>CM062805.1:724953632-725407221 GCA_031772625.1 Pinus tabuliformis | reverse complement strand
CCTATGGTCCTGTGGCACTGGAGGGCCAAGGGCTAGGACTTAGACCTGACCCCATTCTCCAAATGCGTGGGTATTAAAACTTAAATGGGCAATTGAAACTTTAATTAACAAGAAACACACATTAAGCGGATTGGTAAGAAACATTGTTGGTAGATATGAGGTCTTAGGTTCGATTCTTGTGGAGGTTGTTTTGCCTCAAACAAATTTTTTCCCACCACGAGGAGGCCACGTGGCAACCATTGGTTGGTCCACATGGCACTTCCTCATTGGGCCACCACACAAAACCGTTGACCAATAAAAAAAACACGTGTAAACCAATCAACCAATGACAAGTGTCAAACACACATTGGCCAATGGTGAGGTCTAGAAAAAACTTGGCAAGTCATGACCCAGTCAGCATATGGACTGCTCACTGGGCATTCCTGCAACCAAAAATTCATTTTTTTAGTTGTTTCACAAAATGATCAAAACGTGATTTTGGGAGCATCCGAAGTCAAATTTCAATGAAATAAATTACATTGGATTTAGAGCGACAAGATTTACACTTTGGAACTAGTTTCAAGATGATTCAAGAATTGTGAATTTTGAGCATTTTCCTTATCCACGAGATCATGGACAAGGGTGGAGCACTAGAGAAAAAGAAAAAAACACAATTATAAACTTAGACTTTCATAAAAACTGTGAACAATAAAAACCCAACTGCGATAATTAACAAACCACCATCCGAGTCTAATTGCAAGTTGTAAAAGTGACAAGGAAATGCAACGATCCATATTTTTAGTCGCTGTAGAATTGACACAATTCAGTAGCTTATGAAAAATTGGTTTATGGTCTATTGATGAAGCATTAAGTGTGTGGAGAAAAATTATCAAGCTCAAAATTGGTTAGAAATATAATGAAGAAGTCACCAACAAAACAATACTAGGCTATCCATGGTACTGATTAGGTAAAAGTGCATTTAATTTTTTGTCATTGAATTTGTTTTATTAGTATCATTTCTGAGTTTTTTTTGTATATATCAAATGAAGAGGGACTAACCACCTCTCTCTTTTGATAGTCTTACATTTTATTGCAGAAAAATTGCTAAGTTTTTGCAGGTTCCAGGACGATGAAGGAAGATGAAACTATATGTACAAGTACCTTTTTAAAGACCAAGTTTCTTTGAGAAGAGCATGATCATTCCATGGTAAATAATATCCATAACACCATTTCTACTAAACATATAACAATTTTACCATTTCTACCCATTCTAAACCCGCAATCGATCCATAACTGCCCATCTCCCTACTACCGACAACTCATTTCCTTTGCAATATTCATATTTTCCTGCCTCATTTTCACTCACCCATAACCCAGAAATAAAGTCATTCAACTCCCTTACAAAGTTGAGCCACCCCTTTTTTCCTTTTCCTTTCCTTCAAATAAACCTTGCTTCAATGCAAATTTTCCATCTATAGTCCTTCAAATTATTATTTCATACTCGCGTTAGATGGTGGAGGATTCATTAAGGCCTCCCTTATAACAATTTTTGACCCATTGACTCCGACACATCATCTGGGATCAAAACTAGATATCTTTCAAGTACCTTGAGGCTTGAATGCCTTAATGGCAAGTTCTCTCGCCAATAAGCAGTGGGAATATATCAATGTCCCCTATTTGTTGGATATTTTAAGTGACACAACTACGACACATCTATTCGTATCTAGTAAGATGTACTTAGGCATCTTGACTCTCATTGACATCAATGGTGAGTAGTCTCGTGTTGGTTAATGAAATTCATTAATAATTAGTAATCCAACAATTTATTTTCTATGTTTGACATCAACAAATTTATTAACATAGTTAAGACTTATGCCATTGAGTGGGAACGAATGAAGACTATATGATTTCAACAGTTTGCAACAGAACTCAATTCAGCAACCATAACAATAAATATTCCAATCTCATCCTCAATTCATACAACCAAGAGAAAGAGGAAGCAAGATTAGATTCTTTTATTTCATATACCATGATCCAACAACAACAACCACACTCTTCGATATACATAGCTTGTCCACTTTTTAGGTAGGTGAAGGCATGCAATTTTCTCATTTTTAATCATGTAATTCCTTAAATTCTAAAATTGTGATTTTGGAAAATTCCTCACTTCATTTATATTCCCTTTCTCATTTGCCAAAAACTGAAAACACCTTTAGTTGGGGGGAAGGGATATTCATATTTCATGCCACATGTCACATTTCATTTCATCCTAACCAATATATTTTTCCGAATCAACTATTATTGCATTTTGATTCCAAAAGTTTATATGTTTTGCAATGATCAACTGATGAGCACATTAAATGGCTGACAGTCAATATGAGACTTAAAAAAGAATTCTCAATGTTTTCAAGTATTTTGATGCAACAAAAAATAACAAAAGTATAGTTACACAAGAACCAATACTCATAAAATTTTGGTTGTCACACAAGAACCAACCATACAAAATATATGTTGCAACCAAATATATTTTAAAGTACACTTTGCAAAAACAATAAAATTGCCAAATGATATGATTATGCAAAGTTAAAAGAGAATCAATACAAAGCAAAATCTCATAAAGAAGCAAAAAATTTCAAGAAGATAAACTTATGATTAAGTGAATCAATACAATAGTTGCATGAGGACATGCAATATCTTCAATTGGGGGGTATGTTGAGTCTCCAAAATGTCATCAACTTTCACCTTCATTTCCATCGTTTTACCCTCTTTTAGTAACTCTGTAACTCCATAACCCTACATTTAGTAACCATTTTCATAATCATACGGGCTTATCATTTTTATTTTCCAAGTCATTGATTTTAAGTATTTTCAGTAAATTTGTGATTAAATATTAGGAAATTAACATGTTTTCATATATATCTAAAAGTGCTATAAGTTTTGTGATATTGTAGGCCCACTTGGAGATTCTAGAAGGGTCGTACTTGGCCATCCAACCATAAATTCGAATTTCAAATTCCAACTTATGAATATTTGTGGAATAATTATAGAAGATGTGGATCATTAACTATGCACAACCAAAGGAGAAGAATCATGGATGAGAGGATTTGTATCTTATATTTTTAGGAGGTTGGTTGTAACCACAAGAGATAAATGTGAATTTAGGAGAGATCTAAGGATCTATATTTATTGTATAGTTATCCTTAATTTTTTGTATAAATAGGAGTGCACCCTTCATACAAAGAATTGTCAGTTGTCAATTGTAAGTAGATAGTGGTTAGAGGTTAGAGGTAGCTAGTTGGAGATTCCAAGTTCCATCCAAGATGCGATTTGTAAAGTGAGGATGATCTAGACTTAAACAAGAATGCAACAAATTACATAGATAACCATAAACACATATATGCAACGGAAATAATACTTCACTTTATTAATGTAAAATACTAAAATATGCTTACAAACAGTGATGGAAATAAACCAGCTAGGGCAATGGTAGCTTATCTCTGAGAAGAGATGTGTGGTGGCTACATGCCTCTGAACTGTGTTACAATGAGGCTTGAAGGCCTATTTATTGTTGAGAAAAAAATGGAAAACCTTAACATTCCAAAACCTAACCCTAGAAGATGAAACACCAAATTGTGGGCCCCGTTTGGGTAAATTGGTACATCAACTTCCCGGGGTCGTAACTTTGGCATACGATCTCCGTTTGACGTGTACAATAGCTCGTTAGAAAGATCTATCCGAGCACTACCACTTTGGGAAGGGAAACATCGGTCTATGGACCCATGTTGCCCCCATATTTCCCAAAAAACGTCATTTAGGGCCTCAAAACGGCTCTGAAAGTTCAGGACCCGAAAAACTGCTAAAAATAGTAAGTTGTGCTACAATTAAGGAAACTAAAAATGTTGAGAGGAACAATGGTGGGGGTCCAAGTGGACTTGGCAGGTGGCCACCAATATCCACCTGGATCATTCCTCCCCTCTTAGGAAGTAATGGTCCCCATTGCGTTGAGTTCCTCCATGAGATGAGGAAACTTTTGCTGAACTTGGTCCCTAGTGAGCCACTTGCCCTGGTGAAGGAGTTGGCCTGCTTTAACAACTCTATACAGTTGGATATTCTATTGGAGAGTGTTCTTGATATGTGTGTCCATGATCTGATCAGTTGCAGCTTGTTCCATGCAATCTTGATTTAATTCTGTGGGTGTGAGTTGTTCTGCAATGTCGGATGTGTCTAGCAATGGTGGAAAGTATGGCTCAAGGCGGTCCACATTGAACACTGGGTGCAGGCCAAGGAATGGAGGAATGCTGAGCTCAAATGCGTTGTCTCCCACAGCCTTAGTAATGGTGTAAGAACCATAGTAGATTGGTCTCAGTTTCCGATAGGCTCCAGTAAGGCGTTCCTTTTGCAAATGCAACCAGACTTTGTCGCCCACCTGAAACTTGTGTGGCACCCGATGTTGATCATGTCGCTGCTTGTACTTGGCATTTGATTTCTCCATAATGTCATGGACCTGCTGGTGAATATGTTGGATGTGCTCAATGAAGCTGGTTGCCTTGTCTGTTTCAGACTGGACATGAGTCGAATCTGTGTGAGTAGCTGCAAGTGGCATGGCCACGTCAATGGGGCATAGTGGCTGGAATCCCAAGCCCACCTGAAAAGGGCTGTGGCCAATCGAGCTGTGAAGAGCTCGGTTGTAGTTGTGCTAAACATAGGGGAGGCTCTCGTCCCATGTGCGTGGATGCTTTGAGTTGTACATGCGCAGAATGTGTACAATCATCCTATTGACGACCTCTGTCTAGCCATCAATTTGAGGATGGAATGTTGTGGACTTAGTGAGTGAGACTGGACCAAAATGTACTGAGGAACCGACTGTCCCGATCTAAGATGATAGATTTTGGGATCCCAAAGTGCACCCACACTCGTTCAAAGAAGAGTTTAGCAGTGGCCTCTGCTGTGATATTCTTCTTGTAGGCTGCCATAATGGCCATCTTCGAGAACCTGTCGATGACCACAAAAACACAGTCATTTCCATGCTTAGTGGAAGGAAGGCTTGACATGTAATCCATGGAGATGGATTCCCAAGGTTGACTAGGGGTAGGCAGCAGGGTATAGAGGCCTTACTTCTTCATGGTTGGTTTGGCAATGGCACAAGCAGTACATGATCTGATGTACTTCCCGACATCCTGTTGAAGATTCGGCCAATAGAAATAATTTCGCAGTACTACCACCGTTTTCTTGACCCCGAAATGCCCAACAGCCCGACTGTAGTGTGCTTCCCAAATCATCTTGGCATGCTCACTTGAAGGAACACAAAGGTGACCCAGGTGGCATAACAGGGCATCCTGGAGGTGAAAATCTGGAACATGCCGACCCTCCAAGAGTGTCTGGTATGTGTGGCCGAATTCTTGGTTGCTTTTGTAGAGAAGTGGCCAATCAGAAGTCTTGTTCCCACAAGAGTTGAGCACGATGGTTAACGCCATGATCGGTGGTCGATTGAGGCAATCTCAACATTATTGGTGCTGCCCTTCTTATACTTGATATTCAAATGGAACTATTGTAGGTATGTAAACCACTTTTGATGGCGATCATTCTGCAATTTCCCTTGGGTCTGTATGAACTGCAAGGGTCAGTGGACTGTGTGTATGACCGTTTCCTTCCCCAAAATGTAATGTTTCCATTGTCAGTAGACCTGCACAATGGAATACATCTCTTTATCATAAGTGGGATACTTCCGGACTGTGTATGAAAGTGTTTCACTGTGATATGCCACTGGATGCCCGTGTTGAGTAAGGACTGCCCCAATAGCATAGTCAGAGGCATCTGTCTCGACCTCAAATGGTTGTTGTAAATCTGGTAATGCGAGCACTGGTGCCATGCAGAGGCAATTTTTCAACTCTATGAATGCCTTCTATTGAGATTCAGACCAAAAGAATTTTGCTTTCACTCCTCCTTGGTGACTTGGCTCAAGGGCCAAGTGATCTGAGAAAACCCCAACACGAACCTGCGGTAGAAGTTGGCAAGACCTAGAAAGCTACGGAGCTCTGTTAGAGTGGTTGGAGATGGCCAATCCCAAATGACTTGGATCTTGGCTAGATCCACATGCACCCCCTGTTCATCAATAATGTATCCCAGATAATGAACCTGGGTCATGCCAAAAGTGCATTTCTCCAAATTGGCACATAGTTTGTGTTGTCACAGTGTTTGGAGAACCTGTCGAATGTGGTGGAGGTGCTCTTCCCAACTTTGGCTGAAGATCAGAATGTCATCAAAGTATACCACTACAAATGAGTTAGTGAATGGCCATAAGATGTCATCCATTAGCCTCATGAA
This sequence comes from Pinus tabuliformis, assembly GCA_031772625.1. Classification (NCBI taxonomy): domain Eukaryota; kingdom Viridiplantae; phylum Streptophyta; class Pinopsida; order Pinales; family Pinaceae; genus Pinus; species Pinus tabuliformis. The sequence continues at coordinate 725,400,918 of CM062805.1, read as the reverse complement.
GGTAGCAAGGGCATTCTTTAATCCAAAAGGCATAACCAACCATTTGAAAGGGCCCTCCTTGGCTTTGAAGGCAGCCTTCCACACATCAGAGAGTTCAATTGGTACCTGGTGATATCCTGACTTCAGATCGATCTTGCTGAAATATTTTGCCCCCTTTAGTTGGTCTAGGAGGTCATCAATCCGCAGGATTGGGTACCTATTATGGACAATGATCTTGTTTAGCGCTCGATAGTCAATAGAGAGTCTCCAAGTCCCATCCTTCTTCTATACCAACACGATCGGGCTCCCACAAGGCGATGAACTTGGACGGATGTGACCTTTCTGCAGTAGCTCCTGAATCTGCCTCTTGATTTCATCATTCTCCAAAACGGAGCACCGATAAATTGGTCCATTGGGTAGCGGTGCACCTGGGGCCAAATCGATGGAGTGCTTGACCTGACAGTGCAGTGGAACCCCTGCGGGGAAGGTGAAGATGTCCTCGTACTCCTCCACGACCTTGTCCATCTGTAGTTGTCGTGCGGAGTGGCCCTGTCTAGAGGTCGTGGCCCCTGTCTTCTTCTTTCCTTGAGGGCGTATCATCAGGAAAACAAATTTCCCGGTTTTGGAAATGAGCTTACTGCATTGTTTTGTAGTAATCAAAGAGATGGCAATAGGCGGTGCTACCTCTGGTATCCTATACAACTTATTTCCCAATGTAATAATAACAGCACGAGGCCTTGATTCATACATAGCATGTCACTTCGACAAGTATGGTTGTCCTAATAATACATCACAAACTTCAAGGGGAGCAATGTCACACAATACCTTATCTGTGAAAGGCTTGATGTTGTATGGAAGGTGACACTGCTGGCTCACGCGAAGATCCCGTCCTTGGTGTAGCCACCCGATGGTGTACGGTTGTGGATGTGCTATGGTCGGTAAGCCCAACCGCTTCACGACCTCTGCCAAAATGAGGTTCTTTTGGCTCCCGCTATCGACAATGAACTATAGTGGGAGCCCTTTACCCACATCTGGGAGTGGAAGAGACGCTCCTCCTCCTCTGGATCTTCGGGTTCATTTTTCTGGATCTTGGCGGTAGCAACAGTGGCGTTGGGATCTGCCTCAATTATTTGCTTCCCTTTTTCATTCCCCTTGTCGGGTTCTAATTCAGAGTCAGAACATGCATCTGATTCTGAAACCTTTAGCTCAGCCACCAGTGACTGCTTGGCCCGACACTCACTTGTGTTGTGAGTGGAGCTCTTATGGAACTCACACCATTTTCCCGTGTCCTTTTCCGGCTTCGTGGTGCTGTTCTTTTCTTGCAGCTTTGGCGGGTTGTCTTAGGCTGCCCCGCCTTGGCTTTGTCCTTTGTTCTGTGGTTTAGGGGAACCTTTCCCTTGCTTCGGATTCGCAGATCCAAAGTCTCGCTTCTTTTGTTTAAACTTCTGCTCGACCTTGACGGCATATCAGTATGCTATGCTGAGCGAGGAGATGTTCAGGAATTCTATTTCTTCCTAGATGTACTTGTGTAGGCAGCCGTGGTATTTGAGTATCAAATGTTGTTCCGAATCCTTGATACCCAACTTTGTGCGAAGGGTATGGAAAAGATTGGTGAACTCCGGCACGTCTTGGTCCCTTCCCTGCCGCAGTGTGGTCCACTTTATGTATTCATCCTCAGAGCTTCCGACAGGTTAGTACCGCTCCTTGATGGCATCCTGGAATGAATTCCATGTGGGTGTGACTGAAAATAGTGAGCCGGTATTTTCATCCTTCTGCTCGCAGTAGGTTTCCCACTAGTCCTTGACGTGGGGGGCTGCTTTGAGAAGAGCGAAAACAATCTTTTCCCGACTCAAAAATTCATGAACAAAAAAATAACCCTATAGCATATTTAACCATTTATCTACGGCATCTGCATCTATATGACCCTCGAATATGGGGATGTCAAAATTAACTTGTACCTTAAAAGGCGTGGTGTTTCCAGAGTAGCTGTTGGAAGCCGATGCGTCGCTTTTGGGTAGCCGCTAAAGGATTTGGGCAAAGTTGTCCATCATCGCGTTCTGTTGTTGCTCGAGGGCTTCTTCGAGCAAGATTTTGATAGGACCTCCTACCCCCTCATCTTTCTTCTCATCTGCCATGGGAGGCCGTCGGGATTTGCGAGGTTGGTCTTGCAAAGGTTCGACCAGTTCAAGCCCTAACTCCTTATATCCCGACCTCATTGGGGACATGCAAAGAAAAACAGAGAAAAAGAAGACCACTCTAATACCACTGATCCTGACTTAAACAGGAACGCAACAAATTACATAGATAACCATAAACACATATATGCAACGGAAATAATACTTCACTTCATTAATGTAAAATACTGAAATATGCTTACAAACAGTAATGGAAATAAACCAACTAGGGCGATGGTAGCTTATCTCTGAGAAGAGATGTGTGGTGGCTACATGCCTCTGAATTGTGTTACAATGAGGCTCGAAGGCCTATTTATAACCCTAGAAGATGAAACACCAATCTGTGGGCCCTGTTTGGGTAAATTGGTACATCAACTTCCCGGGGTCGTAACTTTGGCATACGATCTTCGTTTGATGCATACAATAGCTCGTTAGAAAGATCTATCCGAGCACTACCACTTTGGGAAGGGAAAAATCAATCCATGGACCCATGTTATCCCCAAATTTCCCAAAAAACGTCGTTTAGGGCCTCAAAGCGGCTCCGGAAGTTTAGGACCCGAAAAACTGCTAAAAATAGTAAGTTGTGCTACAATTAAGGAAACTGAAAATGCTAAGAGAAACAATGGTGGGGGCCCAGGTGGACTTGGCATGTGGCCACCAATATCCACCTGGATCAAAGGATAGAGAATTCTTGTAATATCTTGTAACTCATTTTATGAAATACATTCTACCACTTTGATCTCCAAGATGTGATAGTTTGTTTAGTGTGCTTGCTGAGGAATAGAGGGCCCCCATCAACCACATTTTGTACACCTTTGTACATATTGTTATCATAGTGTAGTTATTTTATTTCATTTCTTTTCAGCAAGTGTGTTTTCATTTTATGCAAGTGTGCTTTTCCTTTTAGCAAATGTGATTTCATTTCAACAGGTGTGAGTGTGATTTCAATTCAACTAGTGTGATTTCAATTATGCAAGTGTGGTGTGATTTTAATTTATGCAAGTGTGGTGTGATTTCAATTCTACAAGTGTGATTTCATTTATGCAAGTTTGATTTTCATTTTCAAGCAAGTGTGATTTCAATTTCTTTATGTTTGGTTTGGTTTGGATTGGATTGATTTAATTAAATTTCTAGTTAATTTCAATTTCATTAGATTAATTTATTCTAATAAATAACTACCTAGTATATATAGTACAAGTATACCTCATCAGTTCTATGAACCCCAGGTTGACAATTAATGACAAGGATTTAAGTCACAATTAAATCACCCAACATATGGTGCGACCATTATAGGCCAGAGAGAGGGAGAGGTATTTATACCCTCACCCTATTACTGCAACGACCCTAGTGTTCTTGAGGAATGTAGGCCTCCTCAATTACTATGATGAGGTTACATCCCTAAAGGCGCACTCGGTCTTATTGGCACATTTGATCCACCATTGGAATCTTCAACAACAAGATTTCTGTGTCAGTCCTTAGTTGTGGTATAGGCCCACTGAGGAGGATATATACTTTATCACTGGACTAACGAGGAGAGGGGAGGATTTTCCCCAGTTCCCTAATGTCGCTCATGGTGTTGCAGCTGAGAGTTAGCTTGCATACATTTTGAGATATGTCTGGCCTCATGTGGTTTGTCTAACAGATTTTCAGGACCATGTGGACATCTACAAATTTCTTCTTTTTCTACAGAGGAGGCTAGGTGCCTCTCATTATTAGTCAGCACCATTTCACATTTTTGTTGTGATGAGCAACATATTAGTTTCCCTCTTTTGTATTATGTTGATTATTTGATTCAAGTGCCACGTTACATCACATGGTATGCCATTTTTTTGAGAAAGTTTTCCACGACTTTAGATATATGTCATGCGTTGTCAAGGCAGGGGAGGGAGACCTTCCCTTTTGCTTCTGAGAATTTATTTTTATTTTTTGAGAGGTTTCCGAAGACGGGGCTTACATTTGATCGTCTCCCTCCTAGGCCAATCACCGAGGCCCAAATGCACATGTGGGGGAAGATGATTCCCAAGAGAGGCATTTTAGAGTTTCTGACCAAGATTTCAAGTGAGGCACTAGAGCTGTTGGCCAGCGTAGATGACCATGTGTTTGTCTTTTTGTGGTATCCGTACATGGGGATTGATTGAAGAGGGTGTCCCAACATCTTCTTCACAATGGATGAGCCTCCAGATGATAGGGGTAATATTAGTGTTTTTTTTTAGATGAATCTACTTTCATTTTCTTGATTTAATGAATTAGAATAAAAATTATTCTAGCACGTACTTTAACTTGTTTTAATAAATTATTTAATGAAATTGTCTAATTATTTTTTTTTACTGTATATTTTGTAGACATCGACTCATATGATGGGAACATGCCTCCTCCCCCACCAACGGATGGAGGATGTGAGGAGATGGGTAAGGCCCAAGAGGGTGAGGGTGAGGCACATCCTTAGGGAGGTGTTGGCATCCAAGGGAGGAGGCTTGCTATGCGATGTCAGATGGAATTCTATGACAGATTGGCCATAGTTTTTGTTTCGCAGGGAGTCTACCCTGTAAGGCCTCGAGATATCAACATGAATATGATGTTCGTGGATATCTTCACAACCTATCCATGGGATTTGATGTCTCTTATGCGGCATGTCATCAGAGCTAGTACTTTACTGGCAGTGATGAGGGTTGGAGGGCATCATGCAGCAGCACATCCATCAGATGATGAGGGTGATGATGATGATCATGACGATGAGGGTGATGATCATGATCATGATGATGAGGATGGTGATGATGATGCTTCTAGTGGTGACACCCCATTAGATCATGGCTGTCAGGGTGTCGGTGATCCTTCTAGTAGTACATCTGCTCATTAGTCATCTAATGATGTCAAGATTCCATAGCTAGAGGATGCGTTGTATGTTTCTCCTAACAAAGCAAACTGACCACCTTCTCCTGCATACCAACCACGTCCTTCTATTATAGACCAGCCACCTCTTAGTCCACCACCTCAGCTGATCTCGATAGACATACTTGATCAAGTAGTAATTAACCATCCATCATCTTCTACTGCAGACCAAGCTGCAAGCACTACTACGTCTGTTGTATTAGATATTTGATTGCACTTATTTGACTTCATGATGTAGTTATTTGACTTCTTTTTGTCTGTGTGTGTGTGTGTATTACATTTTTTTTTTGTTCATGTTTATGTACTTAATTTATATGTTGGTGTTGATGTGTATATTGTTAGGTCATGTTAGATATGTTCATTTAATGTTCTTGCAGATAGACGTGTACATGATATCAATTATTTGACATGAGATTTATCTTAATTTGAGGATGTGCATGGTGATGATGTTAGATTACAATCTTTGAGTTTTGTTAGATGTGGTCACAATGGTGATGCCCTTGATTATTTGATTTGTGTACTAGCTAATGTCGTTTATATGTACTACTAAAAGTGTATATAATTAGATGATGGTAGTGAATTCGAATGTATATCTTAGATGTTGTTTATGTTTGTTAGATGATTATCGTCATGATGTTTATTTTTATGAAATAATGTTTATTATAGATTATGTATTGGTAAATTTATATCAAATTTTTATATATGAAATTGCATGTAAAACGACTTACTTTAAAAAGAATGCAAATATACTTTTTTAAATTAAAAAGTTTAGTATGGATGAAACTATGATTGTAAAATTACGATAAGTATTTTTCTATTGCTTAGATAGTTCATTGATATTCAATCTAACTTAATTAGTAAAATATTTCAATACTCATAATGATAAAATAATTAAAGGTAAAATAATTTAGTTAGTTCTTAAAAAGACGAAAATGTGTAACTCATTCAATTTTTAATATAAAATATTATTAATAATAAATTACTCAAAAATACATTTTTTTTGCAAGCTTGGCAGGACTACATCTTCATCATGTCCAATATATCACCCTGATCGAGGCTGGGAATTGAACCGGTGACTTCACATCAAGGAGTTCCTTAACAAAGCACCTAATCACTGTCTATCCAAGACCCCGTGGACATTCAAAAATACAATTTAACTAATTCAAAATTGGATTATAAAATTCAATCTATTGTTAAATTTAAAAAACTTAAGTCTGAATTTTTTTACAACCTACAACCTAGATCCATCTTAACTTTGGATCTATCAAGCACCAAGAGGGATCAAATCTCTTGAGATGCAAACATATTTTTGAGTGAAAATAGATTTGATCCCTATAGGTGCTTGGTGGATCTAGGCAGATGGTATATTAATATATGCAATTGACATTGAAATATTTTATTTATAATTCATGCTCTCCATATTAAAATGTTAAAATATGTCCCCTCATATTTTTTCTTGTTTGTATACATTTAATTATTTTTATTATTAATATTTTATAAATTAATATTATATATAAAATCAATATTAAACATTGAAAATTTTACAAATATCCCTCATACATTGAATTAGAAAGCAACTATTAATGGAATAAGAATTCTCCCAATATTCTCACTAAAGAGAAAATATAAGAAAATTTTCAATTTAAACTACTTTAGTTTTCTCTATATAAAGTATCTATAAAATTATGTTATTTAATATGGACATTGAAATATTTTAAATATTTTACTTATGGTTGTGAGTAAAATATTTTTTGTTATAAATATATTTTTGTTTTAAATATCACATGTAAATGGAACATAGAATGAATTACACATAATGTAATATCAATAATACTATTTCTTGTCATGTGAAAAAATTACATTTTTTCCTTGTAGTAAAAAGTAAATTATATTTTTTTACTCATTTCATTTCTTCCTCATAATAAAAGATATTTTTTTTTACTTTCGGTTACATTATATCTCTATATAAAGTTATATAAGATTAAGGTGTAAATTGAAGTATTGTAATTATGGCTGACATTAATTTCTTTTCTTATTACTATTTTTAATTTGTTAATTTCAATTATTATTTTACTATTTTTAAATGTAACATTATGTGACAACATCTCTCCCATACTGAGTTGTAGGCCTCTCAGCAAAATTAATTTATATTTAATACAACTTAAAAATTCTATTTTTATAAAAGTTATTTTATTATTAAAGTTATGAGATTTTCAAACAATTTAAATTTAAACTTTATAGCAACTGTAACCAATTTAACTTAAAAATTTCTCTCTAAAGATGAGGATAAAGAAATGTAAAATAAGGCTTGTGATCAAGTTACTTGTAGTTGGGGGTTTTCTCTATTGGAAGTTCTCCCTTAAAGAGGAAAGTGAACTTTTTTCTAGTAATAAAGATATAACATTTTGATGTTATTTTGGTTCTTTATTTGCTATTGTACCGGTTTAAATTTACCTCTTTTTAATAATAAATATGAGTTAAATAATACTATTTAAATTATCATCAGATATTCACTAAAATTCATGCTTTTTCACATTTCTCCTAGCTAATATTCATATTCACAATGACAAAGACATGTCTACTTTAAATAATTTAGTTACAAATACATTAAAAATAGATATTTATTTTACACAATTTAAAAAACTTTAAATAATGTAGTTACAAATACATTAAAAATAGATATTTATTTTACATAATTTAAACGGGGAAAAAATGCATGACCAAGTCTATCTGAAACTCAAACAAATGCCTCTTAATCACCATCACAAATGTGGTGCGCTTGGTATGTTATGATCACATCGGTGCAATAATATTTACCCAACATACCGCCTAAATAATATGAAAAAACATAGCTATATATCAATGTGTTAGATAATGTGAACGTTCCATCGTGGTGTGAAAATGTTATATTGCACATAGGTGCATAAATGTGACGCACTGCTACGAAAATTTAAATGTGAACCAAAAATGGTGCGTCATAGGTATGTGCACACTATCTATGGTACAATTGTGTTTGACAATGCACTGGAGCCAATGCATGACTGTGTATTTGGCGCACCGATATTTTTTTTTAATTGAAAGCTATGTTTCCATATTAATAAATACATTTTTCATTTAATAAAAATTATGCATTTTGTGTATAAAGCTGATGTTTTTTATATGTTAATCATGTAGTAGAGACGTCAGCAGAGGGAGAAAGAGCGGGAGAAAATGGTAGACACATACAATATGGTCTAACCATGGGAGGTAAGAGAGAGAGAGAACACCTAATTGTTGCCATACAATACACACTCCAAGTACCTTACCTGGATCTCAAAGGTCCCTACAACAAATTGCCATGGTGCCATGGATTTTAGAAATGGAAATGTGAAACGTTTATACTTTGTTAAATGATGTCGGTTCAGGTGGTAAAATAAGAGTTAAATTGGAAGGCCATGGTATGTATAAATATCATATTAGGGTTTCATGGGTCTTATTAGTCACACACCAAACACCTTGAAAATTAGTAGGCGTACCTTCCATGCCACTGCCATATAAGATAATTAATGTCCTTCAAACAGACGACATGATGTATATGGCTTAGGCTCATGACTTTCAATGAGATGATGTATATGGCTTGGGCTCATGACCTTCAATGATCATTTTTGGTAGTATAAATTTTAATAATATATCACACAAAACACCTTATTATGCAACCTTACATTTATTATTACCGAACTTATAAAGACATGTCTACTTTAAATAATTTACTTATAAATAAATAAAAATAGATATTTATTTTACATAATCTAAATAGGAAAGAAAAACACATCACCAAGTCTATTTGAAAGTAAACAAATGCCTCTTAGTCACCATCACATTATTTATCATTTAATTCTTAGTCATAAAATATTTATTAATTCACCTTTTATTTATAATTACCATTGAAAAGAAAAATCAAAATTGTTCCATTATCCATGAAGAAAAAAATTAAAACCTCTCATGCATCCATGTAAGCCCATTTGTTTCTCTTATGGTCCATAAAAATATGCAATCAACGTTTTATACATGCATAAGACCTCATTTTTGTTTACAACGACGTGTCATAGGTATTTTCACACTGTCTATGGTGTGTCTGTGTTTTACAGAGCATTGAAGTCGATGCATGACTGTGTTTTAGGCACACCAATAATGTTTTTTTAATTGAAAGTTATGTTTCCATATTAAAAAATACATTTTTCATTTAATTAAAAAAATTGTACTTCATGTATGAGGATAATGTATTTTATATGTCAATAATGTAGTAGAGAGGTCAAGAGAGGGAGCAACAACAATTGGAAGTACTTAGCGAAATAATGAAAACAAAAACATACAAAAAAAGTATAAACTAGGAAATAACACAAGTACATATCACTCTCCATTGTCAACACCTTGATTATCTTCCTCGGCGCTTGGCATGATAACACTATTTTTCTCAAAAACATGTTTTGATCTAGGGTCATGTCTTAATACGAACTACCAATCCCTATCTAACACATCTAGGTAAAAAAGCACCTAGTTGTAGTGTTTTGGGAAAACATAAGTGTCCCTAGCTTCATGCCACATCTTTTTAGAGTTGATAGATATCAACCCACTATCACAATATTCCTTTACATTATTATGATGAAAGGTGTCCCACCACTTGCACCTAAAAATAACACATTGGAATGAAGAGAAGTCCACTTGAATGATCTCTTGTATATTTCCAACGTAACCTAATGTCCCCTACATTAGGTTTTGATCGTGGTGGCTAGCATGACTAGATTGGTCGAAATCGACTTCCACTCCATAGTCTTGTGTCATGCATCCATCATCGACATCCTCTGTGTGAAAATGATGTCCATATGCCCACATAGATGGGAACAAATGCACCTATAAAAAAAGTGAAAAAATCATAGTGCCATGTATCTAATAACTCAAACATAATTAAAAATATAAAATATATATAAATGTTATAATTCATGTAGAATTTCCCACTATAGATCACCTGATAATGCAATACACTAAAGCAAAATACTTGATCTACTTCTACAAACAAACTTGCAGAAGCTTAGAGAATGAGAAATCAATCACACATGAACACAGAAGAATACTCTAGGGAAAGCCTCAGCTAAAAACCTCGATCTCTGTATTATCATACAAGTGGAAATATGTCTGGATTACACAAAGCTTTAGCTCACAAGCTATCCATCTCTCAGTACAATCCCTCAATGTTGCTCATAGACTGAATAGACACAACATATGCCTTCCCTCAGTCCTCCAAGCCTCCTATTTCCTTGTGCAGTTTCTCCTGGGTCCTCTGGCTGCCACCTATGTGAATTCACCTCTCACACAACTCACCAAACTCAGAAGTAACTGCACAATCTCCAAGGAATGAATTCCTTCTGCATGCAAGAGATATCCTCAATGGAATATTCCTGCAACTGATAGTACATTGTCCCATATCTAATCTCAACTGGGTCTTTGACAGAATTGACATGCATGAGTTATTTATGAGAGAATATTCAGTTATCTGAAGTGCAATAGTTACATGCATACATGCATTAACTAACTGAACTCACAGTCAGTTCCACAAACTATTGGAACTAATCTAACTAGAGTTAACTCGGTTAACTGAGCTAACTAATTACAACTCAAAGTACAACTCATCCTTATGTCCTTAATCAAGGGATAACTTCATCAATCAAAGGGGAAATTGTTGCATGTCTTCACATAGACTTCATGTTTGATTTTCTCCAACTAATTAACTCAAGATGAATTAATTAATTATTTTACAAATAGCTACTAAGATCAAATTCGAATTTTAATTCTAAATTTTAGTTCAGGGACTAACTGAAATTGGAATATATCCCAAAATGCTATTTATAACAGTGCTATTTTTAGCACTTCTATTTTTAGCATTTCTTGTTGCTATTTTCAACACTCCCTCTCAACAAGAAAGGGATTATCTTTCACCCCAATCCCATCTCTGTGGAACTCGAACTTGCATTTTGACAATACCTTAGTCAAAATATCTGCATCTTGTTCCTCGGTCGAAACATACAGCAACAACATGATCCTCTTCATGACACAGTCTCGAAGATGATGATACCGAATATTGATGTGCTTGGACCTGTCATGAAACACTGGATTCTCAAAGAGTTTGATACAACTCTTGTTATCGCAATAGATCACAGTTGGATCCATCCTCTGACCAAACAATTCAACTAGAATCTTCCGCATCCAAATGGCCTCACATGCTGCCTGACTGGCAGCCATGTATTCAACCTCTGCTGAGCTAATTGCAACTGACCTCTATTTCTTACTGTACCAAGAAACTGCAGTTGAACCAAGGTTGAAGATTCCTCCTAAAGTGCTCTTCCAGTCTGATGGACTCCCCACCCAATCTGCATCTGTGAAGCCCTGAAGCTAACTCCCTCTGTCCATTTGTACCACAATCCATACTGAGATGTGCCTTTGAGGTATCTCAGCACATGCTTAGCTGCCTTCCAAAACAACTTGGTAGGTTGAACCATATCTTGACTCAACTGGTTCACCGCAAAGCACAAATCTGGTTGTGTGTTCACTAGATACATCAATGGACCCACAAGCTGCCGCTAAACAGTAGCAACTACTACCTCACCTGAAGTAGCATCCTCCTTCCTCCAGTTACCAGCTAGAGGAGTCTGCATGGGCTTGCACTTCTCCATGTGAAATCGCTTGAGTATCTCATTGGCATACTTGCCTTGAGACACAAACAATTCCCCATCCTCTTGCCACACTTCCATGCCTATAAAGTAGTGCATAAGACCCATGTCTTTCATCTCGAACTCTCTTGCAAGGTCCTCCTTGCAAGACTTGATCAACTGATCATCACCTGTCAATATCAGATCATCAACATAAAGAACAATGATCAATGGCTTACCTTCTACCATGATGTGGTAAAGGTTTTCATCTGCTTTACTCTTGGTGAAGCCCAACCCAGTCAAATAGTTGTCGATCCTGGTGTACCAAGCACGAGGTGCTTGCTTCAGCGCGTACAAAGCCCTTTTGAGTCAGCACACATGTGACTCACGATTGAAGGTCTCAAAACCTTCTGGCTGCTCAATGTACACCTCTTCCTCAATCTTGCCATTCAGGAACACAGTCTTCACATCCATATGATGGATCTTCCAACCCATCTGAGCTGATAGTGCCAACATCGATCTGATAGATGAGTACCTTTCTACAAGAGCAAAAGTCTCATCGTAGTCGATCCCCTCGACCTGTGAGAAACCACAGGCAACAAACCTTGTCTTATGTTTCTCAACACTGCCATCAGCTTCTTGCTTTACCTTGTAAAGCCATCGAGAACTCACCAATGACTTGTCCTCCGGTCTTGGGACAACATCCCAAACATAGTTCTGAACAATGGAGTCGTACTCCTCCACCATAGCATCAACCCAGACTGGTTGTTGCACTGCTTCCTCAAATGAAGAAAGCTTGGTCTCTACACACTCCCCAACCAATGCCATGTAAATAGTGTACCACTCGGGTGACCTCCTCTGTCTGCGCTAAGAAGATGGTTGTCCCACATTCTCTCTCGCATCCAACATCAACCTGTCAGCTTCCCTTGAGTGTTTCCACCCATCTCTGGAAGACTCTGCATGAGTGGATGTCTCCACTCTCGGATCCTCTGCATGCGGCTGCTCCACATCAGTCTGAGGCTCCTCCTCCTTAGGAACTAAAAGTTCCTCCTCTGCATGCAACTTGAGCTCCCTCTCAAGTGATACTCGCATGGCTTTCTGCTCGTCGAACTTCAGATCTCTGCGTACCACTGTCCTCTGACTGGTAGGCAAGAACACCCAATAGTTGTGGGGTGTATCAGTGTACCCCACAAGTATCCCCAACTCAGCTGTTGGATCTAGCTTCTTCTAGACATATTTGGTCACATGGCAATAAACCGATGATCCAAAGATCCTGAAGTGACTCACATCTGGTCTCTTCCTGGAAAAGGCCTACATTGGTGTCTTCATTCCCAGTATATGATGTTGGTTTCTATTCTGCAAGTATACTGTTGTATGGCATGGCTCAACCCACAAATGAAGTGGTAGGCTTTGGTCATGCCACATCGCCCGAGCTACTCCCACAATCAATCTATTCTTCCTTTCGGCCACCCCATTCTGTTGTGGGTTATGGGGTGCTATCAACTCCCGTTTAATTCCTTCTGCTGCACAGAAGTCCTTAAACTGTTGGGAGACATACTATCCACCATTGTTGCTTAGCAAGGCCATTATTTTCTTTCCATATTCTTTCTCTGCCAAGGCTTTGAACTCACAAAACCTTGAGAAGGTTTGATCCTTCTTCTGCATAAAGTAGATCCAAAATCTACAAGAAAAATCATCAATAAAAATAACATAGTACCTTTGTTTAGCGGTGGAGGCTGTAGAGAATGGTCCACACACATTTGTATGAACTTGCTCTGGGATTTCTTCAGCTCTACTGTCTCTATCCTAAAAGGAAGATTTCGCATACTTACCTAAGGTACAACCTTTGCATGTATCCATTTGCTCCAGTTTTCCCTTGGGAAGTCCGATAGAAATCTGTTGCATGATCTTCAAGGCCCCATGGTGCAAGTGGCCCAATCTTCTATGCCATAGCTCGCCAACATCTTGGCTTTGCACCAACTCTGCTTTGGAAATCAATGCAACACAGTCATCTACCTCCAGCTTGTAGAGATTCTTTACTCGAATCCCAATCCTCTTGGTCTGTCCAGTGCCGATATGCCTCAGGAATGCCTTTCCTTTACTAAAGACTACATCATAGCCTTTGTCTTCCAGCATAGCGACGGACACAAGATTCTTCTTCAGACCTGGCACATACTTTACATCAGTCAGGGTGAGAGGAGCTCCATGCTCCCTCTGAAACACAACTGTACCTTCACCTAAAACACAGTACTTTCCATCATCATCCATCTCGATCCGCATCTGGAGGTCCTTCTCCTCTAAGGTACTGAAAAGATTCTTGTCGTCGGTCATGTGGAATGAAGCTCCACTGTCTAGGTACCAAACACACCCCACCATTGATGAAACCATACATGCAATGAGGGTGAAATCCAATTCGAACTGTGAGGCCAGTGCCTCACCATCTAATCCCTCCAAGGATCCTTTCTTGGATTTATTCTATGGACAATTCGTAGCATAATGACCCACCTCATGATAATGAAAGCATCACACTTTCAATTTGTCAATCTTCTTCCAACCATGGGAAGAACTGGAGTTGGAATGGGACGCCTACCCTTTCCCTTTCCTCACCTTACTCGCTAAGGCTAGATTTTCTTCGTCGTCTTGTTTTGATGAAGATCCATCTCTGGTTCTTCTCTTTATCTCCTCCTGCATCAGATCCGACCAAAGTCATTCCCAATCTAGCAGTTTCTCTCTTCCATTTACCGAGTCTTGGTAGCTATGCCAGCTCTTAGGAAGACCAAGGAGAGCAAGACTCACCATGTCATCATCGGTTGTCGTGATCCCTAAACTTCCAAGCTCATCCTTGCAGGTGGTGAGCTTGTTCAGATATGTAAAGATCGTGTCGCCCTTTTCACACTTGATTTTCCGAAGCTTGTCTTTCAGCGCCAACTTCCTCTGATCGCTATTGTTCTGATATAGATCCTTCAATGTTTTCCACATTGAAAACGGTGTCTCATTCCCATGGAGACTCAAGACTATGTGGTCTCGAACTCCCTCGAGAAGGATTTTCCTCGCTCTAGCCACACATTTCTTCCATTCCACCAATTCTTGGGCATTAGCAGCTATTGGCTTGGGGACTTCTTGATCAATGAAGTCCTTCAACCCATTGTCCTCTAATACTACTTCCATGCGATCCTTCTAGGCTATATAATTCGAGTTGCCATCAAGGGCATACTCGAGTCTCAAACCGTTGAACGCCATTGGTGAAATTTGAGATGTGATAAGAATTTGAATTCTATAATTAGGAACTTCAACCTTCTAATTTCTCCCTTCTTTGTATATTTTTCTTTGCTTTGATCACCTTTGCTCTGATACCATGTCGAATTTCCCACTGTAGATCACCTGATAATACAATATACTAAAGCAAAATACTTGATCTACTTCTACAAACAAACTTGCAGAAGCTTAATCAATTTTGAGCAAGATCAAATAGAACACATATAATAGAGAATGAGAAATCAATCACACATAAACACAGAAGAATACTATGGGGAAAGCCTCAGCTAAAAACCCTGATCTCTGTATTATCATACAAGTGGAAATATGTTCGGATTACACAAAGCTTTAGCTCACAAGCTATCCAGCTCTCAATACAATCCCTCAATGCTGCTCATAGACTGAATAGACACAACATATGCCTTCCCTTAGTCCTCCAAGCCTCCTATTTCCTTGTGCAATTTCTCCTGGGTCCTCTGGCTGCCACCTGTGTGAATTCACCTCTCACACAACTCACCAAACTCAGAAGTAACTGTGTAATCTCCAAGGAATGAATTCCTTCTGCATGCAAGAGATATCCTCAATGGAATATTCTTGCAACTGATAGTACATTGTCCCATCATCTGATCTCAACTAGGTCTCTGACTGAACTGACATGCATGAGTTATTTATGAGAGAATATTCAGTTATCTGAAGTGCAGTAGTTACATGCATGCATGCATTAACTAACTAAACTCACAATCAATTCCACAAACTGTTGGAACTAATCTAACTGGACTTAACTCAGTTAACTGAGCTAACTAATTACAACTCAAAGTACAACTCATCCTGATCTCCTTAATCAAGGGATAACTTCCTCAATCAAAGGGGAAACTGTTGCATTTCTTCACATAGACTTCATGTTTGATTTTCTCCAACTAATTAACTCAAGATGAATTAATTAATTATTTTACAAATAGCTGCTAAGATCAAATTTTAATTTTAATTCTCAATTTTAGTTCTGGGACTAACTGAAATTGGAATGTATCCCGAAATTCTATTTACAGCAGTGCTATTTTTAGCACTTCTATTTTTAGCATTTCTTGTTGCTATTTTCAACAATTCAAAGGTATAGTATGAAGTTAAAATAGTACAGAAAAATATTATAATTTCTAAGTTGTTGCACCAAATCCCTATGTTTAGTGCAGTCTATTCAGCACGCGGGTAATGGCCAGATGCACCGTATTTCTCTTTGACTTGATCAACAACCCAACTGTTAGGGCATGCCATTAGCATATTTTAATTTAAAAAATAAGGATAAAGCACACTTCTACCATTCAATCATTTGAATTATTTCTTGTCATTGTCCCATTTCCTCCTCTTCTCTTCGTATAATGCGATCCATAGTTGTGTCACTTCCATATTGTAAAGAGTGAATTTGTTGATGGCTTCAATTTTTGAATTTTCCAATGAAATCAACCCAACATATATATATATATCTATATATATATATATATATATATATATATATATATATATATATATATATATATATATATGTAGTACGTATGAGATCAAATATGCATTAATATGAAGTTCAACGTGAATAGTTATTGTGTAGTAATTTGAAAAATGATAAGTTTGCACTTACTCTTTATCATGTGCCTCTTTTCATTCGTTTCGAGAAGCTCCCCTTCCCTTTTGACTTCATCCCTTTCGAAGAAATAATATCTCTCCAATAACCAATGTGTAACTTTCTTTTGATGATATGTGCTTCGATAAATAAGACGAAACATTTTTAAATATATGCATGGGATCTAGTAAGTGGGCAATCTTAAAATGCTCCCAATATGGGAGCTCATAAAAGATAGATTTCCTTTTCATCCAGTGGAAAATTTCTCAACATATGTGTCAAAGAAATCTGGATCATCAAACATAGGCCCCCCATTTGAATCCAACATTTCTGCAAAATCCTTCTTCTCTATCTTATATTCTTTAAGCCATCTAGCTGGTGTCATTATTGCAGGCCTTTGGGTTCTCTCTAGTTTTCCATTGAAAGTGGATGTTGCTCTTCTATAAGGGTGTTCTTCTGTGAGGAATACCCTGGAGCTTTCATACACTAGCTTTCGTAAGTAGTTGAACCACCTAGCCTTTAGAGAAGGTCCACAACATTTACATCCATGATACCCTTTTGTTACAAGAACTACAAAATTTTGATATGTTAGCGACCATGAAGATATGAACAATTGCAATGCATTAAATTAATATGTGAAACAATATTGTTACTAAAAAAATAAATAAGAATGTAATTTACCAAAGCAAACTGCTCATCTGAGATAATCATGTATGGTGTAGCACATATGCCATACAATGTAAAACTCCTCTTTATTGTGATGGTCTTGATACATCACACACATGTATCCCTTCCCATAATTCATTAAATTCATTTACCAATGATTATAAATAAACATCCATATTCTTCACTTTTCTTCTACCAGGGACTATGAGAGCCAACATAAGATGTTCATTCTTCACAGAAAACCATGGGGGGGATATTGTTATTGATCACTGCTACAAGCCAAACAAATTAGTTGGTGTTTTGGAGGGAATATGGGTTGACGCGATCCATGGATATGATGATTCATAGACTTTATACTTCATCCTTGAATTTGTGAGGCCATGTATCCTTTATATGCATCATGACTACTGAATCTGTTGGGATTCACATAACTCCTGAATCACTTCTATGTTAGGCATGCCATCCCAACAACATAGTTGATTCTTTGGAACAAAAGAGTCTCTGAACCCTTGGGATTATAAGGATGTGTCTCAATACCTTATGAGGAGGACCATGTTATTTACCCGTTTTTTTTAATTATGGTACTTGTCATGCCCACATTTTAGACATATCTCTTTTTCTGCATATTCTTTGTAATGTACCCTAATAATAATAAAAATAATAAAAACTAAATAAAATAATATAATATTAAAATATAAGTAAATGAATAATAAACAATAAAGAAAAGATAACACTGATAAATAAATAGTAAAAATAAATAAGTAAAAAATAATAATAATAAATAAATAATAAACCAGAGATAATAATAGTAAATAAATAATAAATAATAAGGAGAATATAATAATAATAAATAAATAAAATAGTAAATAATAAAATGGAGTACTAAATATATATATATATATATATATATATATATATATATATATATAAGTAAACTATAAAAATAGTAAAAATAAGTAAAGTTAACAAAAAGTAAAAAGAAATAAAATAAAAACGAGTTAAATTAAAAGAAATATTAAATTAAGTAAAACTTAAAATAAATAAAGAAAAGTTGCATGTTGACTCATGGAATGTGTGTATGCAGTCCTCTTTCTTTTGTTTGGTCTATTTAATGGACGATGAAGAGGATGATATTCATATATTCCTTCATCCATTCTCTCAAGAGAAAAATGTTGAGAGACAAAGGATTCTCTGGCAGTAGTATTTTGATTGAATGCTCGGGGGTGGCTAATTGTAGAAAGATTACATGCATCTGAGTCTATGGTTGGGTGGTGAGTCATCCCAAAATCTTTGTTGCGGTTAGCAGAATTCAAAGAGAATTCAACTCCAAAAGCACAAGAAATATCGTCGATACATGCAAGTCGTCTTTATTCATGTTTTTTGAAAATCCTATGTTAAATAGTTGAATAAGTGGGTGTTGATTATTAATCATATAAATTGATGTAATTATTTGCGTATTTTAAGTTGGGGTTGTTACATATGGTATCAGAGAGGGTTTCAAGTTTCAACTCTGTGTGACCGCTAGATAAAAGTTCGAGAAAATTACTTAATTAAATTTATCCATAATTTTATTTGTGGTGAAATTAATAGCAACAAAATTTCAAATTTTAACAGTTTCCTATCCATAACAATAACATTATTGATTATATTATTTGTTAATATTCTTTTTATGATAAAAAAAATAAAAAAAATTGAAAAAATACTTAATTAAAAAATAAAAAATAAAAATTGATTATATTATTTGTTAATATTCTTTTCATAATAAAATAAAAAAATTGAAAAAATACTTAATTAAAAAATAAAAAAAAATTGAGAAAATACTTCATTAAAATTATCATAAATACTCTAAATATATTATATTTTATTTTTTAAAATAAAGGATTATAATCTAGTCTGCCTCTAAATATACTCGTTTGCGTAAAAATTCGTTGGAACATGGATTCCTATCCTGACATTGTAACAATATCAAACCACCATAAACCACTTCAGATTGATGGTCCTTCTAACATTTAAGTACCCACAAGTAAACTAAACTATGGAGTATTTAATATATTAAGTTATTAAAATATAATTTTTATATAATAAAGTTATATATGAGATAGTAATATTATATATATTTTTAAAAAGAGGGAAAATTAAAATTAAGTTGTTGTATATTATTATTAAAATTTACCAATTAGAATTTTAATTTCAAATTTAAAGTACACATTAATATAGATTTATTGTTCAAGTTCTTTTTAAGTGAAGGAAGCTTATTATTTGTCCACGGGGCTTTGGATTGATGGTGAATGGGTGCATTGTTAAGACACTCTTTGCGATAGGTCACTGATTCAAATCCCTGTAGGTGCTTACCTACTAAAAAAGAAAAACACATTTATCTCAAGTTATCTCAAATCACGAAATATCAAATTAGATGAACGTTTCAAGTAAATGTTGAAAGTATTTTTATTATAATATAAACCTTTATAATGAAATTTTGAAATATGTGACCATAAAAACATTGATTAATTTCTGTTTTATAAAAATAAAAAAGTTACGAGCGGATTGTTAAATTGGTGCAAAGGACTGAAATAAGGTTTAAATAAGTATAATTTAAAAAATAAAAATTATCACATTAATATTTCAAAATAGAAGTTTTAGCGTTTATAACATATAGAAAAAATTAATTTAAAATATTATTTATTTACTTAATGAAAACTAATAGAGTAGCTTTTTGAATTTATTGGAAAACTATATAATAACTTAACTGATTGTGAAGTAGGTGGTAATAATTAATAGTTATGGAAACTAATATGATTTTTAACCGTGAGTTTTTAGCTAATAAAATCTTTATTAGAAAATAAAAATTTGTTGTATATATTAAATAATATAAAATTGTATGGTATTTATGTAAATATTATTATAATTAGAAGGATGTATATATTTGTTACTTTAATATTAATCAAAAGAAGTTTTGATATATCTAATGTGTTTAAAATATAAGTGAGTCCATTTAGAATATAACTTGAAAATATTTGTGTAATAATATAATAATATATATTAGAATTTTATTATATAATATAATGAGATTTATGATTTATTAAAAATTAATAAATATTAATATTATAGATGATTTTAAATAGTTTATTTGTATTAGGTGATAAAGAATATTTTGACATATATGGTTTATGCATAATATAAATATATAAAGATAAGACAAAATTTTAAAGGTTTACATAATATAGTTTAATATATATTAATTGGGTAGTATGATATTTAATTGTTATGTTATTCTTGAGTTAAATAATTGGTTAATATTAATGTTCAAAACAAATGAAATGACCACATAGCATTGTTAATGGAATTTCAAAATAATAGTTAGAGATAATGATTTGACTTATGAAATTAAAATTTATTGTGGATATAAATGATTGAAATTATATGAGATGATTCATGGTGATTATTTATGCATATATAAGGATTATTCAATTGACTTTGCTCCAATGTGACTTTCTTTATTTTTTTATTAAGTTGTGGTGAACTAGATAGGATTGCATAACTTTGCCTGGATAGATACTTGTCTGACATGGGAATTTTTTATTTCTTTTCTAAAACATCTTAATCATAGTTATTTGTTTAAATTTTATTGATACACTATGATACTATGTATGATGTTATGGTTTCAATTATTTGTTATGTCAACATGGAAATGTTGAATTATAATGTTGCGAGAATGTTTCATGATGTGAGAGTATGTAGTAAATGAATAGCTCTTATGAGAGGTGAATTATGGCATTCATATGTGGCGCTAATTTAATTTAGTGATAATGATGTTTTATAGTCATGATGGATATGATATGCATAACGTGGCATAGGGATTATGATGTTATGATATGAGGCTATATTGACATGGGGTTAACTTATGATGTCATGATGTATCTTTGATAAAAATATCTTGATGTTATAGCTTATGATGGTATTTCATGAGGTGAAGCATGTGGTAATTTCCTGTAGATTTTATGACATGCATGAGCATGTAGCTCTTTACTATCCAGAATGTGGTGATTAACAATGATGTTATGTTATCATGATAACATGCAAGATTGGGCATGTGGATTATTTTTTATGATGTTATGATTATAATTAATGTATTGGTTGCATGTTGAGATGTGGTGATTGACAAAAAATCCACAAATGGGCTAGTTTATTTAACGATCTTGTGGGAGCCCATACCTATGAGGGAGAATAAATAACGCCATATGGGTTGGGGACATACTCAATCAACACTACATATGCTAGTGGTTCATTTGTCTTGTATAGCTCTTGACGGATAGCTCTTGAGGGGCTATGGGACCATCTTGAGGAGGCCAAGTGCCTAATATTGGATCAGGATGTTGAACTTTGATGGGGGTGTAAGGAATTCGATGCCTAGGGTTGTGCACCTTAGTGGGTGTGGAGGGAGTGGGCCAACCTTTCAGGATGTCTAGAGTACTACTGCATGGAGTACTGAGTCGAGTGCCTTCCTTGGGGCAGATGAGGTCTAAGTTGGGCATGGGACTTGGGATGTGGTACATACCAATGAGGCTTATGCGTGATTCCGAAAGTGGGAAAAATGATAGAGATTTCTTGGGATTTCCCAAGTGTCGTGGAAACTTTCGATGCTTTTTTGTTATACTAATTCAGTAGAGGGTGTAGGGCAAACATGAACTAAATAAAATAAAATGTTATATGATTCAACTTAGCTTCAAAACAATATCCTTAAAGAGGGGAGTATGTAATGTCTCCTAATAATAATAAAAATAAATAAAATAATATAATATTAAAATATAAGTAAATAAATAATAAACAATAAAGAAAGGATAATAATGATAAATAAATAGTAAAAATAACTAAAGAAAAGATAATAATAGTAAATAAATAATAAATAATAAAGAAAATATAATAATAGTAAATAAATAATAAATAAAGAGGAGAATATAATAATAATAAATAAATAAAATAGTAAATAATAAACTAGAGTTCTAAATAAATATATATAAAAGTAAACTACAAAAATAGTAAAAAGAAGTAAAGTTTAAAAAAAAAAAGTAAAAATGAATAATATAAGAAAGAGTTAAATTAAGAGAAATATTAAATTAAGTAAAACTTAAAATAAAGAATAAAAGTTACATGTTGACACATGGAATGTGTGCATGTGGTCCCCTTTCCATTTTTTGGTCTATTTAATGGTCGATGAGGAGAATGAGATTCATCCATTCTCTTGGAAGAAAAGTGTTGTGAGACAAAGGATTCTTTGGCAGTAGTATGTTGATTGAGGGCTCGAGAGTGGCTAGTTGTAGAAAGATTGCGTGCAGCTGAGCCTACGGTTGGGTGGAGAGTCGTCCCCAAAATCTTTGTTGCGGTTAGCAGAATTCAAAGAACATTCAACTCCAAAAGCACAAGTAAGGAATATCGTCGATACATGTAAGTCGTCTTTATTTGTATCTTTTGAAAATCCTATGTTAAATAGTTGAATAAGTGGGTGTTAATGATTAATCATATAAATTGATGTAATTATTTGTATATTTTAAATTAAGGTTGTTACATTCTTCTCTACATAGAATGCAATCATTCGAACATGCATGATATGATATGTACTCAACACCCAACCATTTCACCAACTGCTTTGCCTCTTCGCAGCTACCCAACAAGACATTATCACTTAGAAGAACCTTATCTTTGAATATCATGTAGTTGGTGGGGAAATAATTGTACAATGCCAATATTTAAAATTCATAAAATCGAACATTTTTAAATTTGATTGTGTGACAAAATATAAGGAATTTGATCGATCATACAAGTCAATTACCTCAATATTATCGAGAAACATGCATTCAACATGGCAAACTTTGCTTTTACTTTGCACAATAACGTCATTTTCCCCCAGTTGAGTAGACTTTGACTTGCCACTAGGTCCAAAGAGAGGGGTGATGGAAGCATATTTCAGGATTTCGAATAAGGTATCAGTGATATGATCAGCATGCCCTAGCTCATCATTATGGAATGCATCTAAAAATATTGCCTCCATGGTAGTCGTATCCCGTAAGTAATCATCCATGCCAACCTCCATTTGATTGCCTCCCTTGCAAACTTGTGTAGTAATTCCTAATTGGTGAATATGGATGTAGTGGGAATTGAATAAGTGTTTTATTCAACCATTCTTTGTATGCTTCCTCTTTGAGTCTTTCTCTTAATGCAACCTTCTCTTGATTTGATGTTGAAGTGGGGTGCACCGAAAGATGGTAGGTGGGCCACTCATCATCACTAGAATCCCAAGTTCAAAAAATATTGAACGTCATTAGTACAATATCAAGGATAATAGTAAGCATGACAATGCAATTGGTTTGTTCAAATTTTAGTATACCAAACAATTATTACCATCGTTGATCTAGGATTGCGGCTATAAGATGCCATGTTCCAATTGGAAGGGTGAAGAGGCTATCCATTTTCATCTACCAACTACTTACAGAATGTTGTTCTTGATGAGAGCTTCCGATGATTTTGAAAATAATATAGAGTAATATTTTTTGCATCTAAACTTGATTCTGAATCTGAATCTTGCAAATAATTTGCATACATTTTTATTCAAATTAACATGGATTAAAAAAAAAAATAGATAATTGAAATATAAATAAAATTTGAACTTACTCGAGATGGAAAGGGAGAACTCCACGAAGGACTTTGATCAACAATATGGAATGAGATGGAATTTGAAGAATTGGCCATTTGATATTATTGATATTTTGTCCCTGTATTTGAAAAAAATCAAAAATAAAATTTTGTGTGAATATCTAAAATTAATCTTGAGAACCATATAAGCACAATCCGAATTTCAATATATTTTTGGAACCATTTTTCAAGAACAATGCGATTTTAAGAGGAAAATGTATACTATGAACTACTGTAATTCATGTGGATGCATCCTAAAGGATAATTTGAGATTAATATGCCATTTTATGTGAAAACAAAATTTCAGATAACTTTTAAGCCCCACTGGTGGACTAATCAGAATAAACTGCATCAGTCTGTTTTAATAATAATTGCACCGGTGCATTTAAATAATAACTGCATCAGTTTCTGTGATCTAGATTTAAACAGGAACACAAAAAATTACAAATATAACCATAAATACAAAGATGCAGTAGAAATAAGACTTCATTTCATTATATCAAATACTGAAATATGCTTACAAACAGAATGGAAATAAGACTAGCTCGGATGATGGTAGCTTATCTTTGAGAATAGATGTGGCAGCTACATGCCCCTGAACTGTGTTACAATGAGGCTCGAAGGTATTGTTGAGAAACAATGGAAAATCCTAAACATCCAAAAACCTAACCCTAGGAGATGAAGCGCCAAACTATGGGCCCTGTTTGGGTAAATTGGTACATCAACTTCATGGGGTCGTAACTTTGGCATACGATCTCCGTTTCATGCACACAATACCTTGTTAGAAAGATCTGTCAGAGGAATACAACTTTTGAGTGTGAAACATCAAACCATGGACCCATGTTGCTCCCATTTTTCCCAAAAAAACATCGTTTAAGGCCTCTAAACGGCTCCGGAAGTTCAAGACCCAAAAAACTGCCAAAAATAGTAAATTGTGATACAATTAAGGAAACTGAAAAAATGAAAGAGATAGTTGTGGGGGTCCAAGTGGGATAGTTGGGTGGCCACCAACATCCAACTGGATCATTCCTCCCCCCTTAGGAAGCAATGGTGCCCATTGTGTTGAGTTCTTCCATGAGATGAGGAAACTTCTATTGAACTTGGTTCCTGGTGCGCTGTTCTACAACCTCTGCTGTGTCCAGTAATGGGGGGAAGCATGGTCGAGGGCAGTCCACATTGAACACTCGGTGCAAGCGAAGGAATGGGGGAATGCTATGCTCCAAAGCATTGTTTCCCACAACCTTGGTAATGGTGTAAGGACCATATCGGAGTGGTCTAAGCTTCTAATGGGCTCTTGTAAGGCATTTTTTTTGCAGATGCAACTAGAATTTGTCGCCCACTTGAAACTTGTGTGGTACCTGATGCTGATCATATGGCTGCTTGTACTTGGCATTTTCCAAAATGGAGCGACGATATATCGACCCGTTAGGTAAAGGTGCTCTAGGAGTCAGATCGAATGAATGCTTGACTTGACAGTGCAACGGTACCCCTGTGGGTGAGGAGAAGATGTTCCTGTATTCTTTCATGACCATATCCATCTGCTGCTTCTGTGTGGAGGAACCCTTCCCGGGGGCCATGGATGTGGCTACAATCTTCCCCTTACTTTGAGAGCGAACCAGACAGAAAATGAATTTCCTAGTCTGGGAGATGATCTTACTCTGTTTCTTAGCAGAGATCAAAGAAGTGGAGGTAGGTGGGGCTACCTCTGGTATCTTGTATAATGAATTACCCAAAGAAATAATAGTAATGCGAGGCCTTGAATCATACACAATATGTCACTTCCACAATTCTAGTTGGCCTAATAATACATCACAAACATCAAGAGGTGCAACATCACACAATACCTCATCTGTGAAGGGCTTGATGTTGTAGGGAAGGTGACACTGCTGGCAGACTTGGAGATCTCGCACTTGGTGAAGCCACCCGATGTTGTACGGCTGTGGGTGTGGTGTGGTCGGTAGGCCCAACTACTTCATGACCTCTGTTGAAATGAGGTTCTTTTGGCTCCCATTGTCAACAATGAATTGCAGAGGTCAACCCTTCACCCATATCTGTGAGTGGAAAAGATGCTCCCCCTCCTCTGGATCTTCGGGCTCATTCTTCTGGACCTTAGCAGTGACAACAGTGGTGTTGGGCTCAGCATCAATGATTTGCTTCCCTTTTTCATTCCCCGTGTTGTGTTCTGACTCATGGTCGGATCATGAATCTGATTCTGAAGCCTTCAATTTAGCCACCAACGACTGCTTGGTCTAACACTCACTTGTGTTATGAGTAGGGCTCTTATGGAACTCACACCACTTTCCTGTGTCCTTCTTTGACTTCATGGTGTTTTTATTTTCTTACATCTTCGACGGGTTGTCTTGGGTCACCCCGCCTTGGATTTTTCCTTTGTTCTTCGGATTCGTAGATCCAAAGTCTCACTTCTTTTGTTTAAACTTCTGCTCGATCTTGACAGCGTATCAGTATGCCATGCCGAGCGAGGAGATGTCCAGTAACTCCATCTCGTCCTCGATGTACCTATGTAGGTAGCCGCGATATGTGAGTACCAAATGTAGCTCAAAATACATGATACCCAACTTTATGTGAAGGGTATGAAAAATATTTGTGAACTCCGGCACATCTTGGTCCCTTCCTTGCCGCAACATGGTCCACTTTATGTATTTGTCCTCATAGCTCCTGATAGGGTAGTATTGCTCCTTGATGGCATCCTGAAATGAATCCCAAGTGGGTGTGCCTGAAAATAGTGAGCCCGTACTTTCATCCTTCTGCTCGCAGTAGGTTTCCCACCAATCATTGACGTGGGGGGCTACTTTGAGAAGTGCAAAAGTGATCTTTACCTGGTTGGAAAAATCATGAACAGAAAAATAACCATCTAGCAGATTTAACCATTTTTCTATGGCATCTGCGTCTATCTGACCCTCGAAAATGGGGATTTCAAAGTTAATTTTTACCTTAAAGGGTGTGGTGTTTCCAGTGTAGTTGTTGGAAGTAGATGCGTCGCCCCTGGGTAGCCGCTGAAGGATCTGGGCAAATTTTTCCATCATCGTGTTCCTTTGTCGTTCGAGGGCTTCTTCGAGCAAGATTGTGATAGAATCTCCTACCCCCTCGTCTTTGTTTTCATCCGCCATGGGAGGCCGTCGGGATTTGTGAGGCTAGTCTTGCAAGGGTTCGGCCAGTTCAAGCCCTAACTCCTTATATCCCAACCTCGTTGGGGACATGCAAAGAAAAACAAAGAAAGAGCAGACCGCTCTGATACCACTAATCTAGATTTAAATAGGAACACAACAAATTACAAATATAACCATAAATACAAAGATGTAGTAGAAATAATACTTCATTTCACTAATATCAAATATTGAAATATGCTTACAAACAGGATGGAAATAAGACTAGCTCGGGCGATGGTAGCTTATCTCTGAGAAGAGATGTGGTGGCTACATGCCCCTGAACTATGTTACAATGCGGCTCAAAGGCCTATTTATTGTTGAGAAACAATGGAAAACCCTAAACGTCCAAAAAATTAACACTAGGAAATGAAGCGCCAAACTATGGGCCCCGTTTGGGTAAATTGGTACATCAACTTCCTCGGGTCATAACTTTGGCATACGACCTCCGTTTCACACACATAATACTTCATTAGAAATATCTATCCGAGAAAGACAACTTTTGAGTGAGCAACATGGGTCCATGGACCCATGTTGCTCTTAGTTTTCTCCAAAAACGTGATTTAGGTCCTCAAAATAGCTCCGGAAGTTCAGAACCCGAAAAACTGCCAAAAATAGTAAATTGTGCTACAATTAAGGAAACTGAAAAACTAAAAGCGACATTTGTGGGGGTCCAAGTGGGATAGGTGGGTGGCCACCAACATCCACCTGGATCATTTTTGCATTCTGAAAAAAAAAAAAAATAGGCTATCATATCAATGCTCTTTCACATAAAAACATACTGATATGTTTAAATAAAAAACATCACCAGTACGCAATTGTTTCCCAAATTTAGAAAATAAAAATAAATTCAACTGTCTTGGTGGGATTCTGAAAATGAAAAAAATATTGAATCATGTGAGTGTGCTTAAAAAATATGGCGCCCCAGAAATGTAGGTGCACTTTTTATATAAATGCATTGGTGTGCTTGACTACTGAACGCATCGATGTGCAGAGAAATTGAACAAAAAAACGAGTTTTTTTTTCTTTTTTTAAATTTCAAAAATGAATGACAATTGATTTTTCGAAATCTAATTTCATAAAGTCTTTTAAATAGTAAAAAATTATTCACCATTTCATTATTTTACCCAAAATTTCAAGGGAGTGATTTGCAAGAGAGATATACTAGGAGCACTGTGCAGTAGCAGTAGAATACTTTGGAGCAACAGAACTATTCAGAAGATCATAAGCTAAAAGGTATGGTGATTCACTCAAAAACCTGCATAGTAAGTTTTAAATTTTATTGTTTATTTTACTAATAAAAAAATTTACAATTTATGTTAGGGTTTAATTAAAAGAGAGATCATTTGCAAGAGAAGATCAGATCAGAGCTGCAAAATATTTTGGATCTGCTGAAATATTAGAAGTTGAAAGGTATGGTGATTCACTCAAAACCCTAGATAGAAAGAATCTTAAATTTTACTGTTAAAATATTTTACAATTTCTATTAGATTTATTCACAAGTCAGAAAGAAATAATTAAAAACCATATATAATAAAAAAATTACTACATATTTTACCAGTAATTTTTTTTATGATCTCTATTCCTATTTAAATTTAATTAAAATTGAGAAGAATAACAAAAAAATCAATAGTTACCTTAAACCCTTGCTTCTTCCTGCAAAATTTCACATTAAGGGTTAACTTTATCTACCACTTCACAATTAGGGTTTTTCAATTTAGGCATTTTAGATTTAATGAGTTTGTGTACTTACTATATATAGGGTGTTTAACATATAAAGTAGGGGAATCACTTATTGAATTAGATCCAAACCTTGTTGACCCTCTCCATTTTTTTTTAAAATGACTATATGTTGTGTGGTGCACCATCTGTAACATAACGCATCGGTGCTACTTGAGTAATACAACACACTGGTAAATTATAACACTTTCGATTCTATCGACTTTATTCATTGTAGCTCCTGGTTTAATATAACTAAATGACGTGCATGTTCCTAATAGCACCGTTAAATCATTATGGTGCATTGAGCCTTACAAATTGCATCATCAACCTTCTCCGTTTTTTATAAAACGGCTATATGTTTTGCGGTGTGCCCTATGTAATATAACATGTTGGGGATACTTGAGTAACACAATGCACCGGTATATTATAACACTTTGGATTCTGTCCAGTATTTTCATCATTTCTCTTAGTGTAACATAATGCACCGGCTTGTCTGTTCCTAATAGCACCATTAAATCATTCCGTTGCATTTAGCCTTACAAATCGCACCGACACGCCTCTCCTTTTTTTTTTTTTAGAAACAACTATATGTTGCGTGAAACACCCTCTGTAATATAACACATCGGGGCTACCTGAGTACTTCAATGCACTGATATATTATAACACTTTTGATTTTGTCCATTTTGTTCATCGTTTCTCCCAGTGTAATATAACACATCGACGCGTATGCTGCTAATATCACTATTAAATCATTGTAGAAATCACACCATCCTAATTTAATATTAATTTTCTATGACGATATTGAACAATTGAAAGCCTGGTGTGTTTAATATTATAAACACATTGGTGCATTTATTCAGATAAACGCACTGGTTACCAGATCTTTTTTTGACTGAAAATTATTTGATTTATTTATAAAATATATCTAATGGCTTATTTATTGAATGGTATAGGTTGTATAGTGATAAAAATGTCTCAGAAGGTCTCAAGTAACACAAATATTGATTGACACAATGGAAATACGTTAAAAAAAATCAAAGAAGGCAATTTCTTTACAAGTTCTTTATAAAATTAATATGTTTGAACTATATGTAAGTTTAAGTATTAGTTTGTGTGTGTTATGCAGAGCCACAAAATGAAGAAGTTCGATAAGATTATTTTGAATTTAAGTGCAAAAGAGCATAAAATCCTAATAGAAAAATTGCAAAATGGTGAATCAAGTGAATGAAAAAATACTATTCAATATGAGTTTTTTTTTTCATTAATAATATACTTAAGAATATTAGATAACATGTTTTAAAATTTCTATTAATGCATATATGTTTAATATTCTACAGGGAGCAATAACAAAAGAAAAGATCAATGTCGTTTTAAGAAAAGAAAAATTATGGAACATGTCAATGATGATGAATTGGTCCTTCTCTCATTTGGAGTGGTGCTAGAGGTTAATGAAAGGTGGGGGGAGGGTTGGGATTTTTATAGAACGATGAAGGATATAGTGGAATGAACGTATAGATGTATTTTCCACTTACAATACAAAAATCAATGCAATGATTCTAGGAAAGAAATTATATCTAAACTACATGAAGCGTATCTAGAGCAATGGTCAATGAGACATGTAAGTCTTGCAATAGAAAAACATACAACAACAACAAAAAAATCATTCAGAAGGTAATATTCCTAATTGTATAAAATGATTTCTAGAATTATATGTATATATTACTATAAACCATTAATTTATTAATATTGATTTTGTTATATTTAGTTTTCATATATCATTATAAAAATAGTTTATTACTTTTTTCAGGAAGATTATGAAAATCCCAAATGATCAACACGCTGATATATGAAACATGCCAATAGGAATGTCCAAAAAAGTGTATAAGGAGATGGTTAAAGAAATGGACATAATTACATCATAGGAGGAGCCATCTCAACAACAACATGCTTCAAATGTATGTAATCATGATTGAATTTTTACATATAAAAAAATAATTTAGCATTAAATATTATTTTTCAAGTATTTTCTTGCAGAAAAGAAAACAAGATGGAACTCATTCAACACATAAAACATGATGACAAGGAAGAAAAGGGTTGATTTCAAAGTTTGTGAGTAATTGTTAATATTTCCTTATAACAACTCAAGGTTTCATTTTTGTATATTTTAAGTTGTTTTACAACAACCATCCTTGAATGTCTTCAAATAGGTGCTAACATACAAAGAAGAGCCATCGGAAGAATTGATTGACATTGGGTTAAATAACAGTTATGAGTATATGTTGGCATATCAAAAATTAATTGTGAAATTTGTAAGTATCTATGTTGTTTTACTTCTCTGAGTTTATAATTAATAGAACAAAAAAATCTTTTATATTAAATATATGATTTATTATGGGGTATAAAACTTGCAAGAAACAAAGTATGAAACTACGCCAACAGAACAATTGTTAAAAGAAGACATGAGATTTGATTTTGAAAGAATGTGTATAATTCACGAGTCACTTCTTGCTATGGTACATAGTTTTTCAATTTACATTGATGTATATTATTTATTTCAATTTTCATTATTCCCATCAATGTAGATACACTCATTACACTTTATTTTTATGCTTGCAAATAGAACAAGATCAAGAAGACGAAAAAAGTCGATGTAATAAACAAAGCATTGCTTCAAATAACCCAAGTCATGGAAGTAGCTCGAGCACTGACAACAGTTCCAATGAATAATGATGATCTATTTGGATATCAATGCAACCTATTGTATTTTTTGAAATAATTGTTTGTGAAAATCAGAAATTTTGTTCAATGTAATCATAGACATAATGTCCCAGTTGAAAGACAAGGGGCTACTAATAACAATCCCATTTTGTATGAAAAAGAGCCTCTTATTGATATATAATAAAATACATTTCAATTTATTCTATTGTCTTATCCAATGTCACTGTGAAATGTTACACCACTGATTAAATATATGGATGCTTAAATATTATAATGAAGAGATGCCAAATATGATAATATAACAAATTAATCCAAACATCATATAAAAATGAACTAATCAAATATTAATTTATATGAATACTGTTATGAGATATATGTTGATTTCTCAATGAATAACGATTTAAAAAAATTACAATAATTACACCGTCACAGGCCAATGTCTCCAAAAAAGAGAAAATCTCATACAAAAATATTGTTGCATCCATAAAATAAACATGCCCTGTTGCTTTACTTTAAATAAAAGCATTGTAATGTCATCTTTTAGCATAACCGGTGCCTTTTTGGAAAATGAGAGCACCAGGTTTTTCAGATTTGCAAGTACCAATATTGTTTTTAATTAATACCCCGGTGCATTGTATCTCTTAACACACCAATGCTTTCATAGAACTAACACCCCCTGGTTATACAAAATGTTATTTCCATTCTTGGTGCACTATTAAAATCAACAACACCAAAACCTCTATATAACAAACGCACTAGGGCGTTGATGTAAACAAGATGTTTTGGTGCTACATTTTTAAAAGAAAGCACTGAATCTGAACCTATTTTTTGCATGCCCTAGAGTCGTTCCTTCATAGAGGAATGATCGGGGATTTTTTTTATATATAAGCACTGGTGCGGTATACATTTCAAGGTCCGGTTCTCTTTAAGTTGAACACACCAAGATTTTTTTGTTATAAGCAACGAGGTGGTATAAATTTTGGGTTTCAATGCTATTTCATTTAAATTCCTCAATGCTTTTAATTATGTATGAAGCCCGGTGCATGTCTATAACTAGAGGACCGGTGTTTGTTATTCCATAAAGCACACCGAAGAAAAACATCCACTAAAACCCCTGGTGGTCCTGATTTTTTCAATTGTGATGAAGTTCCATTATAAGCTCCACTAAAACATCTGTTCACACAAACAAATGTTTTAGAAGATATTTTTTTAACAAAATTTTCCAATTTTATAACACTAAAAACCTCCATTATAACCTATGCTAGAATGTCTTTTCCTTTTAGTGAGTAAAATAGCATGTGAGGAACAAATGTGAAGGGGTTTCTGCCTCGTCTTGGATTAGAGAGCATCTTCCTAGCCCTTCTATCTATCGATTTTTCATTTTGTCCCATGTAGATATCTTATTTACCATCAAGTACCACATGAAGATGTTGGTCTTTATGGGGAATTTAATCTCCCAAAGACCCTTCCACCATCGACAAGGCTACTGTAGATGTATATCCATGTTCAACTAAATATATCCCAATTTGGGTGTGTAAACTCCATGAGCAACAAATTTCTAAACCAATTCATCCTCCCTCTTTGATATGTGGATATGAGAAGTTTTTATGGCTATGATGTAATTGTCCCACAATAAAAATAAAGGTTGGCCAAATCCCGCCTGAACGATTGATAACCATCCTTGATTCTAGATAAAGGTATGTAAAGGGTCAACAATCTGATTAAGATGGTGGAAACCGTTGACCTGGAGATGTCAAATTAGGCCTTCAGGAAGAATGAGTGTCACTACTTCCTGGCCATAGATAAGATCCAATTATCATTAGGGGAATTTTGAGGTCTAAAATGGGCCTCCTAAGGAAAATAATAAAACATTATTTATGAATTTTTAGAGAAAAAACATACTATTTTAATATTATTATATTTCATCTTATCTCCATATAGGTTTACTCAAATGTCAAATGTAGACACACATTGGATGCATAATTTAATTCCACGTCCAAGGAGTACCCATTATGCATACTTATGTGTAGGCCCACATCGAAAATACATGAAAAAATCATGTTGGACATGCTTCTTCATGTATTTTCAATTTTTTTGATGCAAGCCTACTTAGAATTAAGCAAAGTCGGTACACACTGGATGTGGAATTGAATTCTGCATCCAACTCGTGTCTACACTTGACATTTGAGTTAGCCTGTGACAAGGTAAGCCAAAAATACAAACACAAAAGTAGTTTTCTTCTTTTCCCTCCAAAATATTTTCCCCTGTGGATAACATTATTATCTTGATTCCTATTGGTTCTTTTAAATTTAATTTTGTTGGTACATTTTTTGTTTTGAGGTCCATTGTTTACATAAAAATTCCCTTAATTCACCTTTGAGCCATTTCTAATGCACAATGTTAACCTATCTCCAACAACATGGAAGAAATTAACCACAACCTTCCAAATGATAGAACAAGAAGCCATCAATTTGTTTGGTTTGTGAATCCGTTCTTCAATTGAATCTCACAAATATATTTGTGACTGACGAAATAATTCCAAAGGCTCTAGGAGTTTACCAACATCCAATAAGATTTGCTTGTAAGATCTTAATAAAAAAGGAAATTATTCTTTAAACCCCATCCTCCCAACATTTTCAAGGTTGCCAATTTTTTCCAATTTACCCATGGAATAACATACTAATCCTGTTTCTCTTACCATAAAAACTGGAAACATATCCTATGAATTTTCTCAAGGACACCTTTTAGGATCCAAGCAAGTGACATCCAATAAACCATGGTGGCCTCCAAGACTGATTTGACTAGTATTAATCTCCCCGGTGTAGATAACCATCTAAAGCACCAAGCCTTTAGTCTTTTCTCAATTTTTCATGTAACCATAGCCAATAATATTTACGATAATAGTTTTATTTTAAATAGAACCCCAAGTATTTAATATCATCATTATAATCGGTTAGCTCATATGGAAAGAGGCCACGATAAATATCCAAATCACCACCTTCGAGATTCTATATAGATAAGGTGGATTTCCTAACATTTATTAACATCCCTGTGGCTCAACCAAAAAGCCCCAATATTTCACTAAGCTTCTCCGCATCACCCGACAACCCATTACAAAAAGTCAAGATGTCATCAACAAAGAGCACATGGGTGATTTTAAGGTTGGGGGAGATCGAAATCCCTTGATCCCCCCTTGATTTGGAATGAGCAATTTCCCTACTCAACCTCTCATCCACAAGTAAAAATAACAGAGGCGACAGAGGAGAACCTTGTCTTGAACCCCTCTCAACATGAAAGAACAAAGAAGCAACCCCATTAATTAGAATAATAATGGAAACAAAATTAATGCATCTCATTACCAATGTAATAAAAGGAATCTCAAATCCTGGGTGAGTAAGTAAAAGGAGAATATATAACCAACTTACCCTATCATAAGCCTTAGATAGATCAATCTTTAAAACTGCACCTTTAGCCTTTTTACTTTTATGTTATGGAGACCTTCCTAAGACACCCCAATTTCCATGGATATGTCTACCTTCAAGGAAACCAAACTACTCTCTAGAGATTGAAGTTGATAGAATGACCTTTAACCTTCTTGCAATAAATTTAGCCACCACCTTATATATATATATATATCTATCTATATATATGGGATGAAAGTCATCAAAGGACTGAGGATAGTCATATTTTGGAATGAGAGGAATTAAGGTAGAATTTAGAGGAGCATGTATATTCCCTCATGTCCCGGATTCCTCTACGATTGCCAACAAATTAGCACCAATATGATCATATATCCCAAGAAAGAATTACATCAACCATCCATCCAGCCTTGGGATTTTATCCTTTTGAAAGCTATGGAGTACCACTTTCAACTCTTCTTTAGTTATTTCCTTGAATCAGGTCCGATTATCATCTTCATTGACAAAGATTGGAAAAAATAAGGTTATTCTAACTATATTAGCTATAAATACTCCGTCATCTTCCTTGAAAATTTTCTGAAAGTGATGCTTACCCATATGAGTCAAACTCACAAAGGAAAGCATTGCTTGAACCGTATGGTCCTTTAGACTCAAGATTGTATTTGTGATCTTACACCCTTTGGCATGTGCCTAAAATAACTTTATGTTTTCATCTCCACAATCCATCCAAATTTACCTTCTTTTCAATATCCATTCCACTTCTCTTTCCTCCAAAATATATCTTTTCTATCCTTCCAAAGCCTTTACTGCCTCTTTCAAATCCATTGTGGAATAAACTCCCCCATCAAAGCCATATATCTCTTGAAGAACCCTTTCAATATCCTTTATATCTTGGTCAAATTCTTGAATTTTTGGTGTGCCCATTCCACAATATTTTTTTCGACTTTCTTCAAATTCATAATGAACTAGAAAATAACAAAAGAGCCAAGATCCTGATCATAGGGCACCCAATTATCCTTACCCAGCGGAATAAAACCTTCATCCTTTAGCCAAGTCAAATTAAACATAAAAGAACTGGTAGGTTTCTGATAGTCTCCACCAATTTCCACTAGGATACGAAAATGATATAAGTCTCCACCACTACTTACCCACTGATATACATGGAAGGGGAATTCCAAAAGATTTTTCGCTAATAGGAAGTAGTCAAGTTGCTTTCCAATCTTGTCTTCCCATGAGTGGTTATTCCTCTAGGTTGGATTGAGTTTTACAAGATTTATATCAACTAATCGTTGCTTCATCAAGATGTGGGTGAAGAAATATGACATAGAGTTGGGTCTAGCCCTAAGACCCTAAACTTTTGAAACACCCAAAAAGGAGTTGAGGTCCTTACCAAGGATGAGGTTATACAATTTTAGAAAATATTTGTTGAACAAAGTCTCACAAAAAGGAGTATGGTAAATATATGGTCCATATATATTAAGAACATAAAAGACCATATCCAAATTGCTTGAGAAACATTCAATCCCCAAACCCGAATAAAAGGCCCAAATGTTGAGTATTTTTATGGAACAAGTTTTCTACCCAATAACAAGGCCCCTAGACCTACCCCTATCATCATCCCCAAGGAAAGTCCAAGATTTCAAAAGACCTTCCAAGGCCACAACCACAACACATTCATCCCCCATGGTTTCTTGTAGTATAATAAGATTTGGTTGGTTGATCTCCACCAACCTCTTTAGGGAATATTTTTTGTAAGGGCTCACTACACTCCTGTAGTTTAGGGGGATAACTTTTATGGGGGAACCCCTTTCGGGGCCATTGATGCTCAAAGTGCCTTGAAAATGGAGAGTTATCTCCCAGTAGCCATATCCATTCTAACCCTATCTTGGGCTTTTGATAACTGATATCTTTGTCCCAAGCCAGACTTGAAAAGCAAGGTCATCGAACTTTGTCCCAAACCCTTTGGCTCTTTACCTACTGCAGGGGATGTTGAAATGGGCCTATTTTGGAGATGATAGAGAATTTCACTCTCCTCTAATTCTCTCGAAGATTCAAACTGTGATTAAGAAGATGCATGGTAGGGCTTGACAAAGATTTTGTATCAAAGTACACTGGGTAATGAGAGGGACTGAAAGCGAAAAAAGAGGTGAGCTAGAGACCCTCAAGGGAAAACCCAAAGCTTTAAGAGGGTCCAACCAATATATTGCCTCTAAATAAATGGAATGAATCAAAATATTAATAGGAGTTAGGGGAAGAGGAGGTGTACTCGTCCAGGGAGTTGAACCCTAGATAGACCCAAATATGACTCGATGTTTGGAGAATCCTAGACCACCTTATCCACAAACTCAACTAGAACCATTTCCATTGCCTCATATGCTTGACCCCCATCAACATAATCATCCAAGATTTTCTTTTCTTTTGTTTGGCAGTCAAGGATTTATCCAAGTCCTTTTTGGTGGAAGAAACCAAACCTTCTGATTTCAAAGCATATCTCTTTTTGTACCCTTGTAATATAGGTCCTCATTTTCGGCCTTGCAAAGGAAGAGATCAATGACTATCTAGGTGCCCATGTTGGTGACAATGGCGACATTAGAAGGGTATACCTTCATAGTCCAACTTTTGAATATAAGATATGTTTCCCACCATTAATTCCATTTCTTTAGCCAATCCTTCCATAATGTTTAATGAGACTAGGATACAAGAAACCACCACTTCTACTATGGTTCAAAAAGACATATCCGCAACCAGATAAGTGTCCATGGGGTTCCCCAAATCTATGAAAACCTTCAAATTACATAATTCCATAGGGAGACCAAGTAGCAAAACCCAAATAGGAAGAACATCTATCCTTTATTTATTTGCATAAAAAAGCAGCATGTGACTTCTTTAGCAGGATTGGAGCTGAATCGACACACCATGTACTTTTAAATCCCCTCCCAACTTCCTCTGCAAAACGAAATTTTAAGAAAAACCACCCCTTTAACATGGTCAGTATCACAGGGAGTAGATAAAAAATGGAAGCCCGAGTAGAAGCCACCTAATTCCTTAGAGAATTCAAATCGAATCGATGCCCATGTGCCCTTCCAACCAAAGTCGTATCGACCATATCAACTACTTGAGGAATTTTGATATTCTCCTCGAAGACAAGTTTGAAATCCCTTCGTATTGACTTAACACATTTTCCTGTCTTTTGACGAGTGCCCACACTACATTGAGAGCCAACTAGAACCCTATTAGCAGAAGGAAGGCCGACATCTACCTAAAAGGATCAGACCCGATCCACCTTAGCCATATTTGTGTCTCCATTGCCTAGACTTAGTATCAAAGAGAGAGGAGTGGGTAAACCCCCAAAGCCAACAAGTCGTCCTCAATTGATAGAAAATGAGGAAAAGACAAAAAACCATCATCCAAAAAATAGATCCCTTGCTAAGAACCAATCAAATCTTGAGAATAGAGATCTATAGAAATTTCCCTAAGAAATCCTCCTTCTCGAAAACCTAGGGCATCAAAATTTGGTTGTGCAAGACCCACATTTGACAAAATTAGTGTGGAAAAAAAGGATTCTGGGCACAAGAGTTGGAGGGATGTTGGGGGTTGGTCACCAAAATAAAGCAATTGTGGACAAAACCTTTCCGACCTAAGACTCAAAGATGGCTCCACAAATAGCTTAAGACCTTAACAAAAATCAGATGTTGACAAAGCCTAACTTCCCAGGATAAGGTTGCACTGTCAAAGAAAACACCAAAAAAAGGTCCACCCAAGCCAACTCGAACTTCAAATATAGACACCTCAAAAGATTGGCTAGGCAGCAAATAAACATGGGTGAAAACTGGGTCCACCCATATGTCTTGGCCTTCGAAAGAATTTGGAGAAAATTCCACTAAATCTTCATACTACCTCATATCTGTGGCTAACCAATGGTCTGAAAAAAAACACTCATCCATCACCCCCATATATATATATATATATATATATATATATAATCAAAGTTGATTAATTAAATTAAATAACATTTTATACAATTTTCAATCTTATAAATAATTCGTCCTTTTGGGGTAGCTCAATTGTCAATGGATATGGAAATGAAGTCTCATCGAACCGAAATTCTTGGGTTCAAATCTTGTGCTATCCCCCCCTGATCACGATGAGAAGTTGACATGATGAAGATGTAGTCCTACCAAGTTTACAAAAAAAAAATCTTATAAATAATTCAATAAAGGATATCTATTTGTTTAAGTACGTTTTAAAATTTACTAGGGTGGTAGGTATGGGAGGGGTTTTTTTTACCCAAAAGGAAACATGGTCCTACCCTTTTCTTGGAGCCTATGAATAACTGCCAAAAATCAAGAAAAAGCTTATGCCTTGTATCTAGGTCTTAAGCTAGCCTCTTCCTTCTCTATCCCTCACGTTTTAATTATTGGAAATTCGAAGAACACTATTTAATATACATCTTTAGCTAGGCTCCTTTTCTACGGTCACCATATTGTCTTCAATATTTCTTTTCATCTCCTCTATTCTTTCCCAATTCTCCTCTATGTCTTGATTTCATGTCCCCATAATCAATGATTCCACAACATATAGCTAACTTGATAATCAGTGGAAAAATGGGGGACCTCATTGTAATGGGTAGGGTTCTACTCTCCACATTCCATGACAAAGTTCCCCTCTAATTAATAAAATGTGTCTTCTAATAATGAAATTGTCCCATCCAAGTTTAGTGGCAGCACACAAGTGATTGCATCACATCCAATTGACACTTCATCACCCTCATATCCTTAAGCATGCCTTTAAATAAGTTCCCATGCTCCTCATGGAGTTGAGGTGGGATATTTCTAGTGATTCAAGAGTTAATAGGGTGTACTACTGATCATTCTTACCCGAGGTATTAGTCATCAACAAGACCTATTGCAATGACTAAGCTAATTTATAGCTCTTTATTTGGTGTTCAAAACTGTCCTAATCTTGAATTCTAACAAGTCTCTACACATGGACTCTATAGTAGTGTCTTCCTGGATTAAATTACTGAAACAATTTTTTCCTTTCATCATGCCCATGTACAAGTGGGGCCCCATGACGATCAAGACAATGTTACAACAACTCTAGGACAACTTTCAAGAATTGCATTCCTCATAATATTAACTTCAAATTGACATTTCCAATATCTCAATTTAGGTTGATACCTCCCTGGAGATCTTATCACAACATCATCAAGCTATTTAGCAATTGCAAGATGAACGTGGAGCCTTGCACTCCAACCAACATGAATTTAAGACTCAACAACTAGCAAGCATGTAGAATCACTTTCCTTTAAGACATTCAAAGACATCTCCAACAATTTCATCATATTATTTCCTCCTAAACATGAATGTCCTTAGCTTTGGATATTCTCAAGAAGATAACCATGCATAGATTGCTTTTGTCTCCCGCAAATTTTATACATACAATGTTTGTTATCCTTATCTTAAAAATCTATTATAGGGATTATAAAGTCAGTTTCATTTTGAAAATATTGTTTACCACCCTATGTATACTATTAAGATTCCTATTAAAAATTACAGTTATATTAATGAACTTGTTAATGACCATC
The DNA here is from genome assembly GCA_031772625.1 of Pinus tabuliformis. Taxonomy (NCBI): domain Eukaryota; kingdom Viridiplantae; phylum Streptophyta; class Pinopsida; order Pinales; family Pinaceae; genus Pinus; species Pinus tabuliformis. The sequence goes on along the minus strand of CM062805.1, from coordinate 725,360,363 downwards.
AAAGATGTAGCTTTTTCAATAATCTTCTCAATGCGATTTTTGCTACAATATAAATGTCTATCAATTTTGATAAAAAATAAAATATCTAATTTTATAATAATGTTAATTTATCTTTCAAATATTTTTCTATTTTTAATGTTATATTTTATTAATTAAATTAAACAACATTTTAGTTTTCCCTTTAATTTTACTTATACTTTAAATTATTAAAATAAAAAATAAACCATCAATTTTTTTTGGAAAACTTATTTTTCACTTCATTCAAATCTCGTATTTTACTTTTCAATGTTTAGATACCGATTAAAATATAACCCCAAAGTTGGCTTCACAAATCACACATAATTTTGTTTCTCGATGAGAATATATGTATGTTGGGCGTTAAAATTAATATATAATCATGAAGACACACTTTCAATGATAAGAATCAAAATATCAAATTATGGTGAGTTAGTTCCTCACATTGTAATTATTAAAATAGTATAATTATGTTAAAAAATACACTGCAATTTAATTCCCTGGAAGATGTGTAGTTATTATATGTTATATGTTAAATGTGAATATTTATACGAGAGATATAGACGTGAGATATAAGTATATCAACATTTTATAATATTTATTTTAAGATACATTATAAATAAAGTAAAATTACATAGGACATAATTAAGATTAAGGCAGGTAGCCATCGCTATGTCCTGTGACCTTCTTTTGGTAGCGGTTGCAATGCAGTTGATTTTATTTAGGTTGGGTTTACGAATCTTTGTAGTTGGATGGATAGTAATGGATCTCTTATATCTACTTTTATGACTAAGGTTTACACAAGTCGGTCATGTAGCTGGTGTGGTAGGACAGATGGCTTGCCACCTCCCCACTCCGGATCAATTCTCGGTGCATGTTGGCTGTTTCGGCAGCATATTGTTATCGCCATTCTGTGTCGTTGCTATGGCAGCTATCGTGACAATCCTGTTTCATGTACATATAACATAAATGTAATATATTGTGAATAAATGTGAATATATGGGCTCTATATAGCTTCTAATGGGACTCGCCCCCCACCTTTAAAAAAGTGTAAGGAATCAAACAAATATGTGTGCGAGATATGTGAGTAGGGATTCTAAAGCAACTAAATCTTCATATATATAGACACATACATAAAGTTCTATGGAAATTATTGAAGTGAGATACAACATATAAAAAAATTGAACTAGTGTTTCTAGGCATAAAGTCCCGTGGGAATTATTGAAGCAAGATACAACAAATGCACGAATTAAATGAGTGTTCTTTTTCCCCTACCAACCTTCCTCCACTATAATCCTTCTAATCCCCTGAGTCTTCTCATACACGGAGCCAAAAATCATCCATTGGTTTTGCGACTGATAACATCCACTAAATTCTTCTCATCTGAGCTTGCCTACAAAGATTTATATAATTCTAGTTTATGCTTTTGACACAAGGGCTGGAAGAGTCGGCTTTGCTTCTAGAACCTCCGCTACTTAACACTAGCCATGGCCTCGACCTCCATGTGTTAATGCAAGAAATTAAACTTGTAATTCACTTGAGTCTAAGTAAGAAACCAATCCTTGTCATGTAAAACATAATAAGTAGAGATGCAATTCATACTCATATTTTCTGACATCTTCTGTCAAACTTTTGTTCCCTTAAATGTTTTAGATCTTCCATTTAATAATAATATACAAGAATTTTGTTTTAGAGTTTTTTAGCAGTTCATTTGAACTTGGATTATATCATTGTAAATGATACTAACACAACAACATTAAAAAATGTAGTTGATATATGCCATAGGTATTAATCACATTAATAAATATGGTTAATATACACTATATTATAAATTTAATATTATAAACTTTTATATGAAACTCAATATTACATTGTAATTATAAACTTCATATTAATATATTAATTATGTAATAAGTAAGTATTGTATTAATGAACTAATTATTACAATTTTATTAATTTAAAAATAAACGCCTATTACTAAATTAAATTAAAATTAAAATTTTGAAAACTAATAGACTTGTCTTTTTTTTAAAGTTAATGCTAAGCACTAAAGGTCCACGATACTCGATTGACAACATTAATGCAAACCTGGAATAGGATATACAAGATACAATGAAACCCTAACCTTGTTCAAGATGAAACTCTATTCATAAACCCTAAATTTACAATGAAACCTAGTCTTCAAAATTTATTCACCTGGATTATGCTTATGACACGATTATGATATTAATAATGTAATAGACAAAGCTTGGGTTTTTACTTCCATGTAAAACACCTCCATTGATATTTTGCCAAAAATGATCACCATCAAGATAAGATCAAGATAATTTATTGAATTAATTCAAAGGTGTTAAAATAGAAAACCTCAATGCAACCCAAAGTCTTGCACCCCATGGCTCCATTGGCACTCGATCCTAACAAAGTATGGAACCCCATGCTGTTGTGCATAGTCGAATTGCCCTTTTCTAATTCCCTTCAGCCCCTCCAGCTGTGCAAACCCAAAATATTCTGAGAGGGCAAGAGGCTCGTGTAAATATTTTGTGACATCTTTCCCTAAGTTTATAAGATGATCTACCTGCTCAGACAAAGACAATCAAAATTTATTATCGTTGTTAAACAATAAATCAAAATATTAAAATGATAAGCAATAAATCAAAATATTATAAAGTGCTCACTAATTCATCAAAATGTAAGTAATACTAAAGAATTAAAATTAAAATATTATGGATAACAAGATTAAACATTTGATGGACTTCCAAACAGAACATTACAGAAATGGGGCCTCATTTTGCATATGGAGCTGAAAACTTTCAAACATATAATGGGTTCTGAGAAGTAGCTGATCTAGTGAAAAAAGCCAATTCACTAAGAGGGGGGATCAGAAGCCGCATTCCTTGTCATGATTTCTGTCTAGCGTTCCAATTTCTGATTGCGTTACGATATTCTTTGGACTTTTTTTATTCTACGAGGTAATGAGAATGGGAAAAATAGTGTGCCTTTCAGTAGTATAGGCCACTACAACATGAGAATAATGAGAACGGTTATTTTGCATTAATGGTTAATCATCATCATAAATGTTTATGGAAAAGATTATCTGATAAAATATATGTGGCACAATGTATTTAAAAAATTTAAGTGGATAAACAAAACAAATAAATTATTACATTTTCTTTCTCTTTACTATTTATCTTGAATGAATTTACATTACAACCATTCACGTTTCACAAATAAATTATAACTACAACCATGGTTAACAAATTATGTTTTAATAAATTAAAGAGAAGAGTATATTTAAGAAAGTAAAAAAAAATAAAAATGAAAGTTTCATATTTTCCATTAAATCATATATTAGAGGAAGAATGTTCTCTAGGCTTGAGATCTCAATCATTTATTTGATTGAAAATATAAATTCCTTGAGCCTAATTTCAATATAGATCACCTCTATGGTGTAATTATTTTATCATTAAAACAATAAAATATTTGGTGTTTAAATTACAATTCACATTTTATTTTTATTTTTTGTTTAAAAATTATAAAAAGATTTAGTGATATGTTCATTATGGTTTATCATGATATGTTCATCATAGTGAAATATTGAGAAAAAAAAATCTATTGAGAAGATGGTTCCAAGAGAGTTGGACAAATTCAAAATTACTATTAAAATGGGGAAAGAAGAATTTTAATTAATATTTTGGCTGATGTAAAGTTTGTTTAAGAATAGTAAAAAGAGATGTCTTAATATTAAAAAAGGCATACGTCCATCTTAATTTTGGATCTATCAAGTTTAGAGTGGGATCAAATCTCTCTAAGTGCAAATCTTTCCTCAAGTTTTGCACTTAAAAAAGAGGTTTGCACCGATCCCTCTCTAACCTAGATAGATATGGAGTTAAAATGGATCTAAATTGGTTTTAGATATATTAAATTAATATAATGTTATTCCATTACGATTTATTATAATAAAAAAATTGATATAAAAAAATGTTATATAGTAATTTAGTTTTAGTTAAAAAAATAGAAAATATATAATGAATAGTCAAATTTAATACACACGAGTAAAAAGTGCTATATGTTAAAAGATAATTAAAATTTAAAAAACATTATTTACTCATAAAATATGTAAATGAGGATTGAAGTCTAAACTAAAAACAAGTAAAATTTGAATCTTTTTACAAAGAAGGTTAGTTATCAATTGTATGTTAGGTATCTATACCATCTTAATGGAATATATTCATACCACATCATATATGATACTTCTCATATTTAATTATCAATTGTAAATAAAATATCGATATTATCTTAATGGAATATATTCATACCACATCATATATGATACTTCTTAACTTTATTCAATTAATAAAAGATAAAATAAATATATATCGAATTATATCTATATATATGTATATATTTTAAATTAAAAATAATTGAAACAATTTTTAACCTTTTTCTATTATTCACAATTTTTTCTCTTAATTTTTTTATTTTAATTTATTACATTTTAATATTCACTATTCTCTTTTTATTTTAGTTTTTTTTGTTTTCTTCCATTATATTTTATAATAAGATTTTAATTTTTCACCAACATAATAATACAAAAAATAAAATCTTAATATATCACCAAAATATATAACTAAAAATAATATTTATTTAATTTAACTTATTTAATGTTTTACATTAACCAATAAAAAAAAGAAATATTATAGTAATGCAAAATCAATGATGATGAATGAAAAAACTAATAAATATAAAAATATGAAAGTATAGCTAAAAATACATTTATTCTATGATTCAACATAATTTGTTGTTTTCAATAAGTGAAATAACTTATTATATATATTATCCAAATATTGCATAGCGTTAATCAAAAGCCAAGACTTTACACGTATTGTGAAGGATCACATAGATGTTAGAGTATATTCATTTAGGGAATCGTTTGGATGTAGTGTGAGGGGAGTCTTTAGTTGTGAGACTGGTTTGTAATCTAAAGTTCGCTTCAAAATTTAGTTTATTAAAATTCAAATAAATAGGAAAAAAGTTATTTTAGTTTTCAGTTATGTAGGTTGTGGTCAACTAATTTTAATTTTGAAAGATTACCATTTAATATTCAGTTTAGCTTTATTAAGATATTATTGATTCTTACCATTTATTTTTCAGTTTAGCTTTATTAAGATATTATTGGTTCTTACACCTCACTTTTTTCTGGGTTTATGATATTTTTCTCTTCTCCATCAAGAAAGGTGTGTTGAATATTTTAAATTCTAAAATGGCTTTTTCAATCTCCACCCAATACACTTAATTTTCTTTCCCTTGTGAGGTAACGAGGAGCGAGTTGGGGATTCTCAAAGTGAAGCATTAGATTTGTTGATGTTTTTTATGTTTTTAAAACTAGTGATAGTTTTTATATTAGTGGATTCTCTCGAAGGGGTGGATAGGATTTTGATGATTATTGGGCCTTCCAAGTGGAAAGAACATGTTATACATATTTTTTTATTGTGTTTTTTTGTTAGCATGGTGTGATTTGTGAGACTAGTTTGTGGTTTAAGAAATTATAATTTAGGGGTATATAAGCCATTAAAATCATTTGGGGAGCACACCCAACTTAGGCCACATCAACCCTTGACATGGATAGAATTTTTTGATGTCTCCTCCCAAACACTACTAGTTTCAAACCTTGGTTTCCTTAAATAAAGAAACCCTCAAAATCCATTTGCACTAAAGAGATTTTACTACTATAATTTTCTTATTGATTAGATGGTGATATTTTGTTGCTTGATCCCACAAGGAGGGTTTGCTCAAAGGTTGTTTTGACCTCCAAGATCTCTTGGTGCAATGGGTTGCAACGTAACCTATTTTTAAGTAAGCTCTAAATCTAAATACAACTTTATTAGAGTTAAGGGGCTAGGTGCAAGTGTAGTCTTAGCTATGAGATTTATTTTTGTCAAGAATTATTTAGTAAATCCATGTTGATGCAAATACATGAGAAGGTAATGATGTGCCTTTATTAGGTTTAGACACATTTGTTATGAATTTTTTTTTAGTTTATTACTTATCGTCTTTAATGAATCAAAACATTCTTGCCCAAATTGGAGTTATGGATAGAGAGTCCACTACCATATTGAATGTTAGGGTCCATTGCTTCATGTAGAGTCCTACTCAACCCCAAAAATAAGGACTAGAGTTAATGGTCTAGTTTCTTTCCTTTGTGAGGTCAAATTCAACAACAAAAGAATTCTTTTGCATATGGGTAGATGTAGGCTTCCTCTTTGATTTATGGTTTCCACATTTTGGAGATCCATTAATGTAGACTTCCAACTTTCTCTAGGATCATTGAATCTACATAGGAGTGCCTTCTCTTGTAAGGAATTTAATTACTCATGTGTATCTTTAACAATTGTGATGGACAAAGTTGACATTTCATTTAACATTCAACTTCTGAGGTTAGGGATTTTCCACTAGTTTCTAGGTACCATCACATCTTTAAAGGAGGATCCTTGTAGCACTATTGACGAGATTAGAGATCCTGGGAAAAAATATTGGATAAATAACCCTGAAATCAATGTCAATTTTTTTATTGGAGGGGTCTTCTTTCCTTTTCCTAATTTCACATGAGTGAGATGGCCCAAGGGGGGAGAATGAACAAAGAGGGTTGAGGTCATATTGATAGTTTCTATTAGGATTCATAAGGAAAGTATGAAGAGATAAAGGGGGTTGATGGTGATTGTAGTGAGTCGAACAATGCCACTTCTTTCCATAAAGCTAAGAAATTCATGGGATTATAATGCAGTAAAAGTGAAACTGTAGCTGTGACAAACTTAACTATGTGTCTTATTATCTTGTATATTGGTTATATCTTATCATTTGTAAAAAAACCTTTAATATTACTAAAAAAAATTAATTAAAAAATTAATTCAGATGATGACATAAATTTTAATCTAATCCTCTTATTCTAAAAATAAAACATTAGTCATTAAATACTTATAATAACATACCTATTATAATCCATATTTATTATTATGATTAAATACCTTTAAAATTGAATTCAATAATTTCTTCATACTAAAATCTTAGTTAATTTAATATGTGTTTTGTAGGAATTTACAGGGTAAGTTCCTCAGACAGAACACCAAAGGACACCGTTCACAACAGATCACAGATCAATACACCAGTACTTTTGACGTGGTTAAAACCCTCAAAGAGGGAAACAGTCCACGGCCTGAGCCAACGCGGCCACTTCAGGCAATTTATTAATAAAAGAATGAAAATTTACATAAGCTTCTCTCATGCATGGTTAACCTACAAATGACCCTCCATGCTCTTTAAATAGAGATCATGGACCAATCGGGTGTTAAGCAACGGATCAAGTGTCGATAATACCGAGGAGAGAATGAACCGTCGGATCACTACATATCGTGACCGTCGGATTGTAAGTTACAAAATGTACATAGTAAAGAAACACACTTTACCTAACTCTATACTAGACCAAGTTATACTTAACTATTTCCTATGTGTCGGAATATCCTAACATCCCCCCTTAATAACAACTTGGGATAGGATTGAAGGATTTACAAATATGACACAATAGGAGAAGGAAGGAGGCACTAGAGCCTATCCCCCCTTAGTGACAACTTCCTGAACTCCAACCATAAATCGAAGTTTAGTGAACTTCGCCTCTGTGAGAGCCTTTGTAAAGATGTCTGCAACTTGATCATCTGTTGAACAATATTGCACTTCAAGAACATGGTCGTGGATGAGCTTTCTGATGAAGTGCATGTGCAGTTCAATGTGTTTGCTGCGCTGATGTTGGACTGGATCTTTGCATAGTTGAATGGCACTTTGATTATCACACCAAAGTGTAGTCGGATGCTGCTGCTGAAAGCCAAACTCTGACAGGATCTGACGAAGCCACAAGGCTTCCTTACTAGCTTCTACGGCACCATGATACTCTGCTTCTGCTGAAGAAAGAGAAATGGAACCTTGTTTCTTGCAAACCCATGTAATAGGTCCTGAACCAAGAGTGAATACATAACCTGCAGTAGACTTCCGATCATCAGGGTCACCAGCCCAATCGGAATCAGTGAAACCAACCAATAGAGGAGATGCTTCGGCACTGTAATGAATCCCAAACTGAACTGTACCTTGAACATAACGAAGTATTCTTTTAGCTGCTTTCCAATGACTTTCACGTGGGTTTTGCATAAACCGAGCAACAAGGCCAAAAACAAAGGAAAGGTTAGGACGAGTATGGGTTAGATACAAAAGTTTTCCTACAAGTTGACGGTATACGGTAGCATCAACTTCAGGAGAAGTACAAGCGACTGAAAGTTTGACTCTAGACTGAAAGGGAGAAGGGGCTGGCTTACAGTCTTCCATGTGAAAATGGTGTAAAATATCACAGGCATACTTGGATTAGGAAAGGGAAATACCTTCCTTGGATTGCAAGACTTGAAGACCAAGAAAATAATGTAAGTGTCCCAGGTCTGTCATTTCAAACTTCTTTTTAAGGCTGGACTTCACATGGTTTATAAGGTTGGGATCACTACCAGTGAGGATAAGATCATCAACATAAAGAACAAGAATGATAAGAGACTTGCACACTTTCTTGGTGTAGACAGTATTGTGAGAATGACACCTAGAAAAGCCAGATTCTAAAAGAAAGTTATCCATTTTGGCATACCAAGCTCGAGGAGCTTGCTTGAGACCATAAAGGATTTCTTAAGCCGACATACAAGGCTGGAGCCTGTTTGTATAAAGCCAATAGGTTGTTCCATATAGATTTCTTCATGCAAGTCCCCATGCAAGAAGGCAGATTTAACATCCATCTGATGGACTTCCCATTTGAAAGAGGCAGCAAGGGAAAGAACAAGGAGGATAGAGTTTATTTTGGCAACAGGGGAGAAGGTTTCAATATAGTCAATGCCTTCAACTTGTGAAAAACCCTTAGCAACAAGACGAGCTTTATGTTTATCAACTTTCCCATATGGTCCATACTTGGTTCTGTAAACCCATTTGCATCTAACAAGTTTTCGTCCCTTTGGTAGAGGAACAAGATCCCATGTATCATTTGACAATAATGAATGATATTCTTCATTCATAGCTGCTTCCAAATCTGGATGGCCTGAAGCTTCTACAAAGGTGTCAGGATCATAATTCACTGAAGCTTGAGCGCCCGTAAAGAAGAGGCTCTATCAAACTGAGAACGTGTACGTCGCTGATCTGTAGGATCACCGGCAAGATCACCTGCTGCATCCCGAGTAGCATGGACCCATTTTGGAAGCTGAGGAGCTGAAGGAGGATCCTGAGAAGGTGGGGGAGGATTTTCATCCTCACTTTCACAATATGAAGAAGAAATATTTTCAAAAGTAGAAGAGATAGGGAGAGGTGGCACATCCGCCGAACTAGGCTCGCAGGCCTATATATTTTCAGCAAACTTTACATCTCTTCTAATGATAACATTTTTGGACTTAAGTGGAATAAGTCTATAACCTTTGACATCTTCAGAATATCCAACAAAAATACATTTTTCACTCTTAGGTTCTAAAGCGTTATGTTTCTCATCTGGAATATGGGTCCATGCTTCACTTCCAAAAACACGAAAGTGACTTACATCTGGTTTGATTGAGCTCCATGCTTCTTCTGGAGTGATATTCTTTAAAACCTTAGTAGGAGTGCGATTTATTATGTAATTTGCACAGTTAATTGCTTCTGCCCAATAATTAAGACTAAGTCCTTTAGATTGAAGCATACAATTAGCCATTTCCTTTAAGGTGCGATTCTTCCTTTCAGCTACACCATTTTATTGTGGAGTATATGGAACAATATGTTGCATTTGAATTCCATGCTCAGTGCAAAAGTTGATGAAGTTGTTTTTAACATATTCTCCGCCATTATTAGATGTTAGCTTAAGAATTTGATGTCCAGATTGTTTTTCAACAAAGGCCTTAAAGGCCAACAACATGTTAAATACTTCACTCTTGAGTTTTAAGAAGTATACCCAAGTGCGTCTGGAGAAATCATCAATGAAAATTAAGAAATACTTGTAGACAGAGAAGGAAACAACTAGAAGTGGACCACATAAATCACTATGCACAAGCTGTAAAGGGGCTGAGGTGTGCCAAGGGGCACGTTTTTCGAAACTGTCCCGATGATGTTTTCCGAGTACACATCCAGAACAAACACCATCTCTGCAAGATACGAATGGAAGACCTGTCACCATATTTTCTTTACATAGATTCTGAAGAGAGCGATAGTTTAAGTGGCCAAATTGCTCATGCCGAAGTTTGCTCACTTCATCATTATGAGCAACAAATACTAAGGGAAGATTTGATGACCCAAAGTTGTGAAACTTATACAACCTTGTAGAATCATCAACAATGCCAGTAGCTAAAATATGTCTAGGATCTCTTAGGTCCTTAATTACAACATCGTGAGGTGAAAATTCAACGATTTTACCTTCACCTGAATGAGTTATCTGATATACAGATAGAAGGTTGCAGGATAAGGTTGGAACACATAATACATCATTAAACTGACCATTGTCTATATGCACAGTTCCAGTCCCTACAACACTAAGAGATCTATCATCACCAACATATATATTTTTGGTGTTACAATCATTTAAAGAAGAAAACATGGCTTTGTTTTTGGCCATGTGATAAGAAGCTCCAGAATCAATGAGCCACTCATGAGAATGAGAAAAAGAAGATACATTTAGTGCATAGCCAGACTGAGATGCTTGACAACCACATGCAGAAAGTGCCATTCCTGAAGATGAAGTTGAAGTTGAAGAGTGCTCCAAATGGATGTTATGCTTCTTCATTGCTACTTCCAAGGCTTCCATCTTATTAAAGCATTTGGATTCTAAGTGGCCATCTCGATTACAAAGGTTGCAATGTCTATCAGTCTTCTTCCCTTTGTTTTTATTTGTCTTATCATTTTGTTGAAATGATTTTTCATTTTGAGGCTGAAATTGCTTAGGACCCTTGTTTGGTTTAGGACCATTCTTTTTAGGATACAACTTCTTAGGATTCTTTGGATTTGGTTGCTGCTAGGTGGCTAACGCTTTCTTAGAAGAGTTTCCAAGATTAAGAAGACCAAGGTGTAAGAGTTTTTCTTGTTCTCTTATTAAAGAATCACAAAAAGAATCAAAGGAAGGGGACTTGTAGTCTTGTCCTTGAGAAATGAAGGCTTCTCTTGTAGAATGGAAGGTGGAAACAAACACAGAGTAGGCTGGTCCCAACTTAGTAAGAATGGAATAGATAAGGTTACTATCTTCTTTCTTAACCTTAACACCTTCCAAGAGAAGTCTAAGGGTCTTGAACTTGGACAAAAAATCTTCAATGCAAGAAAAATTATTGGGGTCCAATGTAAGCAACTCATTTTCAAGTTGATGGGCTCTAAGTTCATTTTTAATTCCAAAGACTTTAGTAATCTGTTTCATTGCTTCATCAGGAGCATCAAGTTCTGCAATATGGAATCTAAGATCTGGAGAAATAGACATCGTATCAATCCACGTGCTTGATCTTGCCTATTTTCCCATTTAGCTACCTTATCTTCATCTTTCGGTTTGGTTTCTTGGCCTATGGCTATTCTGTAGAGACCTTTACTTCTAAGTAAATCCACAATGTAGGACCACCATTGGAAGTAGTTGGTGCTGTCAAGAATAACTTGGCATGGAATTTCCATTTTAACAGAAATTGAAGCTATAGATGCTGAAACTAAGTGTTGCAATGGAAAGATCTCGAAAAATTAGGCTGTTTAAAAAAAAACGGTTCTAAAAACGGCTTCCGGATGAAGAAGTTATGGCTTTTTGAAGAAAATTTGATGAAGTCGCCGACGATGTGCGGGAATGTGCGGAAATGAAAAATCTGCCCCCACAAAAAGGAGACTTGAACTCAAGACCTCTACTCTCTATACAAAAAGTTTGAGAGAGAGAGAGAGAGAGGGGTTGAAGCTTTGGGTTGCGTGCTTGCTTTGAGAAAGCTTTTTTTCCCTACAAAACAAAAAAACACAAAACCCAACATGGACATAAAAAAAAAATGAACCTTGCGGCTCGAAGTTAGCTTTAGCCAGAAACTAAATATTTTTCTCTATGTTTCTAATTTTCCGAGATCACACTAAGGCGCAACAGAAAAGAGTATACGCATGAGAAAAATCCTTCCTTTCTGTTTCTGATTTGCCCATATCGCACAGAGTCGCGGGGCAAAGAGCATACGCAGAAATGAAAGGTATAGATCCGGTAATAAAAAAGGCTAAATAAACTGAAACCGAAATAAACAGAGAGAAAATAACTGTAAACTGCAAATAAACATTGTATACCTCGAGATCTTAAAAATGACGCAGCTAGGGCTACCGGAAACCTTTTTGCGTGAAACGAAAGGGGTTCCTCACTGCAACATATGCTCCCAACACAACAGAGTAGTCCTCTCGGCACGAAAGCAGTCAGAAATAGTAGATCTAGGAAACGGTAGTCGGATGTAGTTCTACCGGCTTCAAATTTGGATTACCAACGGATGCGGCCCTCAAATAGCTCTGATACCATGTAGGAATTTACAGGGTAAGTTCCTCAGACAGAACACCAAAGGACACCGCTCACAACAGATCACAGATCAATACACCAGTACTTTTGACGTGGTTAAAACTCTCAAAGATGGAAACAGTCCACGGCCTGAGCCAACACGGCCACTTCAGGCAATTTATTAATAAAAGAATGAAAATTTACATAAGCTTCTCTCATGCACGGTTAACCTACAAATGACCCTCCATGCTCTTTAAATAGAGATCATGGACCAATCAGGTGTTAAGCCACGGATTAAGTGTCGATAATACCGAGGAGAGAATGAACCGTCGGATCACTACATATCGTGACCGTCGGATTGTAAGTTACAAAATGTACATAGTAAAGAAACACACTTTACCTAACTCTATACTAGACCAAGTTATACTTAACTATTTCCTATGTGTCGGAATATCCTAACATGTTTTCCATTTAATCTAGTCACCAAAAAGACCTTATAGCTAAACCAACTATTAATCATTAGATAAAAAATTTGATAGCAGTAAACATAATTCTCAAAATTCATATATGCTAATATTGCTTCTAAAAGAAGAAAATGAATTATATGTTATTGAATTGGTAAGGTCACTCTCACATGGCTTCATAACCTCTTTTCAACCGTTGTTTATAGATTTTAGGATGAGGACCATATTTAAGAGAGCCTCCGCGTGATGTTTGATATGAAAATGAGATGACGACTATTCCATTTGATTAATAATCTCTCCCATCATGCTCTGGACGTTAGAGGATAAAATTTGTTGATCCTTTAAGTAAGTATTGTTTTGATGAATTATAGTAAGGATTTTTTTTTCAATAAGGATTTCAAAAATATTTATTATAATAATGTTTTAATAAAATTAATATTTAATTTTGTTTTTTGTTTTTAATTTTTAATTTTGATTGATTGCTTTTTTTTTAGTTTTAAAGATTATATTTATCAATCAAGAATGAAATACATCATATATAATTATGGCTTTTTCTCTCGCACAATATGCTATATATTGACAAGAGCATAGTTGAGATGTATGAGACTGGGAATATCAAAGGAGACTTTTGAGGAGTTGAAATCTAAACCTTGTCCATTGAATGCATTTCATCATAAGATTTGTCATCATCCTTGTCCATATCAGAGGAGGTCTCACTCTCCATAGGAGGAAGGTCATAGGGTTTCTAGATTTTAATTTTGGAATTACAAATGTTCTGCTTCTGATTAGATTTAAGCATAGGACAATAATTATGTAAATAACCTATTTGATGACAAAATAAATAGCGAAAAGTAGTGTTTTCATAGTCCAGAGCCTAGGTCGATTGAAAATCTCTTTTTTTAAATTGCCCTGGTCTGACAACCCTTTACTGATATCAATTTCAACATAGATTCTGCCATAGGAGTAAATGCTAAGTTTCCCACGAGAAGCATTAGTTGGAAGGAAATGGCCTGAGGAGTTTCCAATGCCCTCAAAGATTGAGTAGTGACACAAGTGAGCAAGCAGATTAGGAAGAAAGACCCATATTGGAAGCTTGGTAATGACTATTGTGAAAGGGCCAAAATATGGAAACTAAGGATTTAGGAAAAGTCTAGCATTGCCCAAGAACCAAGGCCATTTAAATAAAACCTTCTAGTGGTCTTCCAAATTAGAAAACATCATAATGAAGAAGCCTTTGGAGCATAAAATAACCTTGGAATTATTGGTCCATGAAAAATAGTTCCATTCGTAAAGATCAGTTGAGTGGGGCCATAAACCATTGAAATGACAAATAAGGATTGTCTTTACATAGATTTGATTCGAGTTCCTCAATACTAGGGTGAGAGATTTCTAAGGAGAGAACTTCCTCAACATTTTCGACCAAAAATGACCCAAGAACCACCTGAGACTGAGCTACCTTTTGGGAGAGTTGAACATGGACAACATCTTTATAACAAAAATCCTGAGAGGAGGAAGGCTTTCCCCAACCCCCCTCGTAAACAAAGGGCCATATAAATAGTGGAATCTTTACCAATATTATAGATTGAAAGAGCAGAAGAATCTTCCAACTACTTACCTTCAAAAAGTAGGTGTTACATGACAGAAGGAATACCTACTTGGAGCTTCAGGGAAATATTGAGATTCCAAACCAATTTTGTGGAACAGACCCAAAGGAGAAACAAATTCCTATAGAGAAGCTTGGCAAGGAACTGAAAAGAAATTTGAGGAATTAGGGACCTCACAAATACCGAGAAGATCAGTAAATCTAAATCACTTAATTTAATTTAATTTAATTTATAATATTATAATATTATAATTAAATCAATAAATATTCATTTTTTATTATTATATTATTTATTATAAATGGATTATTCAGATTCAAAATTGAATAATCAGATTTTTAAATATGTGATAAAATAATATTCTGATTTTCAAAATTCTTTTGATGAAGTTCTTTGATCATCCATATTTTTTTTTGTAAGTTTTAAAGATTCTATAGATCAATCATGAATGAAAGACATCATATGCAATCATGTCTCTTTCTATGGCATAGTGCGACATATCTTGACAGGAGCATAATTGAGATGTATGAGATTGAGAATAATAAAGGAGACATAGAGGAGCAGAAGAAACAATTACAAAGAGAATCACCCAATTTGCGATAGGTCCCTAGAGCGACCTTTCCTTCCTTTCTTTTCAAGACCTTGACCCAATCTTTCTGAAGGCAAGTTTATCAATGTAATATGAACATTATCCTTGCGTGTTGAGGGAGAATCCTTCTTAGAGTCTGAAGAAGCCAACTCATGAACTCGCTTCAGTGTGCCAAAAGAAGCATTATTGTTTACAAATAATTAACCCCATGCTTACGGAGGGAGCATGGTTCACAACAAGATCCTTATGAGACTTTTAAGGAGTTGAAACCTTAACCTTTTCCACCAAATGCATTTCATCATTAGATTTTCCATCGTCCTTGTTTGAATCAAAGAAAGCCTCACTCTACATTGGAGGAGGGTCACAAGGCTTCCAACTTTTAGTTATGGAATTACAAATGTTTTGCTTATGATTAGATTTGAGTAGAGGGAAATAATTTTGACAAATGGCCTATTTGATGATAGAAGCACTAGCGAAAAGTAGTGATCTCATAATCGATAGCCTGGGTCCAATGAAAGTCCCCTATTTTCAAATTATTCTAGCTTGGAAGCCCTTTATTGATATCAATTTCACTGCAGATTTTTCCATAGGTGTAAAAACCAAGCTACTAATGAGAAACATCAGTTTGTAAGGAAATGGCCCAGGGAGCTTCCAATGCCCTAAAATACTAAGTAGTTCCACAAGTGATTAGGTAGATTAGGAAACCAAACCCATATTGGCATCTTGGTAATGACTGTTGTAGAAGGGTCAAAATATGTAAACCAGGGAATTAAGAAAAGTCCAAAATTTCCCCAAAACCAAGGTCATTTAGATAAAACCTTCTAGTAGTCTATGAAACAAAAAATAGGATCGTGTTAAATTTTTCTTAGGGCTATATGTCCTTTGCGTTAGATAATTTCATTTCTTCATTTGCATATTAAATTCACCCCACAACATCATAACATTATTCAAATTTACAACATTATTCAGCAACATATGAAACTATATAGAAAGAACAACATCATCATCAATGCAGCAGAACATAAAGGAACAATAGAATCAAATTATTCACACATAGAGACACCAGGATTGGTCGGAGACCAGGGAAAGACCCACTATGAGGAAAACCTTTTCAACTTCTTCTTATTAGATTGTCATTAAATGATTCAATAAGAGAGAGTATAATGATCCACATCTTCAACCATAATTCTATCAAGAAAAATTAACTGAACAACATCCATGAGATGAACCCAATAATGCCAATAATCAAAACTCTAATTCAGAAGCATGCGGTCAACTGTCACTGTCTACAGTCAACTCTCAAAATCTGTTGTCAACTGATGAAATATTCGATCAATTGTAAAACTCAAACCTAGCTTCCAACCACATGCAAAGAGTGATGTGTGCGTGACTAAAATCCTCCAACCGCATGCATGAGCATGTGTGTCTACGGTTGCGAATGAAATTTTCCTGAAGCATGCTTGTGACTGCAATTGAAATTTTCCTGAACCATGCATGCAGCAGGAAACTAAAACACTAAACACACGTGTAAGCTTCAGACCTTGCAATCTCAGATGTATGAACCAATCTTTGTGACCCAGCGTCAAACGTATGTGAGCCAAACCCAAGGAAAGAAGAATGATCATAATGATGATGTCCAAATGAAGGTCACTTGAATTTGAAATTTTTAGTCATCCGAGGGTGTCTAATTTCTCTTTTGAGCCGACCTGTTCTTTTGCCCACATGTGGGATTTTATTCAAAAATACACTTTCCCTTGCACAAATTGAGTGCTTCAATAGTCAAAATTGGTCCTCTCGAAAATAGTAATCTAGTCCTATGATAGGAATTTTTGACTGGGATGCCAAAATTAACACTTCCTCTTAGTTAGGGAGAAATTCCAACTGCATCATGTAATCATTGCAAGTATCTTGTTATCAACCCATATCCTATCTCAAGTATCTGGTCATCAAATGTTGTCGTTTCTCATCTCTACTCATTTATGCTTATCCTTGCTTACCTCTTGATTGTATCTGATCATATGCTTAAAATTCTCAAATCTAAAAGAAAAAGAATTTAACATTAGAGGGGAACTTTAATCTACCACCATCAATCCATCGGGGATCCAATGCTACCACCTGGAATCACTGTCATTGGGGAGCCCAATGCTACTACCTTGGAACATTAGGGAGCTTATCATCAGGGATCCCTGCTCAATCTGGAACCACATTGGGGAGCTCAATCTCAACCCAGAATCTAATGACAATGAGGAAGGTCCTATGGGACAATCTCACCCCAAATCATCTCATGAGGGAGAAAAAATCTTCCACAATTATTTCGAGCAATAAAAGTCATCACATAGGGGAGAAAACATCTTCCACCGTATGTTGATCAACAATATCTCATACATCCTATTTCCCATTGATCTTCCCAACAATGACCCTCAAGAGTCATGTGGTAGAACACCTACATCATAATCAGCTTGGGTTGTACACCTCCAAGCACTCTCTCAACCCGTTGGTCAGATGGGGAGTGGTATTCCCAAAAAGCCCAACTTGTGGGTATGATGCCAACTGGGGTATACTTTGCATATATCAAGATAGGGGAGAAAAATATTTGACCCTATGGGTAATAGATAGGGGTGATACCCTATTGTCCAATTATACCTCAACCCCAGGAGCCCTACATCTCAATTCCTCACCTTGGGAGCTTAGGCAGGGGGGAAGAGCTAGCTTAGTGTCCTTGATCAACCCAGAACTTTACTCTAGAGGGTCACATCCATCAATCCATGCTTCTCTCTATAGATCAAAAACATATCAACGTGATCACGTCTAGTGCCAACTTAACCAACTCACTAAAAAGTAGCCTCAAACATCATCAAGAGTAGCAGTCCTTTGTTTTCCTGTTCATGTAGGACATCAAAATCAAACATTATGTTCAAGCAAAAATATGTCACAAAAAGGATACCTTATTCAGCCTCCCTCTCATGGAGGTGGCAACCACAAGACTAAGTTTGTTTTGTACAATATCACTAGATCAATAAATGAAGATATCTCAGTCCTAGCTACATATGAGATTCATTGCAAATCAGATCCCACTCTTTATTATCACAATGTATCACTGCCACATCCAAAACCTATTCAAAATAACTTTCCAAAGAGTTTCTTCAACCTTCCTCATAGCTAGCCATGCTAGCAACATTGTACTCAACCACGACCGTGCCTAAAACTACAAAATTCTTATTTCATGTGCATTCATGATATCATTGTAGATCCCAAGCAACACTCAGATGTGCTCTTTCTGATTCCAACTTAGTTATCATATTATCCATGGAAACTCATATCTCTAGAAGTATATCTCTCCATCTTTCATCTCGAACATAGAAGCCAACTCCCTCTTACGTTGGATCATTAGAGGCTCACTACCTATCAAGAATAGATCGTCAATATATAAAATCAAAATCAAAGGAATTCATCGGACCAACGTAGAGGTTTGTATATGTACTACTTTGAGACTTCAGTACCTATATATCAAAGCTTGGGGAGCTTGTTACAAACCATACAATGTTATCTTTGAAACTTCTCTTCCCATAAAACTCTTCCATCATCTGCTCCATGTCTGTAGGTCTGTCATACTCTTGTTGTGCTTTTGATCTCATGCATAAGACTTCAGATTGTTTGACCTCCAAGAACAACCACACCCATAGGCCCTTCTTCTATGTGGTTGTGAGATCTATAACCACACTCATAAACATTTCTCCCAGTGGTTGGGGATTAGGACTAAGATAAATCTTCTCTGCCAAAAATTAGAACTTTTCCAAAACCTTTTCAACACCTTCAGATGTTTATTCATGTCTAGAATCCTTCCTTCAATAGTCAAGTGTCTTCCTTTCAAATAATACTAGGAGATAAAATCTCATGAAGTGTTTCTCCCTCTGAATGAGAAGCCTCTTCAATCATCACTATCTACCTGTCTATCATAATATAGTGACACTACAACAAAAATGTTAGATCACAAACTATATCAGGTTCTTATACATGTATCATAACAAGTCATCATTATGTTATCAAACATTCATCAAGGGTTAGTGTCATATAATTAAGGTAGTTGAAAAGTGATTTATCATACTTCAAGGATCAAAATCACTACATCACTTCTTTATCACATTATCCAACCATGAAGACAGGGCATCCAAATGTACCACATTGTCAAACTTACTAAGCTTATCAAAACCTAATCAATGTGAACAAGAGGATCCTTAATATCAATTTTACTTTTATCATAAAGGTTATCATGCTCATCACAAGTATTAACAATAGTATCAAATCACCATATATATAAAACAATGTATCTAGCTTTCTTCACAAAACCAAGAAATCCATCTGTAATGCCTCCTCCCACATTTACCCAAGTTAACAATCCTACCGAGGTAAAAATGTGACGAAGAGTTTCATGATATGATTCAACCTCCTAGGTCACCTTAAGGAAGTGGAATCGACAAACCAAAATCTTACTGACTACCCTCAGGTGCTACAAGTCTCGCAAGGATTAAACCACCCTTCCAGGTGCTCAGACCCTAAGCTAACTTTGTTTTTCATGACTTGAACTCCTAGTCACATGCATAAGCATGCATCCATATGACTGAAAGCTTCTATTCACATATATAATCTTGCAAGGGAGCAACTGCAATCTCAATTTCATAGTTTTGTGCTTGCTACCTCAAAATTTGTGCCACCTTTTCAGGGCTAGACTCTAGGTCATTGCCTAGAACTTGATGAAACTTTCCAAAACAATGAATGACCCAAAGAGAAATCCCCCCATACAAAAATTAAACAAGAAATTATCATAACAAGGTGTAACCATGACATACATTCCGCCAAACACATCATGAACATGTAATCTACAGGTCATAATTACATGTCTGAACATAGGGATCTCATACTTATCTGAGAATTGTTAAGAAGGTCTAATGCCCTCTCATAATAGTTTCAGTATCATCTATTAGGTGATGGATTCATTAACATTTCATTTATTAACCAAAACATGATGAGAGCCATAACTCAAGTCTGTCATAAACCATGCTTATAACCACCATATAACCAACAAATTAACAATGATAGAACAAGCATTAAAATCACATAATAACAAACACATTTTCTCATAAAACTCGCGAGGAAATATTATTATTATTATTCATATACAAAATCCAACAAAGTCAGAGACTTCCACGTACCACCTAACCATAGATTAGGTTGAACCAAATCTTTCTTTTAGCTAATAACCCCTGTGCCATATTCCAAGAATGAATGTGGGATTTGCAACAAAACCAACCATGCTTCTCAGGCTTTACCACATATCCCCACCTAAACCAGTTAAGGATTTCTAGGCCCAAAGAAAGCACCTTACAACCAAGCTTTACCTTATATCCCACCATATACAGGTTAAGGATTCCTAGGCCCAAACAAGAAACATACACTACCATGCTTTATTTCAATCCCACCATTACCAGTCCAGGAATCACAAGGCCCTAAACAAGCATGGATGCTTTTGGATCTCTCGACCTAAACTATCATGAATTTTTTGGTCTCCACCCTAAGGATTTACCGCATATCCCACCTTTACCAGTCTAGGGATTTATAGGCATTTGGGAATTTTCCTGAGACCACCTCACTCAAATTTGAAACCATCTGGCAATCCAACTCAATCAAGTAAAGGAACCCCATCACACCATGGATATCTGAAAATGGCAAGGAAATGATGAAACCACTGTCAAACTAGGAAAAACCCATGCCAATGACAACAAATGAAGCAAATACACACATGCATATACCATTCATGTCAGAACTAGCAAGGAAATCATACATGCAACTCAATACCTGCAAGTAATTCCATTGTAGCCATTTGACCTGACCTTTTCCTTGCTTGATCCTTACTTTTTGTCTCTTTCTTGTCCTTTCTTTGCTTTTCTTCCTCCAATTCTAGAGTTCTCCAAGAATTCTCTAAGTATACAACAGTATGAGAGAGAGAGCTCTAACCCAAAGCTGTCAAAAGGCTGTGAACTGATCTCATAAGCATTTTTTAATCGTTAAGGCCTCTATTTTATTCAATTTCCTCTATTTTCCTTCATTTTTCCTCCTCACATGCGACCTGTGACCTTTCACCTCCCTTTTCTCCTATTTTATATTACTTTCATAAATAAAATGCCAATTAATGGCTCTTTTCCTTTTCAAAGCCTTTTTCGATGCCTTTTCCTTTTTCCTTAGCCATAATAAACAGAGATGAACACTCACTAGGATGGTTTTCCCACCATTCAGCTTGGAATATGTGTCCCATGACCTTGGTCTTATATTTTTTTACATGGAAATTTAACCAGGAGCTGTTACAGAACCCTCCCCTTGGGGGAACACTGTCCTTGGTGTTCTATGACACCTATGACCAAAAAAATTCTGAAAACAAAACATACTACCTATGGAACTTTATAACCGAGCTCGTTACATTATGTACAATGGCATCCTACTGAAAACATGACAATCATACAGTTTACTATAGCTTCATAACACAACTCATTACGGTATTTACAATAACAACCACATATACTCATGCACATTTTCTTGAACTGACAAATAAACATATTGTTTATGGAGATTTATAAATCTATCTCGCTATAATATTCATAATAATATACACATACACATATACACATTTTCTCAACCAGTAAATAAAAGGATACGATGTCTACATCAGTAAACAAGGGAATCCATAGGCTCACACCTCCACCCTCAAAGTAATACTTGGATTCACCTCCTTCCTAGGAAGTCCAGAATCCACTGCCAAAGTCAAACTCACATCCAATGTCCAACACTATGATCCTGCACCTTTTATTCTCTCAGTGAAAATTTATCAACTAATTATTCCAAGTCACACTCCCAATGCACTTTTGATTCCACCTGGAAATGTTAATGACCAAAATCAATGTATTCCTGACCTTCCCTTCTCTGCTACATAATCCCTTGGAAAATCTGGTCAACCCCTTCTATGCAGTCACACACCTTCCAAGTTTTGTGGGCATCCCCTTCTCTGCTACATAGTCCCTCAGGCAACCCCCTCACTTGGCAAGGTTTCCTAGCATTGAAAGGTCCAAAAACCAATGCATATCCATGCCTCAAAACCATCATACCGGTCATAGCATGCTCATGGAAATCAATGGACACTATTGGGTACCAATGTCCCACAATGGCCCTACTCCTAAAGTTCTTTACCAACATACTGCTTCCTTTTCTAATTCCTTTCACTGTTGCTACTAACATTCTTGCAGTCAGTTCCAACCACCCAAACCGGGCATTTCCATGCTTTCTTACACCAAGCACATAATTTCCATTAGATTTAAAATAAATTGAAATAAATTCACATCATACCTCATTGGTAGCTCGTCAATAAGGTACACCTGCAATTCTATTAATTTCCCGTCACAACAAGTCAAACTAGCTCTTTGATCAAATCATCATGTATAAACATATCACATCCAATTAGCTCAAAATGCAACCATCATAAATCAAAATCATGAATTGCATGTAATCATCATAAACCAAAATCATAGATCATATGTAACCATCATAAATGAGAGTCATAGATCACATGCATAATAAAAATGAAATAAAATATTGATACTTATCCTTCAATTGGTCCTTTGATTCTAACTTTCTCCTTGTTCATTCTATACACACATCGGATTGGTTTCCAAACCCGACAAGTACTCAATACCTCCTTTTCTCTTCAATCACATACACATACATACAATGTACATAAAATAATACACCCACACACGACATACCACACAACACATACACCTATACTTGGTGTACCCCAAAACACAATAAATACACCTACACCTGGTGTACAACACACCACATACATCTACACTTGGCGTATAAGAAAACACATACACCTACACCTGGTGTACACCACAACATAATACATAAAACTAAACCCTATCTACAACATAATACATATATGTACACAGAGTACAACACAACAAATACACATGTCATGATACCATGACTATGCAATGCACATACACAGTACCACATGTACACAAAACAACATGTACGACATGCACACAACATTGCATATACAACATGTGCAGAACACCATATGTACACATCACCGCATATTCAACATTTCCATGACACCATCTGTACACAACACCACATATCCAACATGTATACAACACCGCATATACAACATGTACACAATACCATATGTACATAAAATTGCATATATAACACGTACACAACACCATATGTACATAACATTGCATATACAACATGTACACAACACCATATGTACATAGCACCACTATAAAACATGTACATAGCACTGCTATACAACATGTACATAACATCATATATACATAACACCACATATGCAACATGCACAACATATATAAAACATTAGTACTGCACATCTAGAGACCACACTGACTCTACTAAGCAACCTTTCTTCTAGCGTCTTTCCATTATCCATGAATGTTCCAACATGTCGTAGATTACATTTCTTTCCTTCCGCTGATGTATCCCTCAACATTACCTATCCATAAATTAAACATAAACATATCATAATCACATAATAGCAATTCATATCCACATGATACTAACCTCATAGATATGTTAGGGCTACTCTTCCCACTTGATTCCTCATAAACCAGGAACCTCTTCATGCCATTCACCTACATAAGCAATCATTCCTCCACAAGAATGACCCATGACAACCCTGTCAGACAATGACATACATACATAGATATATGCATATAAACATCAACATAAAACAATCATGATCCTAGACAACCATGTCATACAATGGCATATATACATATACATATTTATACACACACACACACACATGTAAACACTAGCATAAAACAATCATGATCCCTGACGACCCTGTAAGACAATGGCATACATACATACATATATACATATATAGACATCAACATAATCATGATCATAACATAATTACTAGATAGCATAAGGTTAAATCTAAGAGAATTTCCTTTATCTGTGCAACACATGCAACACATACACAACATTGAGAACAACATTTCCCAATATAGCCAAGGCATCTGACACCTCAAATCCATTTACTTTATCTTTCATGTTACCTTTCACATAATTGTCTTGCCACCATCCATTTACCCCAGTAGACCCAGCCAACTCAACTGATTGTCATACACTTGCCTTCAACTACCCTTATACATGCACTGCGCTTCATATGAGTCTTACATTACCTGTTGGGTTTCATTCAGCTCTCCCCAATCTCCATTAACTTCCCTATTTCCCAAACGAAATACAAGGCCCTTAAAACATGAAAGGAAAGAAAAAGAAACAAATAAGAAGAAAACTATGAAAAACCAATAACAATATGAAACCAAAACAAAGTGGCATGACATGCACCAAGCATAAACAAAACTGCAAATCAAGCGCAAACAAATCACAAAGCACAAAACTAGCAACAAACACCATGACTCAATCCCCATGGGTTCCCAATGCTTCCAAGGGAAAGCTCAACCCAAGCCTTCTTCAAGATTTCATGGCAATCTCTTTTTCCATGCAACCCCTGCATCATACTACCATAAACACATAACATTTAGTGTATAAATAAATACAACAATATACCAGTTATCTTACCTTGTTGTGCCAAACACATTTCCTTGTAAATAAACAAATCCATGCCATCTCTCAAGGGACTTCGATTCCCTTGATGGATCCATCTATAACTAAAACACTAGTTGTTATACATGTCAACTACATATTCACATAATGTCAAACATAATCAATGTTAAGAAGACTTCTTGTATTCATGCAAAGCACTCATTCATTTGGAATTGTTGTCTCCCAACATAGCCTAATGAATTCTCACCCAATTTTTTTCTTTTACCTTTTATGTTGCTGTAATTGAGTCTTATTATTGTTAGGATATTCCGACACATAGGAAATAGTTAAGTATAACTTGGTCTAGTGTAGATTTAGGTAAAGTGTGTTTCTTTACTATGTACTTTTGTAACTTACAATTAGACAGTCACGATATGTTCTAGACATGAAGTGATCTGTCGGTTCATTCTCTCCTCGGTATTACGGACACTTGATCCATTGCTTAACACCCGATTGGTCCATGATCTCTATTTAAAGAGCATGGAGGGTCATTTGTAGGGTGACCGTTCATGAGAGAAGCTTATGTAAATTTTCTTTCTTTTATTAATAAATTGCCTGAAGTGGCCGCGTTGGCTCAGGCCGTTGACAGTTTCCCTCTTTGAGGGTTTTAACCACGTTAAGAATACTGTGTATTGATCTGTGATCTGTTTGTGAGCGGTGTCCTTTGGTGTTCTATCTAAGGAACTTACCCTGTAAATTCCTACATGGTATCAGAGCTATTTAAAGGCCACATCTGTTGGTGATCCAAATCCGAAGCCGATACAACTGCATCTGATTGTAATTTCCTAGATATACTGTTTTTGACCACTTTCGAGCCAAGAGGACTGCACTATTGTGTTAGGAGCATATGTTCCATTGAGGAACCCCTTTCATTTCATACGAAAACGTTTCCGATAGCCCTAGCTACGTCATTTTTAAGATCTGGAGGTATACAACGTTTATTTGCAATTTTAGTTATTTTCTCTCTGTTTATTTGGGTTTATTTATATCTCTGCATTTTATTATCGGATTTATACCTTTCATTTCTATGTATGCTCTTTGACCTGTGACTCTGTACGATATGGGAAAATTAGAAACAGAAAGGAAGGATTTTATGATGTGTATGCTCTTTTCTACCGCCCCTTAGTGTGATCTCGGAAAATCAGAAACATTGAGGAAAATATTTAGTTTTTGGAAAAAGTTAATTTCAAGCCATAAGAATTGGTTTTTTTTGCATGTCTGTGTTGGGTTGTGTGGTTTTTTGTTTTGTAGGCAAAAGAGTTTTTTCAAGTAAGCACGCACCCCAAAGCTTTAGTGACTAAAAAAAATAAAACCCCTTCCTATTTTCCAAAAATTACTAACCTTTTAAACTAGCTCACTTGGTCCAAAGTTACTTTATGAGAATAGAGGTCTTCAGTTCAAGTCTTTCTTTTTGTTGAGTTACTTTTTCAAAAAGCACGTGTATCTTATGTTTTAAAGTTACTTTATGTAAAAGTGTTCTCACCCATTATAAAAAGTGAGTCACTTATAATTCTAAAGTCTCTTTATCTTTTATTTAAGTTACAATTTAGTGGGTAGTTCATAAAGTACCATTGTAAAAGTGACTTTCACTTATTTATAAAAGTGGCTCACATATTTTTTTTAAAGTGAGATAATTAGATTAAGTTTTGAAAGGGGGTGGATTTTTTTAAAAATATAACATTATCATTCACTTCCGCACATTCACGCACTTCATTGGCATCGTCCTCAACTTTTCTTCAAAAAGCCATAACTTCTTCATCCATAAGCCATTTTCTGAGCCTTTTTTTTTAATCAGCCTAATTTTTAAAGATTTTTCCATTAGAACACTTAGTTTCAACATTTACAGCTTCAGTTTTTGTTAAAATGGAAAGTCCATGCCAAGTTATTCTTAACAACACTAACTACTTCCAATGGTGGTCCTACATTATGGATTTAATTAGAAGCAAAAGTCTTTACATAATAGTCTCAGGTCAAGAAACTAAACCTAAAGATGAAGATAAGACAACCGAAGGGGAAAATAGACAAGATCAAACACATGGGTTGATAGGGATGTCTATTTCTCTAGACCTTAGATTCCATATTGCAGAACTTGATACACCTAATGAAGCAATGAAACAACTCACTAAAGTTTTTGGAATTAAAATGAAATTAGAGCCCATCAACTCGAAAATGAGTTGCTTATGTTGGACCCAAATAATTTTTCTTCCATTGAAGATTTTTTTTCCAAGTTCAATACCCTTAGACTTCTCTTAGAAGGTGTTAAGGTTAAGAAAGAAGATGGTAGCCTTATCTATTCCATTCTTACTAAGTTGGGACCAGCCTACTCTGTGTTTATTTCCACCTTCCATACAACTAGAGAAGCCTTTATTTCTCAAGGACAAGACTACAAGTCCTCCTCTTTTGATGCCTTTTGTGATTCTTTAATAACAGAACAAGAAAAACTCTTAAATCTTGGTCTTCTTAATCTTGAAAACTCTTCTAAGAAAGTCTTATCTTCCCAACAACAACTAAATTCAAAGAATCCTAAGAAGCAGCGTCCTAAAAAGAATGGTCCTAAACCAAACAAGGGTTTGTTGAAGGCTCGAAAAATCGGGACTCCAGCAAGGGGGATAACCACCCAATCCAAACCTTAAGACAACTCCTTTTCCGTTTGGAATAGTGGCTCCGACTGGGGATGATGGGACCAGTTTCCCAATCTATTTATGATGTTTGTGCTAACGAGATGATGTTTGTCTTTTTTGGGTTTTATGGGGTGAATATTTGTCCTAAATCTAATCTATCTTCTAACTATCATATGCAAAAGAAAACATCTAATTTTAAAACTATCCTGGGAGTAATGTTCACATATGCGATTTAAAATGATTTCTAAAAGCGATTGATAATGAAGATCATTCAATCGCAATAAGAAGAGAATCCGTTTAAGAATGATTGTTTCATATAAAAAGTTAGCCAAAACAATATGAGAAATATATCGCATAAAGAGTCATTCACATATTCAACATAAACAGTAAGTCATCACCATACAAAAGTGAAATAATGATAACTAAACATTTAAACTTTCATACATAAATAACTGAAAATGATTTATTGCTTGACACACAAGTAAAAAGCATTAGGAGATAAAAGTACCATTTGTAATATGTCCTACTCATGAGCTGCAACAATATCGATCTATCTTCAAATCACTTAACATCAACTAAGAGTACAAAAGTGCAATTTCAGTAGCAGATGTTAAACTCAAATAGAAAATAAATCTCGTTCCATTGATTTTATCAAAACCTCCTCAGTGGGGGGAAAAATGCACGTTCTGAAGAATGTTTTTGATAAAACTCTGGACCCCTCTCTAAATGCATGAGAGGGGTTTAAATACTAATCTATGAAATCTAAAAATAAATATTACAAAAATAGATGAGGAGGTTTAAACGACCTGCCTCATTTTAAGCAAAAATAAACAAAAACAAAACTAAAATGTATCTATGATTAATCTTGCATCTGATTCTTTAGATCGCAAATATCCAGCATTGGTTTTAAGAGTGTCGGTTGGCCGACTTCAACTTTTAACTGTCCTGCAAATACGACGTTGGTGAGAGCTGGCACTATCTTTTCGACGGAAGTCAACAGGCACTCCAAGGTCATCCATTCACTGTGTGGTTTCACCAGGTACTGCTAGTATGCTTCCTAGTTCAATCTGTTTACCTGTTTAATTGCCTCTGCCCTTTCCTCTGCTGCTTGTTTCCACACTACTTGAAGTTGTTGTGCTTTTGGAAGAAAACCAGGGGTAGTTTCTGCTACCAAATTAGCCTTGTGTAGATTTTCATTTATGCATTCGATGACACTGTTTGTTGCTGCCACTACATCCTCCATTGCCTGTTTTGCTTCCTTTAGCCGAGAGTCCCATTTTGCAAATAAAATCTCTTTGTGTGATTCATCAATTTTGGGCATATCTGCTCTTTTCCCTTCTTCGGATTTCTGCCAGTTTAAGAAGTTTGAGACTTTCTTAAAAATTGAATCATATTCAAGTCGTAATTCCATGACTTGATTTGTTATATTATCGCTCATTTCGCAGTGGGAATTCCACTGCGAAATCTTCTGGCATAATAGTTCTTTCTGTTGCAAGAGCTGGGAATTGAGACCAAGTGCCTCTGTGATAAACTCTCCAATTTTGGGATCATCTTTATGCAGTTCTATTATATTCTGTAACTGTTTTTCTTTACTAGCCAAACTGCTTTGATGTGCCAATTGCATTTGCTGAAAGTCTTGCTGAAGTTTTGCCAACTGTGTTTCCGCTTGTTGATTTATGCTGACTTGTTGTAACTGTTGTTCAAAAAACAAAATCCTATCTTCTTTTTCTTTAAGTAGCGATTGTACCTCTACCACTTTGTCAATAGTTGCTGAAGCGTATGCGCCTGCGACCTGTGAAAGCCTAATGAGATTTGCTGAGGGGTCTGTAGATGGGTCTTTCCAAAGAACATCCAAAGGTTCGTCCTCAGGAGCGAGCACATAATCCAACTTTCTTTTATTTCTTTGCCTTCTAATGACAAATTTATGTTGAGGGTTGTAGAATACATCTAGAGGAGGAATTTCCTCTATTCTTAGTACAATCTTAGATGAGGGAGAAATAGGAATGTGCTCCATTTCCTGAGTGTTGAACGCCCTTTCTATTATCATTTTTGTGGTCATTTCTTGGATTAATTGCAAGACTTTTCTACTGATTCTTTTTCAGAACTTGTTTTGGACTTTTCTTTTGAATCTTCACTAATGCATATGCTGGGGGTAGGATTCCTTACTGTTTCGATGAGTAATTGGTCCAATGGGACCTTAGACAACCTCTGTTTTTTGTAATTCTCAAAAGTTTGGAGACCTTCTTGGTAAAAAAGAATTCGTGTTGTATGCTGAACTTCTTTGAAAGTGTTTCTATGCAGAAAAACATCATCAAAGGGATCTTTTTCATGAGTAAAAACTCTTATTTTAACCATTGTATTAAAATCACTTACAATACCAAAGGGATCATATTTCCTTCCCGAGAACTTGGGTAGTTGTAAGGATAATACATTATTAACTTCTTTGAAAGCATGACCTAAGTCATGCAATGCAAATGCTCCGCATGTTACAGGAAATTGAGGCCAAATGGCCTTCTTGGAATCTTTCAGTATTTTGCTCATCCCCCCATCGCCTCATGTTTGATAGGCTATCTCCCTAGCCATCAGTTTTTCTGGGATGTAAAAAGGTAGCACATGGGGTGAAACAATGCTGCCAAACACTCTAATATACGTGAACAATTCTTCCCCAAACCATCTTCCTACAGGGAGAATATCTACCTCAGCTTCTTGTGAAAATCTTGGGGCATCTCTGTTGTAGATATTTTTATGAATCGGGAGTATAACTCCGTGACAAATTTTAAAGAAATTTGACATGAAATTTGATTCCCACATGACTTTGTGATAAATTTGAATGGGAAGTGGATTTTGAACTGTCCACTTCCATCCCATAACATGAAATTTTGAAACAAAACAAATAGCATCCATAACATAGGCGCTCATGAAAAATGAAGGGTAAACCCTCGAAGCAACGCTTCTTTTTCTTCTGTATTCTAAAATTGCAGTGGCTAAATTATCTGATAGATTTGGGCCCAATTCATTATTGTGGCATTGATATCTGCATCCACTAGGGGTAACCATTTTGATGAAAATTTGTTGCTGTCTGGTTTACCAAACAGTCTACATAACACAGCAGTGGAAAAAAAGTAAGGGGAACAAAGAGAACCAGTAGCGTGCATGCCATTTTTATCCTTCTTGATTCTTTCCTCATTGTTTGACCAATGCTTCGTGCATTCTACTAAGTCTTCATTCTCCTTGGCGAACTTCTCGACAAACTGTCTGTTGTAGATGGCCTGCGGCTCTGGCAGATGGTACATGAGCCTTAGGTTGTCTGGAGTAAACGACCCTATGACTTCTTCACTTGTTGTCTTGAATTCCCTGTCTGAGATGTCCGCGTCATCTATAATCCACTTAACCATGTCGGTATAAGGGAGTATCTTTGGTCTTGCAGCAATGCGGTGTAGAAATGAGCATGCAAGTTCAGTTAGGGACGCATCAGAAGAGCCGCATCCATCTGCTGTAACTGTTACTTCCATAATTCTTGGTTGTTCCTCCTCCAACAGTTGATACATTGTTTCCCACGTAGATGTCCCTGCATCCCGATTACAGGTAGTGTCTATGAATAATGGGGTCATTTCTGACTTTTCAGCAGCGGGTGTCTTTCCTTTCTTCCCCATTTCTTCGTATGTTCTGCTCTGTGTGTTCTTCCTAAAAGTTGCAAGCAGAGAGAAAAATATGATAAAAATGATAATGAATACAGAAATAATCAATAGAAGGACGAAAATAAGGTGGAGGGTCTTTAATTCTAAATCATATCAAAAGATATCAACTTGCATCAAATGGTCCTTTACACTGATCCTAATCATTCTTTTAATAAATGACCACTAATGAACCGTTATGCTTAACTTTAATGTTCATAACTTCACATCGAAAGTCGGGAAGTACTCTCCTAGAACCCTGAGCCCTTCGAATTGCGATAAAAGCGATTTTGTGATTTGCTTCGCAATATCGCAGATCACTATATCGCAAAACTTGTTTTCGTTAAAACCCACTGCTACATGAGTTGCTGCGATATGCGATTTGCGAGATGCTATCGCATTTCGCGATATTTTCTTATGCTTTATCAAGTAGCGCCGCGTGCTTGAAACTGCGATGCGATAAGGTTATATGATTTTATGATCTCACATTTTCGCAGATCGCATTTTCAAGGGGTAACTTTTATAAGGGAAATCCACCGTAATTGTTTTGCGATGTGAGAATAATCCTCTTAAAGCAGGTCTTTTAAAGGTTTTCTTTAATATTCATGATTTTCCGCTATAAAGTCATTCTTAGGCTTTTTGATCATATAGCGCTTTTTATAAGAAACTCATTGTTTGTGAAGTTTTATGCACTTAAAGTATGAAAAGGTAAATTTCCATGTTTTAGCAAGTTCCACTTTGACATCTTATTTTATTCTAAAAATAAGAAAGGCATGATTAAATGCTAAGATTTGATTTTTTGGAAGGGTCCCCATTTATTAATGTTATTACTAATACTAATAAAAGGGGGTTGTTGATAGGCACAACAGGGTCCTAAGTAATTTCAGTCTTAAAATGAAAAATCAATTCAACAAAATGGCAAGGCAAATAAAAACAAAGGGAAGAAGACTGATAGACATTGCAACTTTTGTAATCGAGATGGCCACTTAGAATCCAAATGCTTTAAAAAGATGGAAGCCTTGGAAGCAACAATAAAGAAGCATAACATCCATTTTGGAGCACTCTTCATCTTCAACCTCATCTTCAGGAATTGCACTTTATGCATGTGGTTGTCAAGCATCTCGGTCTGGTTATGCACTAAATGTATCTTCTTCTTCTCATTCTCATGAGTGGCTTATTGATTCTGGAGCTTCTTATCACATGGCCAAAAACAAAGCCATGTTTTCTTCTTTAAATGATTGTAACACCAAAAATATATATGTTGGTGACGATAGATCTCTTAGTGTTGTAGGGACTGGAACTATTCATCCAGACAATGGTCAATTTAATGATGTATTATGTGTTCCAACCTTATCCTACAACCTTCTATCTTTATATCAGATAACTCATTCAGGTGAAGGTAAAATCGTTGAATTCTCACCTCATGATGTTGTAATTAAGGACCTAAGAGATCCTAGACATATTTTAGCTACTGGGATTGTTGATGATTCTACAAGGTTGTATAAGTTTAACAAATTTGGGTCATCAACTCTTCCCTTGGTATTTGTTGCTCATAATGATGAAGTGAGAAAAATTTGGCATGAGCGATTTGGTCACTTAAACTATCGCTCCCTTCAAAATCTATGTAGAGAAAATATGGTGACAGGTCTTCCTATGGTATCTTGCAGAGATAGTGTTTGTTCCAGATGTGTACTCAGAAAACATTATCAGGATAGTTTTGAAAAATGTGCCTCTTGGCATGCCTCAGCCCCTTTACAGCTTGTGCATAGTGATTTATGTGGTCCACTTCCAGTTGTTTCATTCTCTAGCTACAAATATTTCTTAACTTTAATTGATGATTTCTCTAGACGCACTTGGGTATACTTCTTAAAACTCAAGAGTGAAGTATTTAACATGTTCTTGGCCTTTAAGGCCTTTGTTGAGAAACAATCTGGACATCAAATTCTTAAGCTAAGGTCTGATAATGGCGGAAAATATGTTAACAAAAAATTCATCAACTTTTGCATTGAGAATGGAATTCAAATGCAACATATTGTTCCATATACTCCACAACAAAATGGTGTAGCTGAAAGGAAGAATCGCACCTTAAAGGAAATGGCTAATTGTATGCTTCAATCTAAAGGACTTAGTCTTAATTTTTGGGTAGAAGCAATTAACTGTGCAAATTAAATAGTAAATTGCACTCCTACTAAGGTTTTAAAGAATATCACTCCAGAAGAAGCATGGAGCTCAATTAAACCAGATGTAAGTCAGTTTCGTGTTTTTGGAAGTGAAGCATGGACCCGTATTCTAGATGAGAAACATAAAGCTTTAGAACCTAAGAGTGAAAAATGTATTTTTGTTGGATATTCTGAAGATGTCAAAGGATATAGACTTATTCCACTTAAGTCCAAAAATCTTATCATTAGAAGAGATGTAAAGTTTGCTAAAAATATATCGGCTTACGAGCCTAGTTTGGCGGATGTGCCACCTCTCTCTATCCCTTCTACTTCTAAAAATATTTCTTCTTTAGATGATGATAGCGAGGATGACAATCCTCCCCCACCTTCTCAGGATCCTCCTTTAGCTCCTCAACTTCCAAAATGGGTCTGTGCTACTCGGGATGTAGCAGGTTCTCTTGTAGGTGATCCTATTGATCAGGTACGTACACGTTCTCAGTTCGATAGAGCCTCTTCTTTATTCGCTCAAGCTTCAATGAATTATGATCCTAACACCTTTGCAGAAGCTTCAAGCCATCTAGGTTGGGACGCAACTATGAATGAAGAATATCGTTCATTATTGGAAAATGATACATGGGATCTTGTTCCTCTTCCAAAGGGATGAAAACTTGTTAGATGCAAATAGGTTTATAGAACCAAGTTTGGACCAGATGGAAAAGTTGATAAACATAAAGCTCGTCTTGTTGCTAAGGGTTTTTCACAAGTTTAAGGCATTGACTATACTGAAACCTTCTCCCCTGTTGCCAAAATGAACTCTATCTACCTTGTTGTTTCCGTTGCTGCCTCTTTCAAATGGGAAGTCCATCAGATGGATGTTAAATCTGCCTTCTTGCATGGGGACTTGCATGAAGAAATCTATATGGAACAACCTCCTAGATTTATAAAAACAAACTCCAACCTTGTATGTTGGCTTAAGAAATCCCTTTATGGTCTCAAGCAAGCCCCTTGGGCTTGGTATGCCAAAATGGATAGCTTTCTTTTAGATATTGGCTTTTCTAGGTGTCATTCTGACAATACTGTCTACACCAAGAAAGTGGGTAAGTATCTTATCATTCTTGTTCTTTATGTTGATGATCTTATCCTTACTGGTAGTGATCCCAACCTTATAAACCATGTGAAGTCCAGCCTTAAAAAGAAGTTTGAAATGACATACTTAGGACACTTGCATTATTTTCTTGGTCTTCAAGTCTTGCAATCCAAGGAAGGTATTTCCCTTTCCCAGTCCAAGTATGCCTGTGATCTTCTACGCCACTTTCACATTGAAGACTATAAGCCAGTCCCTTCTCCCTTTTAGTCTGGAGCTAAAATTCCAGTCACTTGTACTTCCCCTGAAGTTTATGCTACCTTATACCATCAGCTTGTAGGAAAACTTTTGTATCTGACCCATACTCATCTTGACCTTTCCTTTGTTGTTGGCCTTATTTCTCGGTTTATGCAAAACCCACATGAAAGTCATTGGAAAGCAGCTAAAAGAATACTTTGTTATGTTCGAGGTAAATTTCAGTTTGGGATTCATTACAGTGTAGAAGCATCTCCTCTATTGGTTGGTTTCACTGATTTCGATTGGCCTGGTGACCTTGATGAACAAAATTCTATTGCAGGTTATGTCTTCACTCTTGGTTGTAGACCTATTAAATGGGCTTGCAAGAAACAAAGTGCCATTTCTCTTTCTTCAGTAGAAGCAGAGTACCATGGCATCATAGAAGCTAGTAAGGAAGCCCTATGGCTTTGTTAGATCCTGTTAGAGTTTGGCTTTCAGCAGCAACATCCGACTACACTTTGGTGTGATAATCAAAGTGTCATTCAACTATGAAAGATCCAGTCCAACATCAACACAACAAACACATTGAACTACACATGCACTTAATCAGAAATCCCATTCATGACCATGTTCTTGAAGTGCAATATTGTTCAACCGATGATCAAGTTGCAGACATTTTTACAAAGGCTCTTACAGAGGCGAATTTTACTAAACTTCGATTTATGGTTGAAGTTCAGGAAGTTTTCACTAAGGGGGGATAGGCTCTAATGCCTCCTTCCTTCTCCTATTGTGTCATATTTGTACATCCTTCAATCATATCCCAAGTTGTTCTTAAGGGGCGATGTTAGGATATTCTAACACATAGGAAATAGTTAAGAATAACTTGGTCTAGTGTAGAGTTAAGTAAAGTGTGTTTCTTTACTATGTACTTTTGTAACTTACAATCCGACAGTCACTATATGTTCTAGACATAAAGTGATCCATTGGTTCATTCTCTCCTTGATATTACCGACACTTGATCCATGGCTTAACATGCCATTGGTCCATGATCTCTATTTAAAGAGCATGGAGAGTCATTTGTAGGGTGACCATTCATGAGAGAAGCTTATGTAAATTTTCTTTCTTTTATTAATAAATTGTCTGAAGTGGCCGCGTTGGCTCAGGCCGTGGATTGTTTCCCTCTTTGAGGGTGGTAACCACGTCAAGAATATGGTGTAATGATCTGTGATCTATTTGTGAGCGGTGTCCTTTGGTGTTCTATCTGAGGAACTTACCCTGTAAATTCCTACAATTATACGTTATCACATAACTTAGTTGTTAGCTATCTAGACAAATCCATTGTTACCTTATCATACTATTACCAAGAATGTTTCCCTACAATTGCTCACACATGTCAGCCACATGTTCAAAGATCAAGATAACATATCTATTAATTTGAAATTATCCTTTACCAAGACTAATAACGATGTCATAATCAACTCATAGCCACAAGTCATAATACTACAACTAGCACCAACTTGCACTCAATACATATCAACTGTCTCAACACATATTATGTTAGTACAACCGTCTTAAAACAAGATCATTCCTTCATGCAATCTTATAGAAACATACTCATATCATGCCACTTATCAAACATTCAAACAACCTGTAAATATGACATGTTAGATAAGCCCAATAGATGACATAATCAAACTAATACCTCAATGTATCTCAAGGGAGTCTATAACATTTGTACAAGTTAGTCCATATTAGTATGACATAATATCACAAATATAATGACTCATCCCTGAATATCATAACCATAATCACCTGCACAGGCCAATCTAAATTATCATGATACATATAACATCAAGATCTTAAATGCAATGACCATGACCATCATGTGCACGAGCAAAATGCATATAACAACAAGTTACTACCATTCATGACTATCTAATGCATGTGCATATGACTGCACTGAT
This sequence comes from Pinus tabuliformis, assembly GCA_031772625.1. Taxonomy (NCBI): domain Eukaryota; kingdom Viridiplantae; phylum Streptophyta; class Pinopsida; order Pinales; family Pinaceae; genus Pinus; species Pinus tabuliformis. The sequence goes on along the minus strand of CM062805.1, from coordinate 725,323,760 downwards.
AAGCTACCATTTTATCATGTGTGTAACCATAACAATAATAAAATGAAAAGAATTTACATAACTATAGCGCTTATAAAAACCATTAACCAACATACATGCATGCCTAGCATACAAAACTATATGATGATATTCTCCTACCCTGAGGTCAAGTGTTGCAACCTCGCTTTGATAATATTCTTCTTTTGCTCTATCTCAACCAACATATCAACATCATGATGACATAAGCTACAACACTGACTATCATAATGCACACATAACAATCACATAGACAACTAACATGCATGCATGACAAACGCATTATGCCCATTCACTCCAAGTGTTTGAACCTAGGAGCTTTGATACCATTTTGTGGTATCAAATATCACCCAAAGAGAATGAAACCCACTTTGATACCAATCTCTAACGCCTCCTCCCACATCTACCCATGTTAACAAACCTTATTGATTACCCTTAGGTGCTACAAGACCCCCAAGGGCTAAACGACCCTTCCAGGTGCCCAGACCCTAAGCTAACTTTGTTTTTAACTAACCTAAACTCCCAGTCGCATGCACAATCTTGAATCCATGTGACTGAAAGCCACCAGTCGCATGCATAATCCTGCAAGGGAGCGAATGCAACCTAAATTTCACATTTATGTGTCTACTACCATGAAATTCGTGCCACCTTTTTAGGGCTAGACTCTAAGTCACTGGCTAGAACTTGATGAAACTTTCCGAAATAATGAATGACCCAAAGACAAAGCCTTCCACAAAAAACTTAGACAAGAACTTGACCTAGCAAGGCCTAACCATGACAGAAATTTCGTGAAACACATCATGAACATGTAATCTACAGGTCATAATTACATGTTTGAACATAGGGATCTCATACTTATCTGAGAATTGTTAAGAAGGTATGATGCTATCTGACAATAGTTGCATTATCATATATTATGTCATACATTCATTAACCATTCATTTACTAATCAAAACATGATGAGATCCATAACTAAAGTCTGTCATAAAACCATGCTTATAACCAACATATAACCAACAAATTAAAAATGATAAAACAACCATTAAAATCACATAATAACAAGAACATTTACTCATAAAACTCAAGAGGAAAGATTCTTATTATTCATATGAAAAAGCCAACCAAGTCAAGGACTTCCATGTGCCACTGAACCATAGATTGGGATAAACCAAATCTTTCTTTCAGCCAATCACCCTCATGCCATATTCCAAGAATGAATGTAGGAGTCATAACAAAATCGACCATGCTTCTCAGGATTTACCACATATCCCACCAAAATTGGTGAAGGATTTCTAGGCCCGAAGAAAGCACCTATACAACCAAGCTTTACCATATATCTCGCCATATGCCAATTAAGGATTCCTTGGCCCAAACAATAAACATACACTACTAGGCCTTACCACAAACCCACCATTAATGGTCCAGGGATCACTAGGCCCTAAGAAAGCATGGGTTCCTCTAGATCCCTCCACCTAAACCATGAGGATTTTTCCCATCTACACCCTCAGGATTTATGCATATCCCACCTTTATCGGTTCAGGGATTTCTAGGCCTTTGGGAATTTTCCTCATACCACCTCACTCAACTTCAAAACCATCTCAAAATCCAGCACAATCAAGTAAAAGAAACCCATCACACCATGGCTATCCGGAAATTGCAAGGCAAGGCTAAAACCACTGTCAAACTAGGAAAAACCCATGCCAGTGGTAGCAAATGAACCAAATACACACATGCATATACTATGCATGCTAAAACTAGCAAGGAAATCATACATGAAACTCGATACCTGCAAGTAATCTTGTTGAGCCACTTGACCTGAACTTTTCCTTGCTTTCCTTTCCTTTGTTTCCCTTCCTTTTCTTTTCTTCCTCCAATGCTAGAGTGCTCCAAGAATGCTCTAAGTATACAAGAGTATGAGAGAGACATAATAGAGAGATCTCCAACCTAAAGTTATCAAAAGGTTGTGAACTGATCATCAGAAGCCTTTTTATCAATGAGGCCTCTATTTTGCTTAAAATTCCTCTGTTTCCTTCATTTTTCCTCCTCACATGCAACTTGTGACCTTTCACCTCCCTTTTCTCCTATTTTCCATTATTTTCATAAATGAAATGACAATTAATGCCTCTTTGCATTTTCAAAGCCTTTTCCAATGCCTTTGCCCTTTTCCATAGCCATAATAAACTGAAATGAACACCCACTATGATTTTTTTCCCACCATTCAACTTGGAATACATGTCCCATGACCTTGGTCTTATATTTTATTATATGGAAATTAAACCAGGGGCTGTCATGTCTAAAATGTAAGATACTTGTCAACTATCAAGTGCACCAACTCATCAAATGTGCCATGAATCAAACTTACTTTCATATGCATTTATGATTCATTCATGAAGTTGATATTCCCATCATACCTTATGGTTTACCTTGCCATCCAATATTGCAACTGAAACAATATACTATACATACCTTATAACATTCAGATACCTTTTCACTTTGTGTCACTTATTTATCATGGGAATTTGTAGCTCCTCTTCCTGCACTAGCTATCTTTTCCTACACCTAAAATGATCCTCAAGAAGAATCCACTAATCACATCTCATCAAGAGGTTAGAAGTATCCAAATATACATCCAAGAAGTATAATCTATGATCAGATCAAAAAATATAAACAAAATTAAAGACACAAGTCATAAATCAAAAATGCACTTATCTTCAATGAGAGGTGATCATCTCCCTCATTAACCAACCTTCAAGAGTCATTACCATCCAGTATCCATATATCAATGTTACCTTCGGTACATCCATTGACTTCATCAATAACCAAGGCTTAATTGAGACTAGCCCAACTAGGGCTAAATCAATCTTGTCACAAGTGCTATAACATATTTACACTAATCATGCTAGGATTTCTAGATTGCATATCTCAAATATTTGTCACAATCTAGGGTTTCTTCCAAACCCTAACCTCATAATATACATCAAACCTTAATAACTAAATTGTCTTCAAACTCTAGATTTCTTTTAGGTCTCTACCATCTTCTCTTGCTTCCAACAAAGGTGCCTTCATAGGGGTGATCTTTAATGACTTTTCTTCAACCCAATTCTGATTCCATGTTAAATTTTCTTATGGATATATTGTTCTTTACTTTAGATAATTACATTTCTTCATTTTCATTTTAAACTCACCCCACAACATCATAACATTATTCATATTTACAACATTATTTAGCAACATATGAGATTACATAGAAAGAAAAATATCATCATCAATGCAGTGGAACATAAAGGAACAATAGAAGAAAATCATTCACACATAGAGACACCAGGATTGGTCAAAGACTAGGGAAAAACCCTTTGAAATTATTCTTATTAGATTGTCATTGAATGATTCAAAAAGAGAGAGTACAATGATCTACATATTCAACCATAATTCTATCCAAAAAAATCAACTAAACAACATCCAACATGAACCCAACAATGCTAATAATCAAAACTATGATTCATAAGTTTGTGGTCAACTGACGAAATCTCTAGTCAACTGTAAAACTCAAACCCTAACATCCAGCCACATGCAAAGAGTGACATGCATGCAACTAAAACCCTCCAATTGCACACATGAGCCTGTGTGCCTACATTTGCAACCGAAATTTTCCTGAAGCATGCTTGTGACGGGAAACCAAAACCCTAAACACATGTGTGAGCTTCCAACCCTATAATCTCGAACCTGTACTAAACAATCTCCACAACCCAAACTCAGACCCGTGTGAGCCAAACCCAAGGACAGAAGAATGATCATAATGATGATGTCCAAATGAGTGTCACTTGACTTGGATTTATAACCATTAGAGTGTGTCCAATTTCTCATTTGGGCTGACCTGTCCTTTTATGTACATGCGGGATTTTATTAAAAAATACACTTTCTCTTATCCAAATTGAGCGCTTCAATAGTCAAAATTGGTCATCTAAAAAAGATTAATATATTAATACGATTGGAATTTGTCACTAAGATTCCAAAAATAACACATCACAATAAAGAAGTCTTTGGAGTAGAAAATAACCTTGAAATTATTGGTTCATTAAAAATGGATCCATTGGTAAATATCAACTGAGCGGGGCCATAAATTATTGAAATGACAGATAAGGATTGTCTTTGCAGAGATCTAATGGAGTTCCTCAATACCAGGGTGAGAGATTTATAAGGAGGTAACTTCCTTAGATTTTAAAACCAAAAATGACCCAGGAACTACTTGGGACTGAGTTTCCTTTTGGGAAGCCTGAGCATGGGAAACATCTTTATAAGAAAAATATTTCGTATATAAATTGAAACATAATTATTATACTTTCACTTCTAGGATTTAAAAAAAATAAATTCTTCCCATTCTCCATAAACTTTCCATTTATTGATAAATACTGCAAATCACTAAAAGACAATGTGTTTTATGTTTTTTTTTCAAATTCCCTTGTCCTTTCATAATACTTACACTATCTCTTTTAGGATTAATTATCTAACTTCCTTGATATTTGTCCAATTTTTTCCTCTTTCAAGGTTTACCATTTTCCTACTATAAAATACCAACGATTTATATTCCTCCCATTTACACCAATAAATGAGCAAACTTGAATATGGAAACATGTTGAAGATTTTCACTATCCTTGAAGTGAGACAATTTTGAAATGCACATGTATGATTATCAAGATAGATTTATCCAAGACATACGATAGAATATGTTGGGCATACTTTTATCATATTCTATGAGCTTATGGATTTTTAGAACAATGGATTTCGTGGATAGGGTCTTTAGTCACATTTGTGTTTTTCTCTATTTTTATTAATGGTTCACCATCCTATAGGTTGCAACCAACCAAAGGACCACAACATGGTGATCCACTATCACCCTTTATTTTCATTTTAGTGATGGAGGGTCTTGGATACATGTTCAACAAAGCATGCGAAGTACACCACATATATGGTCTAGGCCTCTATAGAAATGACTTACCGATCTCTCATCCACAATTCATTGATGATGTTAAATTTTTTGGGTTACCCACATGGCGAGAGGCGAAGAGAATGGATAAAATCCTAAAACACTTTATGGATGCATCCAGTACAAAGATCAATAAGACAAAATCCAAATTTTTTTCTTCAATTACCTAGAGATACTCCAACATAGATTGATTCGATCCCTAGGCTTTAACCAAGGCTATCTACCTGCAAAGTATTTGGGTGTACCTTTAGTGTTGCATCATAAGAGGGTCAACACTTGGGAAGACCTTCTAGTCCTCTAAAGTGCACTAAACGAAAAGTTAGCAATTGGCCTTTAGGACTCTTAATTTCCTTAGTCACCTAGCTTTGACTAAAGTAGTTTTACAAGTAATGCCAATTTACCAATTATTTGTAATGCCCATTCCAATCATAGTATGTCAAAAATTAAGGAAGATATTGAGTAATTTTTTTTATGGAAAGGCTCCTCAAAATCAGGTAAGTGGACCTTGGTAGGTTGGAACAACCTGGTCACACCAAAATAGATAGGTGGCCTAGGCTTGAGAGATCCTCAACTTATCAGCTCAACATATGCAATGAAGTTATGGTGGTTATGGGTATAGGGGGGTCCACAAGTTTGAAAACAAATTTTGCAGCAAAAATACCTAACTTTGAGTTTGCAGGAGGAGAGGAGAGATTACAATTCCAAGGAAAGATCAGTGGCTCAGGAATTTGGAATTGGGCACAAAAAAGTAAGACACTAGTACAAGGTATGCTTTTTGGGAAATTAAGAGTGGGAAGACAACAACTTTCTGGGAGGATTCTTGGCAACAATATCCATCTTTAGATGGAAATGAGAAATTCCAAGAGTTAAAACTTTTTACTAAATCACAAGGGGTCAGGAAGGTAGCTGAATTTTGGAAGATTACATAGAAAACTCAATTATGGAGGAAGTGGAAGGATAAGGGGGACTGGGAAAATGCAGAATCCATTAACAACTGGGAGGAACTTCATATTTTACTTGAAAAAAAATAGATTTGGGTCTTGCACAAACTTGACATCCTACGATGGGGAGGGAAATCAATAGGGACTTTTACTCTCAAAGAGGCTTACTCCTTGCTTGTGGGTTTCCAAACTTGCGAGCATAATCCCTTATGGATGAGATTGTGGAAAGAAACGGGATGGCCCAAAATATCAATGTTCCTTTGGTTGACTGCTTGGGAATGATCATTAACTTGGGACATATTTAGAAGGAACGGATTTGAGGGACCCTCATATTTCACCTTATGTAGGAAAGCAGAAGAAGCAACGAAGCATATCTTTATCAATTGATCATTCGTAAAGAGATTATGGGATTTTGTCCAACATTTTTTTAGATGCACCCTATTTATTAGGTACATGAGCCGTAGGTTGTCTGGAGTAAACGACCCTATGACTTCTTCACTTGTTGTCTTGAATTACCTGTCTGAGATGTCCGCGTCATCTATAATCCACTTAACCATGTCGATATAAGGGAGTATCTTTGGTCTTGCAGCAATGCGGTGTAGAAATGAGCATGCAAGTTCAGTTAGGGACGCATCAGAAGAGTCGCATCCATATGCTATAACTGTTACTTCCATAATTCTTGGTTGTTCCTCCTCCAACAGTTGATACATTGTTTCCCACGTAGATGTCCCTGCATCCCGATTTCAGGTAGTGTCTATGAATAATGGGGTCATTTCTAAGTTTTCAGTAGCGGGTGTCTTTCCTTTCTTCCCCATCTCTTCGTATATTCTGCTCTGTGTGTTATTCCTAAAAGTTGCAAGCAGAGAGAAAAATATGATAAAAATGATAACGAGTACTGAAATAATCAATAGAAGGACAAAAATAAGGTGATGGAGGGTCTTTAATTCTAAATCATATCAAAAGATATCAACTTGCATCAAATGGTCCTTTACACTGATCCTAATCATTATTTTAATAAATGACCACTAATGAACCGTTATGCTTAACTTTAATGTTCATAACTTCACATCGAAAGTCGGGAAGTACTCTCCTAGAACCCTGAGCCCTTCGAATTGCGATAAAATCGATTTTGTGATTTGCTTCGCAATATCGCAAATCACTATATCGCAAAACTTGTTTTCGTTAAAACCCACTGTTACATGAGTTGCTGCAATATGCGATTTGTGAGATGCTATCGCATTTCGCGATAGTTCCTTATGCTTTATCAAGTAGTGCTGCGTGCTTGAAACTGCGATGCGATAAGGTTATATGATTTTATGATCTCACATTTTCGCAGATTGCATTTTCAAGGGGTAACTTTTATAAGGGAAATTCACCATAATTGTTTTACGATGTGAGAATAATCCTCTTAAAGCAGGGCTTTTAAAGGTTTTCTTTAATATTCATGATTTTCCGCTATAAAGTCATTCTTAGGCTTTTTGATCATATAGCGCTTTTTATAAGAAAATCATCGTTTGTGAAGTTTTATGCACTTAAAGTATGAAAAGGTAAATTTCCATGTTTTAGCAAGTTCCACTTTGACATCTTATTTTATTCTAAAAATAAGAAAGACATGATTAAATGCTAAGATTTGATTTTTTGGAAGGGTCCCCATTTATTAATGTTATTACTAATACTAATAAAAGGGGGTTGTTGATAGGCACAACAGGGTCCTAAGTAATTTCAGTCTTAAAATGAAAAATCAATTCAACAAAATGGCAAGGCAAATAAAAACAAAGGGAAGAAGACTGATAGACATTGCAACTTTTGTAATCGAGATGGCCACTTAGAATCCAAATGCTTTAAAAAGATGGAAGCCTTGGAAGCAACAATAAAGAAGCATAACATCCATTTTGGAGCACTCTTCATCTTCAACCTCATCTTCAGGAATTGCACTTTATGCATGTGGTTGTCAAGCATCTCGGTCTGGTTATGCACTAAATGTATCTTCTTCTTCTCATTCTCATGAGTGGCTCATTGATTCTGGAGCTTCTTATCACATGGCCAAAAACAAAGCCATGTTTTCTTCTTTAAATGATTGTAACACCAAAAATATATATGTTGGTGACGATAGATCTCTTAGTGTTGTAGGGACTGGAACTATTCATCCAGACAATGGTCAATTTAATGATGTATTATGTGTTCCAACCTTATCCTACAACCTTCTATCTGTATATTAGATAACTCATTCAGGTGAAGGTAAAATCGTTGAATTCTCACCTCATGATGTTGTAATTAAGGACCTAAGAGATCCTAGACATATTTTAGCTACTGGAATTGTTGATGATTCTACAAGGTTGTATAAGTTTAACAAATTTGGGTCATCAACTCTTCCCTTGGTATTTGTTGCTCATAATGATGAAGTGAGAAAAATTTGGCATGAGCGATTTGGTCACTTAAACTATCGCTCCCTTCAAAATCTATGTAGAGAAAATATGGTGACAGGTCTTCCTATGGTATCTTGCAGAGATAGTGTTTGTTCCGGATGTGTACTCAGAAAACATTATCAGGATAGTTTTGAAAAATGTGCCTCTTGGCATGCCTCAGCCCCTTTACAGCTTGTGCATAGTGATTTATGTGGTCCACTTCCAGTTGTTTCATTCTCTAGCTACAAATATTTCTTAACTTTAATTGATGATTTCTCTAGACGCACTTGGGTATACTTCTTAAAACTCAAGAGTGAAGTATTTAACATGTTCTTGGCCTTTAAGGCCTTTGTTGAGAAACAATCTGGACATCAAATTCTTAAGCTAAGGTTTGATAATGGCGGAAAATATGTTAACAAAAAATTCATCAACTTTTGCATTGAGAATGGAATTCAAATGCAACATATTGTTCCATATACTCCACAACAAAATGGTGTAGCTGAAAGGAAGAATCGCACCTTAAAGGAAATGGCTAATTGTATGCTTCAATCTAAAGGACTTAGTCTTAATTTTTGGGTAGAAGCAATTAACTGTGCAAATTAAATAGTAAATTGCACTCCTACTAAGGTTTTAAAGAATATCACTCCAGAAGAAGCATGGAGCTCAATTAAACCAGATGTAAGTCAGTTTCGTGTTTTTGGAAGTGAAGCATGGACCCGTATTCTAGATGAGAAACATAAAGCTTTAGAACCTAAGAGTGAAAAATGTATTTTTGTTGGATATTCTGAAGATGTCAAAGGATATAGACTTATTCCACTTAAGTCCAAAAATCTTATCATTAGAAGAGATGTAAAGTTTGCTAAAAATATATCGGCTTACGAGCCTAGTTTGGCGGATGTGCCACCTCTCTCTATCCCTTCTACTTCTAAAAATATTTCTTCTTTAGATGATGATAGCGAGGATGACAATCCTCCCCCACCTTCTCAGGATCCTCCTTTAGCTCCTCAACTTCCAAAATGGGTCTGTGCTACTCGGGATGTAGCAGGTTCTCTTGTAGGTGATCCTATTGATCAGGTACGTACACGTTCTCAGTTCGATAGAGCCTCTTCTTTATTCGCTCAAGCTTCAATGAATTATGATCCTAACACCTTTGCAGAAGCTTCAAGCCATCTAGGTTGGGACGCAACTATGAATGAAGAATATCGTTCATTATTGGAAAATGATACATGGGATCTTGTTCCTCTTCCAAAGGGATGAAAACTTGTTAGATGCAAATAGGTTTATAGAACCAAGTTTGGACCAGATGGAAAAGTTGATAAACATAAAGCTCGTCTTGTTGCTAAGGGTTTTTCACAAGTTTAAGGCATTGACTATACTGAAACCTTCTCCCCTGTTGCCAAAATGAACTCTATCTACGTTGTTGTTTCCGTTGCTGCCTCTTTCAAATGGGAAGTCCATCAGATGGATGTTAAATCTGCCTTCTTGCATGGGGACTTGCATGAAGAAATCTATATGGAACAACCTCCTAGATTTATAAAAACAAACTCCAACCTTGTATGTTGGCTTAAGAAATCCCTTTATGGTCTCAAGCAAGCCCCTTGGGCTTGGTATGCCAAAATTGATAGCTTTGTTTTAGATATTGGCTTTTCTAGGTGTCATTCTGACAATACTGTCTACACCAAGAAAGTGGGTAAGTATCGTATCATTCTTGTTCTTTATGTTGATGATCTTATCCTTACTGGTAGTGATCCCAACCTTATAAACCATGTGAAGTCCAGCCTTAAAAAGAAGTTTGAAATGACATACTTAGGACACTTGCATTATTTTCTTGGTCTTCAAGTCTTGCAATCCAAGGAAGGTATTTCCCTTTCCCAGTCCAAGTATGCCTGTGATCTTCTACGCCACTTTCACATTGAATACTATAAGCCAGTCCCTTCTCCCTTTTAGTCTGGAGCTAAAATTCCAGTCACTTGTACTTCCCCTGAAGTTTATGCTACCTTATACCATCAGCTTGTAGGAAAACTTTTGTATCTGACCCATACTCATCTTGACCTTTCCTTTGTTGTTGGCCTTATTTCTCGGTTTATGCAAAACCCACATGAAATTCATTGGAAAGCAGCTAAAAGAATACTTTGTTATGTTCGAGGTAAATTTCAGTTTGGGATTCATTACAGTGTAGAAGCATCTCCTCTATTGGTTGGTTTCACTGATTTCGATTGGCCTGGTGACCTTGATGAACAAAATTCTATTGCAAGTTATGTCTTCACTCTTGGTTGTAGACCTATTAAATGGGCTTGCAAGAAACAAAGTGCCATTTCTCTTTCTTCAGTAGAAGCAGAGTACCATGGCATCATAGAAGCTAGTAAGGAAGCCCTATGGCTTTGTTAGATCCTGTTAGAGTTTGGCTTTCAGCAGCAACATCCGACTACACTTTGGTGTGATAATCAAAGTGTCATTCAACTATGAAAGATCCAGTCCAACATCAACACAACAAACACATTGAACTACACATGCACTTCATCAGAAATCCCATTCATGACCATGTTCTTGAAGTGCAATATTGTTCAACCGATGATCAAGTTGCAGACATTTTTACAAAGGCTCTTACAGAGGCGAATTTTACTAAACTTCGATTTATGGTTGGAGTTCAGGAAGTTTTCACTAAGGGGGGATAGGCTCTAATGCCTCCTTCCTTCTCCTATTGTGTCATATTTGTACATCCTTCAATCATATCCCAAGTTGTTCTTAAGGGGCGATGTTAGGATATTCTAACACATAGGAAATAGTTAAGAATAACTTGGTCTAGTGTAGAGTTAAGTAAAGTGTGTTTCTTTACTATGTACTTTTGTAACTTACAATCCGACAGTCACTATATGTTCTAGACATAAAGTGATCCATTGGTTCATTCTCTCCTTGATATTACCGACACTTGATCCATGGCTTAACATGCCATTGGTCCATGATCTCTATTTAAAGAGCATGGAGAGTCATTTGTAGGGTGACCATTCATGAGAGAAGCTTATGTAAATTTTCTTTCTTTTATTAATAAATTGTCTGAAGTGGCCGCGTTGGCTCAGGCCGTGGATTGTTTCCCTCTTTGAGGGTGGTAACCACGTCAAGAATATGGTGTAATGATCTGTGATCTATTTGTGAGCGGTGTCCTTTGGTGTTCTATCTGAGGAACTTACCCTGTAAATTCCTACAATTATACGTTATCACATAACTTAGTTGTTAGCTATCTAGACAAATCCATTGTTACCTTATCATACTATTACCAAGAATGTTTCCCTACAATTGCTCACACATGTCAGCCACATGTTCCAAAGATCAAGATAACATATCTATTAATTTGAAATTATCCTTTACCAAGACTAATAACGATGTCATAATCAACTCATAGCCACAAGTCATAATACTACAACTAGCACCAACTTGCACTCAATACATATCAACTGTCTCAACACATATTATGTTAGTACAACCGTCTTAAAACAAGATCATTCCTTCATGCAATCTTATAGAAACATACTCATATCATGCCACTTATCAAACATTCAAACAACCTGTAAATATGACATGTTAGATAAGCCCAATAGATGACATAATCAAACTAATACCTCAATGTATCTCAAGGGAGTCTATAACATTTGTACAAGTTAGTCCATATTAGTATGACATAATATCACAAATATAATGACTCATCCCTGAATATCATAACCATAATCACCTGCACAGGCCAATCTAAATTATCATGATACATATAACATCAAGATCTTAAATGCAATGACCATGACCATCATGTGCACGAGCAAAATGCATATAACAACAAGTTACTACCATTCATGACTATCTAATGCATGTGCATATGACTGCACTGATCAGCTACCATTTTATCATGTGTGTAACCATAACAATAATAAAATGAAAAGAATTTACATAACTATAGCGCTTATAAAAACCATTAACCAACATACATGCATGCCTAGCATACAAAACTATATGACGATATTCTCCTACCCTGAGGTCAAGTGTTGCAACCTCGCTTTGATAATATTCTTCTTTTGCTCTATCTCAACCAACATATCAACATCATGATGACATAAGCTACAACACTGACTATCATAATGCACACATAACAATCACATAGACAACTAACATGCATGCATGACAAACGCATTATGCCCATTCACTCCAAGTGTTTGAACCTAGGAGCTTTGATACCATTTTGTGGTATCAAATATCACCCAAAGAGAATGAAACCCACTTTGATACCAATCTCTAACGCCTCCTCCCACATCTACCCATGTTAACAAACCTTATTGATTACCCTTAGGTGCTACAAGACCCCCAAGGGCTAAACCACCCTTCCAGGTGCCCAGACCCTAAGCTAACTTTGTTTTTAACTAACCTGAACTCCCAGTCGCATGCACAATCTTGCATCCATGTGACTGAAAGCCTCCAGTCGCATGCATAATCCTGCAAGGGAGCGAATGCAATCTAAATTTCACATTTTTGTGTCTACTACCATGAAATTTGTGCCACCTTTTTAGGGCTAGACTCTAAGTCACTGCCTAGAACTTGATGAAACTTTCCAAAACAATGAATGACACAAAGACAAAGCCTTCCATACAAAACTTAGACAAGAACTTGACCTAGCAAGGCCTAACCATGACAGAAATTTCGTCAAACACATCATGAACATGTAATCTACAGGTCATAATTACATATTTGAACATAGGGATCTCATACTTATCTGAGAATTGTTAAGAAGGTCTGATGCTATCTCACAATAGTTGCATTATCATCTATTAGGTCATACATTCATTAACCATTCATTTACTAATCAAAACATGATGAGATCCATAACTAAAGTCTGTCATAAAACCATGCTTATAACCAACATATAACCAACAGATTAACAATGATAGAACAACCATTAAAATCACATAATAACAAGAACATTTGCTCATAAAACTCAAGAGGAAAGATTCTTATTATTCATATGAAAAAGCCAACCAAGTCAAGGACTTCCATGTACCACTCAACCATAGATTGGGATAAACCAAATCTTTCTTTCAGCCAATCACCCTCATGCCATATTCCAAGAATGAATGTAGGAGTCATAACAAAATCGACCATGCTTCTCAGGATTTACCACATATCCCACCAAAATTGGTGAAGGATTTCTAGGCCCGAAGAAAGCACCTATACAACCAAGCTTTACCATATATCTCGCCATATGCCAATTAAGGATTCCTTGGCCCAAACAATAAACATACACTACTAGGCCTTACCACAAACCCACCATTAATGGTCCAGGGATCACTAGGCCCTAAGAAAGCATGGGTTCCTCTAGATCCCTCCACCTAAACCATGAGGATTTTTCCCATCTACACCCTCAGGATTTATGCATATCCCACCTTTATCGGTTCAAGGATTTCTAGGCCTTTGGGAATTTTCCTCAGACCACCTCATTCAACTTCAAAACCATCTCAAAATCCAGCACAATCAAGTAAAAGAAACCCATCATACCATGGCTATCCGGAAATTGCAAGGCAAGGCTAAAACCACTGTCAAACTAGGAAAAACCCATGCCAGTGGTAGCAAATGAACCAAATACACACATGCATATACTATGCATGCTAAAACTAGCAAGGAAATCATACATGAAACTCGATACCTGCAAGTAATCTTGTTGAGCCACTTGACCTGAACTTTTCCTTGCTTTCCTTTCCTTTGTTTCCCTTCCTTTTCTTTTCTTCCTCCAATGCTAGAGTGCTCCAAGAATGCTCTAAGTATACAAGAGTATGAGAGAGACATAATAGAGAGATCTCCAACCTAAAGTTATCAAAAGGTTGTGAACTGATCATCAGAAGCCTTTTTATCAATGAGGCCTCTATTTTGCTTAAAATTCCTCTGTTTCCTTCATTTTTCCTCCTCACATGCAACTTGTGACCTTTCACCTCCCTTTTCTCCTATTTTCCATTATTTTCATAAATGAAATGACAATTAATGCCTCTTTGCATTTTCAAAGCCTTTTCCAATGCCTTTGCCCTTTTCCATAGCCATAATAAACTGAAATGAACACCCACTATGATTTTTTTCCCACCATTCAACTTGGAATACATGTCCCATGACCTTGGTCTTATATTTTATTATATGGAAATTAAACCAGGGGCTGTCATGTCTAAAATGTAAGATACTTGTCAACTATCAAGTGCACCAACTCATCAAATGTGCCATGAATCAAACTTACTTTCATATGCATTTATGATTCATTCATGAAGTTGATATTCCCATCATACCTTATGGTTTACCTTGCCATCCAATATTGCAACTGAAACAATATACTATACATACCTTATAACATTCAGATACCTTTTCACTTTGTGTCACTTATTTATCATGGGAATTTGTAGCTCCTCTTCCTGCACTAGCTATCTTTTCCTACACCTAAAATGATCCTCAAGAAGAATCCACTAATCACATCTCATCAAGAGGTTAGAAGTATCCAAATATACATCCAAGAAGTATAATCTATGATCAGATCAAAAAATATAAACAAAATTAAAGACACAAGTCATAAATCAAAAATGCACTTATCTTCAATGAGAGGTGATCATCTCCCTCATTAACCAACCTTCAAGAGTCATTACCATCCAGTATCCATATATCAATGTTACCTTCGGTACATCCATTGACTTCATCAATAACCAAGGCTTAATTGAGACTAGCCCAACTAGGGCTAAATCAATCTTGTCACAAGTGCTATAACATATTTACACTAATCATGCTAGGATTTCTAGATTGCATATCTCAAATATTTGTCACAATCTAGGGTTTCTTCCAAACCCTAACCTCATAATATACATCAAACCTTAATAACCAAATTGTCTTCAAACTCTAGATTTCTTTTAGGTCTCTACCATCTTCTCTTGCTTCCAACAAAGGTGCCTTCACAGGGGTGATCTTTAATGACTTTTCTTCAACCCAATTCTGATTCCATGTTAAATTTTCTTATGGATATATTGTTCTTTACTTTAGATAATTACATTTCTTCATTTTCATTTTAAACTCACCCCACAACATCATAACATTATTCATATTTACAACATTATTTAGCAACATATGAGATTACATAGAAAGAAAAATATCATCATCAATGCAGTGGAACATAAAGGAACAATAGGAGAAAATCATTCACACATAGAGACACCAGGATTGGTCAAAGACTAGGGAAAAACCCTTTGAAATTATTCTTCTTATTAGATTGTCATTGAATGATTCAAAAAGAGAGAGTACAATGATCTACATATTCAACCATAATTCTATCCAAAAAAATCAACTAAACAACATCCAACATGAACCCAACAATGCTAATAATCAAAACTATGATTCATAAGTTTGTGGTCAACTGGCGAAATCTCTAGTCAACTGTAAAACTCAAACCCTAACATCCAGCCACATGCAAAGAGTGACATGCATGCAACTAAAACCCTCCAATTGCACACATGAGCCTGTGTGCCTACATTTGCAACCGAAATTTTCCTGAAGCATGCTTGTGACGGGAAACCAAAACCCTAAACACATGTGTGAGCTTCCAACCCTATAATCTCGAACCTGTACTAAACAATCTCCACAACCCAAACTCAGACCCGTGTGAGCCAAACCCAAGGACAGAAGAATGATCATAATGATGATGTCCAAATGAGTGTCACTTGACTTGGATTTATAACCATTAGAGTGTGTCCAATTTCTCATTTGGGCTGACCTGTCCTTTTATGTACATGCGGGATTTTATTAAAAAATACACTTTCTCTTATCCAAATTGAGCGCTTCAATAGTCAAAATTGGTCATCTAAAAAAGATTAATATATTAATACGATTGGAATTTGTCACTAAGATTCCAAAAATAACACATCACAATAAAGAAGTCTTTGGAGTAGAAAATAACCTTGCAATTATTGGTTCATTAAAAATGGATCCATTGGTAAATATCAACTGAGCGGGGCCATAAATTATTGAAATGACAGATAAGGATTGTCTTTGCAGAGATCTAATGGAGTTCCTCAATACCAGGGTGAGAGATTTATAAGGAGGTAACTTCCTTAGATTTTAAAACCAAAAATGACCCAGGAACTACTTGGGACTGAGTTTCCTTTTGGGAAGCCTGAGCATGGGAAACATCTTTATAAGAAAAATATTTCGTATATAAATTGAAACATAATTATTATACTTTCACTTCTAGGATTTAAAAAAAAATAAATTCTTCCCATTCTCCATAAACTTTCCATTTATTGATAAATACTGCAAATCACTAAAAGACAATGTGTTTTATGTTTTTTTTTCAAATTCCCTTGTCCTTTCATAATACTTACACTATCTCTTTTAGGATTAATTATCTAACTTCCTTGATATTTGTCCAATTTTTTCCTCTTTCAAGGTTTACCATTTTCCTACTATAAAATACCAACGATTTATATTCCTCCCATTTACACCAATAAATGAGCAAACTTGAATATGGAAACATGTTGAAGATTTTCACTATCCTTGAAGTGAGACAATTTTGAAATGCACATGTATGATTATCAAGATAGATTTATCCAAGACATACGATAGAATATGTTGGGCATACTTTTATCATATTCTATGAGCTTATGGATTTTTAGAACAACGGATTTCGTGGATAGGGTCTTTAGTCACATTTGTGTTTTTCTCTATTTTTATTAATGGTTCACCATCCTATAGGTTGCAACCAACCAAAGGACCACAACATGGTGATCCACTATCACCCTTTATTTTCATTTTAGTGATGGAGGGTCTTGGATACATGTTCAACAAAGCATGTGAAGTACACCACATATATGGTCTAGGCCTCTATAGAAATGACTTACCGATCTCTCATCCACAATTCATTGATGATGTTAAATTTTTTGGGTTACCCACATGGCGAGAGGCGAAGAGAATGGATAAAATCCTAAAACACTTTATGGATGCATCCAGTACAAAGATCAATAAGACAAAATCCAAATTTTTTTCTTCAATTACCTGGAGATACTCCAACATAGATTGACTCGAGCCCTAGGCTTTAATCAAGGCTATCTACCTGCAAAGTATTTGGGTGTACCTTTGGTGTTGCATCATAATAGGGTCAACACTTGGGAAGACCTTCTAGAGTGCACTAGATGAAAAGTTAGCAATTGGGCCTTTAGGACTCTTAATTTCCCTAGTCATCTAGTTTTGACTAAAGTAGTTTTACAAGTAATGCCAAGTTACCAATTATCTGTAATGCCCATTCCAATCATAGTATGTCAACAATTAAGGAAGATATTGAGTAATTTTTTTATGGAAAGGCTCCTCAAAATCAGGTAAGTGGACCTTGGTAGGTTGGAACAAACTGGTCACACCAAAATAGATAGGTGGCCTAGGCTTGAGAGATCCTCAACTTATCAGCTCAACATATGCAATGAAGTTATGGTGGTTATGGGTATAGGGGGGTCCACAAGTTTGAAAACAAATTTTGCAGTAAAAATACCTAACTTTGAGTTTGCAGGAGGAGAGGAGAGATTACAATTCCAAGGAAAGATCAGTGGCTCAGGAATTTGGAATTGGGAACGAAAAAGTAAGACACTAGTACAAGGTATGCTTTTTGGGAAATTAAGAGTGGGTAGACACCGACTTTCTGGGAGGACTCTTGGCAACAATATCCATCTTTAGATGGAAATGAGCAATTCCAAGAGTTAAAACTTTTTACTAAATCACAAGGCATCATGAAGGTAGCTGAATTTTGGAAGATTACATAGAAAACTCAATTATGGAGGAAGTGGAAGGATAAGGGGGACTGGGAAAATTCAGAATCCATTAACAACTGGGAGGAACTTCATATTTTACTTGAAAAAAAATAGATTTGGGTCTTGCACAAACTTGACATCCTACGATGGGGAGGGAAATCAATAGATACTTTTACTCTCAAAGAGGCTTACTCCTTGCTTGTGGGTTTCCAAACTTGCGAGCATAATCCCTTATGGATGAGATTGTGGAAAGAAACGGGATGGCCCAAAATATCAATGTTCCTTTGGTTGACTGCTTGGGAATGATCGTTAACTTGGGACATATTTAGAAGGAACGGATTTGAGGGACCCTCATATTTCACCTTATGTAGGAAAGCAGAAGAAGCAACGAAGCATATCTTTATCAATTGATCATTCGCAAAGAGATTATGGGATTTTGTCCAACATTTTTTTAGATGCACCCTATTTATTAGTTACACCATTAAGTCATGGATGGATAAATGGTTTAACTATAAATATAAAAACCTAGTGGTTGCACAAGCATGGTCTTTAGCTCTTGGTTTTACTTGGTGGAAATTATGGAAGGAATGGGATATGAGTATTTTTTAAAGAAAAAAATTACCATTTTCTTTACTCTAAGAAAACATCCTCAGAAATATTAAGGAAATGATACTCATCTCCTTACCAGAATGGGATGAGGATCAATTAGATGAATTTGTGACACATGTATTATAGAGACTAAATATTTCTTCCAAAATGCTAATCCCTAACCCAGCCAAGAGAATGGGATTTAGGTAGAACATTTAAGATTTCTGTAAACTTCCACCAAGAGCCTTCACTCAATTGAGTTTCGATGGATCATCCAAGGACAACATAGGAATGGTGGGCTATGGAGGGATTCTCGGAGATGAGAAAGTTAGAAACTTAATCTGATTCATGTTTATGCTTTCTCCTCTGGAAGAACAATTAATAATATCATAGAATTCTTGGCACTAGAGAAGGGTTTAGAAATTTCCAACAAAGAGGGTATTCACTTACTTCAAGTGCATGGAAATTCACAATTAGTCATACAAATAGTATGAAAATTGATGTTAGGACACCCGTTAGACAAATCAATGCACAATTGGCACCTGCATGACATTTTCAGCACAATTCACAACTTATTGGGAAAATTTCACAATGTAATTCCAATCTATACATGGTGGGAAGGCAACAAGGTGGTCAACGCTCTAGCCAATTAGGTTAGCTTGAAGTGACATGTAGCCTGTGATGAGTCATAATTGAGGATGGCAAAGAAGAAGGAGACATCAATATTAATCCAATGGATGTCACAAGACAAAAATAGGGTGAAGATATTCCTTAATGGGGGTGAATGCAAGGGAAAAATATGTGAACGGAAACTCCACAGGAGATCAACCGGAAGTGAGCTTATAGTTTAATATGGTATTATGAATATCATTAATTGACGAGGTATCAATAATTAAATGTTCACACCATGTTTGGGGAGAAGGGTGGTGGCACTCGATGCGGGTGTTAAGCTCCACACCGAGAGCCACATGCCCTTCATGTGGCACGTTGATGGATCCTTTGGCATTTTAGATTTAACCAAATTCATTCCACTTTATTATTTGTAGGTGGATGGTGGGTTGGGGAAGTATGTACACACATCAAGTGGGAAAGTTCCACAAAAGAAGACTTCATTTTCTTCACTCCATCACCCATCATCATTAGTTGGATACTCTTCTCAGTATGGTCATCATAGATAAGAAAATTGACAATTACAAGTTGATATTAGGACAAGAGAATATAAAAAGATTTCTTTGGGACATCACATATAATTTGGATGACATAGTAGTGAGACTGTCTAACAGTGAGCGTTAAGTGGTCTCAAATTCATATATTGAATCAAATGAATGTCGTTACATGCATATAATCATCAATGGTCCATATCCAACATCTCCAAATGCCAACTCCTCTGCAACATCACAGGTTGTTATCCTAGACTAAAAATTCCACTTTGCAACTACGTTATGGGTCTCAAAGTGAAAGTTTATGTTTTTTTGTAAATGATCTTATTAATATTTCTGCAAATGTAACAAACCCAGGTTGAAAGTTCATGTAATAAATTCAATAAAGGCAAAATCAGACCAAGGTCACGGGACACGTATTCCAAGCTGAATGTTGGGCAAAACATCCTAGTGGGTGTTCATTTCGGTTAATTATGGCTAAGGAAATTGACAAAGGCATTAGCAAAGGAATTTGAAAGGCAAAGAGGCATTAATTAGTATTTTATTTATGAAAATAATGGAAAATAGGAGAAAAGGTAGGTGAAAGGTCACAAATTTGCATGAGAGGAAAATTGAAGGAAAAATAGAGGAAATTGGGGAAAATAGAGGCCTCAGTGATAAAAAGGCTTATGAGGATCAGTTCACAACCTTTTGTTAGTTTGGTTTTGGAGCTCTCTCTCTATTCTCTCATACTCTTATACACTTAGAGCATTCGTGGAGTTGTCGAGAATTGGAGAAAGGAAAGAAAAGGAAGTACAAGGAAGCAAAGGGAAATGTAGGAACAAACAAGGAAAAGTTGGATCAAGAAACTTTAGTAGGAATACTTACAATTAATAGGTTTCATGTGTAATTTCCTAGCTGGTTGGTGAATTCATGGTACATGCATGTATGTATTTGGTTCTCCTAATGTCACGGGCATCGGTTTTTCCAAGTGTGATAGTGGTTTCGGCCTTGCCTTGCCATTTCCAAATAGCCATGGTGTGATGGGGTTATTTCATTCAGCTGAGCTTTGGATTTCCAAATGGATTTGGAACCGAGTGAGGTGGTCTCAGGAAATTCCCTAGGGCCTAGGAATCCATTGACTAGTTTTGGGGGGATTACGGTAAAGAATAAGGTTGGATATGGGAAAATTCCTCAAGATATTTGTGAAGAAACTCTTAGGAATCCAAGCTTCTTTTGGGCCTAGGAATCCCTTGACCAATTTTGGTGGGATTGCGGTAAAGCTTGGTGGTTTATGTTCTTGTTTTGGGCTTAGTGATCCCTTGAATAATTTTGGCGAGATTGCGGTAAAGCCTGAGGGTGGAGGTGGTGTAATATCCGAGAAGCCTTGGTTTTTTTCTCGTGAGTCCCACATTCATGCTTGGAATATGGCATGGGGTTTATTGGCTGAAAGAAAGATTTGGTTCAACCCAAGCTATGGTCGGTGGTATGTGGAAGTCAATGACTTGGTTGGATTTTTCATATAATAATAAGAGCTCTTTTCCTCTTGTATTTCATGAGTATTTTTACTTGTTATTATGTGGCTTTGATGGTTTTTATATCATGGTTTTTATTCTGGTTATTTGTTGGTTATAAGCATGGTTTCATAACAAGTTCTAGTTATGGCTCTTAACATATTTTGATTAGTTGATGAATTATTATCAAATGCATGAGATAAAAAAATGTTATTGAAGCTATTATGAGAAGGTATTAGACCTTATTTATTATTCTCAAATAAGTATCAGACCACTATGTTCATATATGCATTCATGACCTGTAGATTACATGTTCTCAATACATTTGACAAAATGATGGTCATGGTTAGGTCTAGTTAGGTCAAGTATTTGAATCAAGATTGAATGTTTATCCTTTTTGTCATGTCATAGTAGCTCTCCGCTCATGTTTACCCTGGTAGGCTGGTGAACGTGGGTAAATGTGGGGGGGGGGGGGTTACATACTTGTATCAAAGTGTGGTATAAATACTTGGACTGAATGGGCAAAG
This sequence comes from Pinus tabuliformis, assembly GCA_031772625.1. Taxonomy (NCBI): domain Eukaryota; kingdom Viridiplantae; phylum Streptophyta; class Pinopsida; order Pinales; family Pinaceae; genus Pinus; species Pinus tabuliformis. Next base: position 725,301,856 of record CM062805.1, on the reverse strand, counting down.
TGTGTTTGTCATGTATGCAAATCAATGTTTATGTCATTGTTATGCATGCATTTTAGTGCCTATGATTTGTATATATCTAGTTGGTGTCATAGTTTGTGACATCATGCATGTTAACTAGGATGATGATTGAGATGATGTCGGTATATTGATATGATTATGTATATACATGTATTGTGATAATATAGTCTGATTTTGTAGATGAGATAGACTCCCCTAAACTTCACTAAGGTATGTTGATTATTTTTGTATTCAATTTATTTGACATGGTAAGTTTGCAGGAAGAAGAGGATTAACAATGAATAGAAAAATGGTGGATTACAGTTCACGGGACTCTCCCTACAAATCAAATGAGCATCCCAGAGAGGGGTAATCTCCACATAGCAGAAAATTTGAGAAGTTTAAAGGCAGAGATAAGAAGTTGTAAACCAAATAATGATAAGATCATTCAGTAACATGAAAGACTTTCCAAGGCACAAGATAAGAAAGTAGAGGTTAATGCAGTTATCCTTCAGAGTTTGTCAGACTTGCAGATATAGGGACAACCATAGATCAATTATGGGCAGGAGGACAAGACTAGTGGGGCATATGGTAGGAGGTCTCATGGTGGGCATAAGTCAGGCAGGGATGACACAATCAAAGATGGAAGATTCTTGGATACACCTGAGAGGAGAGGTGATGGACATGTTTTCTATTCAAGTTCTGGTTCAAACGGGTATCATGGTCATCATTGTTATCATCCTTACAAGAGGGATGATAGGGCATATTTTCCATATGAGTTCAAGAAAGACAAGCCACCTAGATTCTCTGGAGAGTTGAAGAAACCAGAGGGTGCAGAGGCATGGTTACTTGGTATGAAGAAATCCTTCGAGCTATATGATTACACAGAGAACATGAAAGCCATGATAAATATTTTTAGCCTCAAAGGGAAAGGAGACATTCAGTGGGAGGATGTGAAGTGTGTCAGAGACATCAAGACATAGGAGTTGAGTTGACATGAATTCAAGGGACTCTTCAAGAGGAAGTATTTGTTAGAAAGGTACTACGACAGTAAGGCCAGGGAGTTATATGAGCTGAAGATGGGATCAATGACAAATGAGGAATACACGAATAAGTTCTTGGATTTGTTGAGGTATGTGCCATATTTTAAGAATGAGAAAGACAAGGTTCATATATTTGTTAGTGGATTAGAATTTACATTCAAGGATCAAATTGAGTATGATGAGCCTCGGTCACTAGAAAAGGTCATTGGAAAGTTGAAACATTGTTATGAGAAACTGAAGCGTAAGACCGAATCTGAGCAAGGTTGGAAAGGTAATGACAAGACTAATGGTAAATGGCCACTAAAGCGAACAATGTGTCAGGACACAGGTGAGAAAGAGAATTTTTCTCTTTATAAGAAGTTTAATGTTGTAGAGGAGACATGGGTCACAACCTAGAGAGAACATAATAGAGGTGATAGTAGGAGACAACTGCAATGTTGGATATGTGGCAAGGAGAATCTTAAGAAGGATTTTCCCTCATATCAGGGCAGTATGCCTCGGATCTACAGTGCTTAGGAGGTGCAAACTGTGGGGGAGGTTGGAAAAATCATTCCTCGGATTTACAAAACATTTTATAACAAGCAGGTGGATCTCCAGGCATCTATTATTGAGATGGAAGGTAAGCTTTGTGATCGAGTTGTTTCAATTTTGATTGACACTGGATCTAAATATAGTTATGTTAATCCTGATTGGATGGATAAGTATGGTTTTAGAAAAGAAGTGCATGCATAATCTTAGTTGGTGCAGTTGGCTATAGGTACTAAGAAGAGAGTTCATCAACGGTAAGAGCTTGTGCATTTGAGTTGAATGGTATGCCTACATCAATGCATATGAATATGCTTCCATTGGGATCATACAATATACTTCTTGGTATGGATCGGTTGTGTCTTCACAGGACTAAGATGGATTGTTAGAAAAGGATATTGAGTGCTTGGATGACAATGGAGAACAAAGAATTTTATATGGTAAGAAGAAGGCTACATTAGTGAGGATGGTTACAACTATGTAGGCAAAGCACAGTTGTAGGAAAGGGTGTGTAATTTTTGCAGTGCATGTTTCCAGTGATAAAGGTAAGGATGTTGAGGATGCAGAAGTTTTGAAAAGGTATCCAGTTTTACAACAGTTCTAGGATGTGTTTCCAGTAGAGATTTCAAAGTTGTTGCCTCACAAGGAAGTGGACTTTTATATTAAGTTGGTATCAGGAGTAACACCAACATCAAAGGCACCTTACAAGATGAGCACTCTAGAGCTAGTGGAATTGAAGTTGCAGTTGAAGGAAATGCTTGACAAGGGATTCATTAGGCCAAGTGTGTCATCTTGGGGTGCACCATTGTTGTTTGTGAAAAATAAGGATGCTACTCTCAGGTTTTGTACTGATTACAGGTAGTCAAATAAGGTGATGATTAAGAACATGTATCCTTTACTAAAGATCGATGACTTGTTTGATCAATTGAAGGGAGAAAAAATGTTCTTGAATATTGATATGAGATCAAGATATCATTAGGTACGCATCAAAGAAGAGGACATCTATAATAATTATTTCTGAACTAGGTATGGGCATTATGAGTTTGTTGTGGTTCCTTTTGGTTTGACTAATTCTCCGGCTACTTTCACATGTTTGATGAATAGTGTGTTGCATCCTTATCTAGAAAAGTTTTTGATTGCATTCATTGATGATATATTGATATATTCTAGGAATGAGGAAGAACATGCCGAACACTTAGCAACAATATTAAGATTTCTAAGAGAGCATTAGTTGTATGACAAGATTAGTAAGTGCGGTTTATTTCAAATAGAGGAACATTACTTGGGACATGTTGTTTCCAAGAAATTCATAGCAGTGGATCTAGAAAATACCAAATCTATCATGGAATGTGAATCTCTTAGGAATTTGGATGAGGTCAGATCATTCATGGGGGTAGCAGGTTATTATAGGAGGTTCATTAGGAACTTATCACCTATTTCCTATCCTATTAATATTTGCAGAGAAAGGAAAGAAATTTGAATGAACAGAGGAATGCGAATCTAGTTTTGAGCAGTTGAAGTAGTTGCTTACCAATGCTATAGTTTTAAAGATTGTAGATCCAGATAAATATTTCGTGGTCTGTACATATGGTTGGAAGAGGGGACTTGGTGGAGTCCTCATGCAAGAGGGACATGTGGTATGCTACAAGTCAAGGAAACTAAATGAGCACGAGCAGAATTACGTGACACATGATCTTGAGTTGGTAGTGATCATTCATGTATTGAAGATGTGGATGCATTGTCTTCTTGGCAAGAGGTTTGTGTTAATGAGCGATCGCAGTGGGTTGAGATATTTATTTGACCAACCAAATCTAAATGTCAGGCATGCTAGATGGCTAGCCACGATCAGTGAGTTTGACTTCGAGATCAGGTACATTAAGGGTAAAGAGAAAAGTGTTTCATATGCTCTTAGTAGAAGAGTGTAGGTAAATCACATATCAACTTTGAGTTAAAGATTTACATGATCAAATCTTACAAGTAGGTCAATAGGATGACAGGTACCAAGAGCTTAGGCACAAGTTACAACAACAAGGTACAAGTGAACTAGAAGTGGACTATCATCTCACGGCAGATGGTTTTGTATGATTTAGGGACAAGATCTATGTGTCGAGCAATAGTGAGCTCAAGAAGCTTATATTGCATGAATTTGATGTCAAGCCATACTCAGGTCATCCGGGATATCAGAAAACATTTTCAGTGGTTTTGAAGTTCTACTACTGGATGAAACAGAAGAAAGAGGTAGTTGAGTTCATCATGAGGTGTTTGGATTTTCAACAGGTAAAGGCAAAGTGAAAGCATCTAGGTGGTTTATAGTAGTCGATTTTGATTCCATAATGGAAATGGGAGACCATTTCTATAGATTTCATCATAGGTTTGTCTTGTCGGGGACATCTAGACAACATGATTCCATCATCGTTGTGGTTGACAAAGGTAACTCACTTCATAGCAATTAAGTCTACTTATTCAACTAGTGAGGTAGCTTAGGTCTTCATCAGAGAGATAGTGGGATTGTATGGTATTCCTAAGAAGATTGTATCCAACAAAGATGTGAAGTTCACTTCTAGGTTTTGGAAGGAGTTATTTGTAGGTTTGGGTATAGAGTTGGCCTTCAATATAGCTTATCATTTTCATACAAATGGGTAGATAGAGAGGGCCAACGAGATTCTTGAGGACATGTTGAGAATGTATGTTATGCATCAACAACAGAAGTGGGAAGAGTATCTTCCACTGGTTGAGTTTTCTTACAAAAATGGGTATCATGAGTCACTGAGGATGAGTCCATTTGAGGCACTTTAAGGGCAGAATTGTAATACTCCCATCAGTTGGAGTGAACTAGTGAATAGGGTATTGATAGGACCAAACATGTTGGCAGAGATGAAACAAAAAATGCAAGTTATCAAGAAGAATCTAAAGGCAACATAGGACCCATAGAAGAGTTATGAAGATCAACACAATGTATCTAAGGAGTTTCAAGCTGGGGAGCATGTGTATTTGAACATCAAGCCCAATAAGAGCTCCTTGAGGGTTGGATCATGTGCTAAGCTGCCACCTTGGTACTGTGGGCCTTTCAAGATCATTAAGAGGATTGGACTAGTGGCCTATAGACTTCCACTACCGATGACAGTGAAATTCCATGATATTTTCCATGTTTAATTTCTTAATATATATGTGAAAGACATTGATCATGTAATTGATTGGTTTGTATTCCAAGTGGAACTAGAAGGATAATTCCAATCGGAATCTCAATGCATATTGCAACGAAAAAACTCATGCTTCAGAACCAAGAGATCAAGCAAGTTAAAGTGTAGTGGAAGCACTTTGAGCCTGACGAAGCTACATGGGAGATGGTTTATCAGACATAGGCTATGTATCCTTCATTATTTTCCTGTTGAGGAAAAGGGGTTTTGTTATATCTATATATTTATGTTTGATTTTTATTGTAGATATCATAATGAACTCTGTTATAAAGCTCCAATAAGTGGTATGATTGTCATGTTGGTTTTTATTTTCAGTAGGTTGTTCATTGTAGATACTGCATCGAGCGAAGTTATAAAGCTCCATGGGCAGTGTGTTTTGGTTTTCAACGGTTTTTCTGGTTATAGGTATCATAGAACATAGAGGATGGTGTTTCCTTAAGGGGGAGGGGTCTAAAACAACCCTAGGTTAAAAGTTCATGTAATAAAGTTAATAAAGGAAAAATAAGACAGGTATTCCAAGCTGAATGATGGGAAAAACATCCTAATGGGTGTTCATTTAGATTAATTATGGCGAAGGAAATTGGAAAAGGATTTGGAAAAGACATTTCAAAGGAAAAGAGGCATTAATTGGCATTTTAATTATGAAAATAATGGAAAATAATAGACAAGGGAGGTGAAAGGTCACATATTTGCATGAGAGGAAAATTGAAGGAAAAATAGAGGAAAATGAGGAAAATAGAGGCCTCAATGATAAAAGGGTTTTTGAGGATTGGTTCACAACCTTTTGTCAGTTCAATTTTGGAGCTCTCTCTCTATTCTCTTATACTCTTGCACACTTAGAGAATTCTTGGAGCAGTCTAGCATTGAACAAAAGGAAAACAAAGGAAGGACAAGGAAGCAAAGGAACAAGCAAGGAAAAGTTGGATCAAGCAGCTTCAACAGGAATACTTGCAGGTAACAGGTCGCATGTGTAATTTCCTAACTGGTTGGTGAATTCATGGTACATGCATGTATTTATTTGGTTCTCTTGTTGTCATGGGCATGGGTTTTGCGAGGTGTGACAATGGTTTCGACCTTGCCTTTCCATTTCTGGATAGCCATGGTGTGATGGGGTTCTTTCATTTGGTTGATCTTTGGATTTCTAGATGGTTTTGGAACCAGGTGAGGTGGTCTCAGGAAATTCCCAAGGGCCTAGGAATCCCTTGACAGATTTTGGCGGGATTGCGGTAAAGCCTGAGGGTGGAGACAGGAAAATTCCTCAAGGTATTGGGGAAGAAACTCTTAGGCATCCAAGCTTGTTTCATTCCTATGAACCCCTTGGCCCATTTTGGTGGGATTATGGTAAACCATGGTGGTTTATGTTCTTGTTTTGGGCCCAGTGATCCCTTGACCGGTTTTGCCAGGATTGCAGTAAAGCCTGAGGGTGGAGGTGGTGTAATATCTAGGAAACCCTTGTTGTTTTTGTCTTGAGTCCCACATTCATGCTTGGAATATGGCACGGGGGTGATTTAGCTAAAAGAAAAATTTTGTTCAGCACAACCTATGGTGAGGTGGTACGTGGAAGTCCCTGACGTGGTTGGATTTTGCTTATAATAATTAAAGCTCACTTCATCTTGTATTTCATGAGTATTTGTAACTTTTATTATGTGGCTTTGATCATTGTTCTATCATGGTTATTATTCTATTTATATGCTGGTTATAAGCATGGTTTCATAACAGGTTCTAGTTATGGCTCTTGACACATTTTGATTAGTTAATGAATGGTTATTGAATGCATGAGCTAAAAAAAATTATTACAACTATTATGAAAGGGTATTAGACCTTCTTGATGATTCTTAGATAAGTATTAGACCCTTATGTTCAAATATGCATTCATGACTTGTATATTACATGTTCTCAATATGTTTGACAAAATGACTGTCATGGTTAGGACTGGTTAGGTCAAGTTTCTGACTCAAGATTGAATGTTTGTCCTTGTTGTGATGCCATTTATGCATCTGAGAAGTTATAGAGATTTTTGGGAAGTGATCTAGAGGTTGAACTAGAATTTAGGCTCAAAATATGGGACTGCATGCTCCTAACTGGAAATTTTGGGTTGCAACCGCATGGATGCAAGCTTGTGCATGCAGTTGGAGGCCTTGTTGTGGGTGCGGTTGAGGGCCCAAGGCAGAGAAGGAGGGGTACAACTCAGGGTCTGGCCTCCTGGATGGTTTCTCAGCCTCTGTGGGTCCTGTAGCACCTGTAGGATGTTGTGAAAGGTCAGTTTGTCATCATTAGTTAGCCCCACTTCCTTAATGGGACCTAGGAGGTCGAGTCATGTCATAGTAGCTCTCTGCTCATGTTTACCCTGGTAGGCCGGTGAAAGTGGGTAAATGTGGGAGGGGATGTTACAACAAATACTAGTATTTAGAAGGCATATATGTAGTGGGATATAAAATAGCGTTTTGGTAGGACGGATAAACAAGGAGAATTAACAGTCAACAACTATTGTCCTCATGATTCTAAGTTTAGTTTATCGGTAGAGGGTGTGTTTTTGAAAATTTTGTTTTGAAGCAAAACCTTTGGTTTATTAGGATTTACCAAGTCATTTGGAAATCTTACGAAGGTTTGCTTTCAAAAAGTTTGCTATGTAAACTGTTCTCTGGACAATTAATATACATCAACGGAAAAATTTACAAAAAAGGAAAGAGTAGTGGTGTTTACACCACAAACATATAGACAACTAACTCTCATAGGATGATAAATTTTTGCTTCTTTATCATTTAGACAACTATATCACATTGGATAATTAATTTTAAATTCTTTATCATTTAGACAACTAAATCCATATTTCATAATAAATTTGTAATTCTTTACCAATTCTTCTCAACAATGAAAATTTCCATTTACTCTTTTAAAATTATTATTTATGTAATAAAATGTTTGAATAATAATAAAAAAAACTTCAATAACAAGTATTGCAGGGAAACTTAGTCTTTGGCATTCAAGCGAAAAATCTATTACTAAAAAAAACTGAATAGAAAATTATAACATACATTGGTCAATGCTAGCTAAATGAATAGTGGTTAATAGGTAAATGGAATGCTCTAGTCTTGTTTTATGAGGAACTGAAAATTTGAGATGTGAAGTGGATAAATTAATTGCTTGGTCAGGAACATAGACTTCCATAAATTTTGGTGGGAAGTAACCACTAGTAAGTCTACACATTTACAGTTTCACTCCTACATAAGTGTTTAGGAAAACATAAATAATGGTGAGAAGAAACTCCCGATAAATATATTTATTTACATCTTCAAAGCCTTGTTTTTTTAATAATATTGAAAAAAAATATTTATTTTTTAAAATTAGATATTATAAATTGTATTAATCAATTCTAAATTACTAATAGTCAATAAGCAATTGATTACTAAAATTCTCCCTTCATATCAATTAATAATAAGAAAAATTTGAAAAAAGTCTTATAAACCTATATTCAAAATAAGTAGATAAGAAAATAACATTTCAATTCCATTGGGAATGAAATTCATCCTTTTATAAATAATTTTAGTAATATTTATATAATACTAATTGACAACGTTAATTAACCCTAAATAAACACCAAATACTCTTTGAAATCACTACATAAAATTGAAAAAATTGGTCATGTATCCTCCCACAAAGTGGGGGAAAATTGAAAACCACCCATCACTTATTTATTATGAATTTATAATATACCTGTGGGGAAAGAGAGAGTTAAGTTAGGATAAAGTAAGTGTTTAATACAAGATAACGATATGATATTAGCAAAGTTGTATAGCTCTGTCCCTTAGTTTAAATATAGCTAAATTAAAATTTTTTTTTTTTGTAAATTCAACAATAATGAGCCTACATCATGGTCATGTCCAAGAATACTACCTTAATAGGGTGGGGAATTGAACAAGGGTGGAGAAATGAATGAGTGACTTAACATCTAGGAGTACCTTAACAATACACCCAATCACCGTCTATCTAAAACCTTGTGGACAACTAAATTAAAATAATTAAAATATGGAATTGTTTTACATTTTATTCATTGATTTTAATTAAGATTGATTAATTTCAACATATATTTATGAAATGAAAAATGGTTTTATTATTTTACTTTAATTTAATATATTGATTGATTAAATATATTAATTATTTGATTAAATGATTTTATTATTCATTAATTGTAATTGTAATTTAATTAATTTTATTCATATGTAAATTTAAAATGTAAAAGAATTAAATTTTTTATTAGAGTAAAATAAATTATTTTTAAATAACATTATTTTTTATTTGAATGGGGATTGAGATATTTCCATTTTGAATTTTCTCTCAATTAATAAGTTCCTCCTATATGTATAGGAAAATGTTGTCTAAAACAAAGAGAGAATTGAAATAAGATACCATGTAATGCAATGTTGAGCTAGTGGGTTGTTTTGAGTGCGTTGAAACCATTGAGTCATTTGACTTAGGGAAGAATAGATGTCACATTTCTCCTCTAACAATTTTCTACTTGTTGTATATGTATTGAAGGATCATGGTAGATGATATTTGTTAGTAAGTCATGTTTTACTTTCTACCATTTGAACATGTCACAAGTGGAAAATACATATATTTTGATCAATAAACCAAATTAATAAAAAATATAGTTTTACATTTAGATTATAATAAACATTAAAAGTTGAATATTTGAGTTTGAATCAAATTTTAATAAGATCTTAAATTTCATTTCAATATGGGTTAAATAATGAATTTGTTGATTAAATTTTGGTAGATTATTAACATATTATACATAATGCTTGGTTTAAGAATATACAACTTTTTTCATACTTATGGTTAATTGTTTTATTCTTTTAGAGATCATATTTTGAAAAATAAAATAAGATGTAATTTTATAAAATAAAAATAATTAATGGACTAACAAATTTTAAGATAATAAATTACATATAATCATAATTAAAATAAACTAAGAAAAGAAAATCACAAAAATGATTTTATTTGCTAAAAAGAAATAGTGGAAAATACTTTGATATTCTATATGATGAATATACATGTTTCCATTTCCAAAAGACTATTCATTTTCAATAACTAATCTCAAAGTCATTTTATCAACATTCATTATACTAGCAATTGCACCAGATGTTGCAAAGGAAACATCGTAAGGCAATAACATATAACACTAATTAATAACATATAACCCTAATTAATGCTTCTTTGAGAATTGCTGAAAGACAAAAAAATATCAAGAAAAGGCAATGACTGTGTTACAATGAAATTTTAGTGCAATAATGCTTCCTTCAACCTTACAAATCATGAGGCCTAAGTTGAAGTTATAGACCTTGTGTGATTATGCCAACATGAATGCCTTATAAATAAAGAAATCGATCGTGATTTGTTACCTTCAAAATCAAAGGTTGTTTTCGTACAATTCCTTCATATTTCTTCTTGATCACTTCTTATTGAGTCACCTCTGTATTATTTCCTTCATGATCCTTGAAACTATTCAAAAGATCACATTGTTCTTTACCACTGATCTCCTTGGTGTCTGCCATGTTCTTGTTTTTTTAGTATAACTGATATGAAAATTATGTAGAAAGAATATGGAGGTTGCAGGATTTTTGTTGGAAGTACAATGTTTTTGGACACGTGTTATTATTTTTGAAACCGTTATCTGGAAGCCGATTTTTTGAAAGAATGTTCAAATTATCAATTTCAATTTAATAAGCTTATCATTTTAAGAATGTGAAAAATCATTCTAATAAGGTTATCATGATTTTTGTTTTAGCTTCAAATTTACAAATGCAATACATGCATGAAAATAGTTACATATTATTGGCATGCATGGAATTAGATTGAATCATCCACACACTGCAATTCCGTTGAAGTTTCTAGTGCGAGCATAGGTAGAGATGAGAGAGTAATGGGACTCGGAACACTTTGTCACTGCGACTTGACTGGTGTTTATTTGGACATAATAGTAGGTAGTAATTGAAGATAACAGGAAGCTAAGGTAGAGTTTATTGGGGTGAAAAAAAAATAACTCAAAGTATCATTGGGAATAACCTTCTGCTGTAACATTTTCCAATAGCTTCATCAACCTTTTAGGAGTTGGATCCTTTGTTGGCCCAAGGCTTCGAGGCTTGCAAGGTGTTGAGCAAGCTTAAAGCGACATGCTCATAAGTAATGCATGTCATGATTAGAGGGGAAGAAAGAAAAGAGTTTATAGGTGCATTGTTTAATAAGGAGGACAAGGAAGGTATACATTAGGATTGGCTTTCGATTCGAAGAGAATTATCCCAACCGTCCATCAAGGCACATCTCTCTACATATCCCAAGGCACCATTGGCAAGCCTTGAGCATTGGCCCACAAACACAACCGCACCATATAGTCCAACAATCAAAACTATGCCCATCTAGGTAGCTAGGAAGAGACGTAGTAAAAGAGAATCCTATCCACAACAAGAAATGAAAAAACAAACAGAATTTCTTGCTATACTCTCCGGGTGATAGGTGGACCTTATTCTTGCTATACTCTCCGGGGGATAGGTGGACCTTATTCTACCAGAAGAGTAGCTTATGCTACAAGTGCTAAAGACACCAAACATCTAAGTTTTCTACCTCTAATTTTCCATGGTCTGCTACAAAAGGAAATATGGAAACTTGTTCTAAATACCATTGTTTTCCATCTGATAGGCTTGGAGGGGCACAACAGTGTGTGTAATTTGTTCAATTGGTATAGGTGTTGGCTTTCCCACGCTGGATGGACTCAGCCATTGGACTTCACCATTGGACTTCACCAACGAGTGATTTGATCATAATTTAAAAGTATTGAAAAAACAGAATATATACTACTTTTAATGTATATTAAATTTATTTATTATTTGAGAATTTTGTAATATTTATAAAAGCACAGTTTGATTGTTGATGTGAACAAGAATACAACTGTTCGGTAAACATGGAACCATTTTTCATGTGTTTTACAAATCATCATTTATGATTTCACCAGAAATAGGTTTTCTTCGAAGTCTATCATATGCTAGTTCTGTTGGTGTATAATAGTTTCACTCTTATTTGATAGATACAGTAATGCATAGAAGAGTCGAGTATCTACAATTCCTATTTGGCCGCACTAGAAAGTAGAATTTTTCATGGGAGATAAGTCTCCCCCATGAAGTGATCCCAATGGGCCTCAATCCAATGATTGTTTTTCTAGAATTGAGATCTAGACTTATCTCCTCAGGTCGTGGACCTTTGAGAACCAAGCATAAGCTCTAGGTCCATGACATTGCAGGTAGATGCAGGAGTTTCAAGTTGACTAGATTTGACGCTCCAGAGCAGATCGTGACAACATTCCATTTGTGGTTGAGCAACAAGGAATTCATCCTTTTCCTGCCCCAATAGAGATGTCGAATATATCTCTACATACTCCCCATTAAAGTTACCATTTCCTAAATCCTGTAACATCTCTTTTACACTGTCCTGGTCATTAGATCTACTGCTTGAACCATAATGATTGTCAATCGGTGCATTTTCTTGTTCCTTATGCTTAGTTTTTTCACACTTGAAGCCCTTGAATTTGCCTCTGCCTCTACCCTTCATTACTTTGTGCTTCTTGCAGCCGGCCATCCCTTTCATCGACAACATAATCTAGGATATTAGGACACTAAATTGCCTTCGTAGAAGTAGGGAATGATCCTCGTAGGATGTTGTCTACCATTGTATGGCATTCTGTCTAATTCCCAGAAAGAAAAAGGCCGAGTGATCCATATATCAAATTAACCATCCCGCAGCAAGAATCAAATAAAAGAGACTTGAATATATCTGCACCACCCACCACTCAAACTACTTTTATGGATTGTCACGTCTATTTCTCTTCGATTTGCGAATGAATGAGAGGGAACTTATTAGAAGGAAGAGGTATAATGAATAACATTTAAAAAATAAACATTTTTTTGCAGTTTAATGATGTTTCTTGATACTTCCCATTTGTATCCTTAATAAATTGGTGAGATTTATAGAAATTGTGACACAAAAATATACCCAAGTTATATAATGCACAGAGTCAATTGAACATAATCATTCTGGCAGGCCCATGGTTTGCTATGCATTTTGGAAATTCAAGAGATGCATATGAAATTAAGAGATGGGCACTAAATTGGCTGATGTATCATTATATACAAAACATGAATACACAATCTAGAATTACAAGTGAAACCCACGTTAAAAGGGTTTTGTAAACATAGCTATGTAATCTGGCATTGCAAATCAGGTCCCAGTTTAAATGGATTTGTCAATATCAAGCCACTATAACTCTATGACCTCAAACTCCATGTTAAACAGGGATTTTTGGATCTAGTGTATTCGAATCAGGAAAAAATACCCAAGTTTACATTAAGATAAATTCGTGCAGACATTATTTTTCCAGGCCTCAATTTCTTGGGGGCCCTGGTTATGAGATTCATTAATCCAACGCATCCATAAAACTTGGTTAAGAAAATAGTGGCATTATCTTGCGACTCTGTTGTCCTTATCTAGTGAAATAGGGAATGATCCTTGCAGGATGTTGTCTACCACCACCTGGCATTCTATCCAATTCCCAGAAAGAAAAAGGCAGAGTGATCCATATATCAAATTAACCATCCCACACCAACCATCGGATAAAAGAGACTTGAATATATCTGCACCACCCACCACTCAAACTACTTTTATGGATTGTCACGTTTATTTCTCTTCGATTTGCGAATGAATGAGAGGGAACTTATTCAAAGGAAGAGGTATAATGAATAACATTTAAAAAATAAACATTATTTTGCAATTTAACGATGTTTCTTGATACTTCCCCATTTGTATCCTTAATAAATTGGTGAGATTTATAAAAATTGTGACACAAAAATATACCCAAGTTATATAATGCACAGAGTCAATTGAACATAATCATTGGCCCATGGTTTGCTATGCATTTTGGAAATTCAAGAGATACATATGAAATTAAGAGATGGGCACTAAATTGGTTGATGTATCATTATATGGAAAACATAAATACACAATCTAGAGCTACAAGTGAAACTCACATTAAAAAGGTTTTGTAAACATAACTATGCAGTCTAGCACAACAAATCAGGTCCCAGTTTGATCTAGGTGGATATTGGTGGCCACCCACCAAGTCCACTTGGAGCCCCACCATTATTTCTTTCATCTTTTCAGTTTCCTTAATTGTAGCAGAGTTTACTATTTTTAGTAGTTTTTTTGGGTCCTGAACTTCCGGAGCCGTTTTGAGGCCCTAAATGACGTTTTTTGGGAAAATTGCGAGCAACATGGGTCCATGGACTAATTTTTTTTCTTCCCAAAGTTGTAGTTCTCAAATAGACCTTTCTAACGAGATATTATGCATGTCAAACGAAGATTGTATGCCAAAGTTATGACCCTGGGAAGTTGATGTACCAATTTACCCAAATAGGGCCCACAATTTGGCATTTCATCTTCTAGGGTGAGGTTTTTGGATGTTAGGGTTTTCCATTGTTTCCCAACAATAAATAGGCCTTCGAGCCTCATTGTAACATAGTTCAGAGGCAAGTAGCCGCCACATCTCTTCTCAGAGATAAGCTACCATCGCCCTAGCTAGTTTATTTCCATTTCTGTTTATCAGTGGTATCGAAGCGGTCTGCTTTTTCTCTATTTTTCTTTTCATGTCCCCAACGAGGTTGGGATATAAGGATTTAGGGCTTGAACTAGTCGAACCTTTTCAATACCAACCTCACAAATCCCGACAATGTCCCATGGCAGATGAAAAGAAAGACGATGGGGTAGGAGATCCTATCAAAATCTTGCTTGAAGAAGCACTCGAGCGACAAAGGAACGCGATGGTGGACAACTTTGCCCAGATCCTTCAGCGGCTACCCAGGGGTGATGCATCAGCTTCCAATAGCTACTCTGGAAACACTATACCATTTAAGGTACAAGTTAATTTTGAAATCCCCATATTCGAGGGTCAGATAGATGCAGATGTTGTCGATAAATGGTTCAATCTGCTAGAGGGTTATTTTTCTGTTCATGATTTTTCCAGTTGGAAAAAGATTATTTTTGCTCTTCTCAAAGAAATCCCCCATGTTAATGACTAGTGGGAAACCTACTGCGAGCAGAAGGATGAAAGTACAGGCTCACTATTTTCAGCCACACCCACTTGGAATTCATTCCGGGATGCCATCAAGGAGCAATACTACCTTGTTAGAAGCTATGAGGACCAATACATAAAGTGGACCATGCTGAGGTAGGGAAGGGACCAAGACGTGCCAGAGTTTACCAATATTTTCCATACCCTTCGCACAAAGTTGGGTATCAAGGATTCAGAGCAGCATTTGGTACTCAAATACCGCGACTACCTACACAAGTACATCCAGGAAGAAATAGAATTCTTGAACATCTCTGCACTTGGCACAACATACCGATATGTCGTCAAGGTTGAGAAAAAGTTTAAACAAAAGAAGTGAGACTTTGGATCTGCGAACCCGAAGCAAGGGAAAGGTGCCCCTAAACCGCAGAACAAAGGACAAAGACAAGGTAGGGCAGCCCAAGACAACCCGCCAAAGCTGCAAGCAAAGAATAGCGCCGCGAAGCCGAAAAAGGACACGGGAAAGTGGTGTGAGTTCCATAAGAGCTCCACTCACAACACAAGTGAGTGTCGGGCTAAGCAGTCACTGGTGGTCGAGCTAAAGGTTTCAGAATCAGATGCATGTTCTGATTCTGAGCCAAAACTCGACAAGGGGAATGACAAAGGGAAGCAGATTATCGATGTGGAGCCGAATGCCACCATTGCCACCACGAAGTTCCAGAAGGAGGAACCTGAAGATCCATAGGAGGAGGAACGTCTCTTCCACTCCCAGATGTGGGTAAAGGGCTCCCCACTACAGTTCATTGTTGACAACGAGAGCCAAAAGAACCTCATTTCAGTAGAGGTCGTGAAGCGGTTGGGCTTACCGACCACAACACATCCACAATCGTACACCATTGGGTGGCTTCACCAAGGACGGGATCTTCGCGTGAGCTATCAATGTCGCCTTCCATACAATATCAAGCCCTTCACAGATGAGGTATTGTGTGACATTTCTCCCCTTGAAGTTTGTGATGTATTATTAGGACAACCATACTTGTGGAAGCAACATGTTGTGTATGAATCAAGGCCCCGTGCTGTTATTGTTACTTTTGGAAATAAGTTGTACATGATACCAAAGGTAGCACCGCATACCGCCATCTCTTTGGTTACTACAAAACAATGTAGTAAGCTCATTTCCAAAACCAGGAAATTTGTTTTCTTGATGATATGCCCTCAAGGAAAGAAGAAGACGGTGGCCACGACCTCTAGACAGGGCCCCTCCGCATGACAACTACAGATGGACAAGGTCGTGGAGGAGTACGACGGCATCTTCACCTCCCCCGCAAGGGTTCCACTACACTTTCAGGTCAAGCACTCCATCGATCTAACCCCAGGTGCACCACTGCCCAATGGACCAGTCTATCGGTGCTCCGTTTTGGAGAACGATGAAATCAAGAGGCAAATTCAGG
Organism: Pinus tabuliformis; assembly: GCA_031772625.1. Taxonomy (NCBI): domain Eukaryota; kingdom Viridiplantae; phylum Streptophyta; class Pinopsida; order Pinales; family Pinaceae; genus Pinus; species Pinus tabuliformis. The sequence goes on along the minus strand of CM062805.1, from coordinate 725,285,532 downwards.
AGTTGCTGCAGAAAGGTCACATCCGTCCGAGTTCATCACCCTGTGGGAGCCCGATTGTGTTGGTATAGAAGAAGGATGGGACTTGGAGACTCTGCATTGACTATTAGCTGTTGAACAAGATCACTGTCTATAATAGGTACTCGATCCCATGGATTGATGACCTCCTGGACCAACTAAAGGGGGAAAAAATTTCAGCAAGATCCATTTGAAGTCAGGACATCACCAAGTACCAATCAAACCCTCCGATGTGTGGAAGACTTCCTTCAAAGCCAAGGAGGGCCTTTTCGAATGGTTGGTTATGCCTTTGGATTGACGAATGCTTCTGAAACCTTCACGAGGCTAATGGATGACATCTTGCAGCCATTCACCAACTCATTTGTAGTGGTATACTTGGATGACATCCTGATCTTCAGCCAGAGTTGGGAAGAGCACCTCCACCACATTTGACAGGTTCTCCAAACACTGTGGCAACACAAGTTATGTGCCAATTTGGAGAAATGCACTTTTGGCATGATCTAGGTTCAATATCTTGAATACATTATTGATGAACATGGGGTGCACGTGGATCCAGCCAAGATCCAAGTCATTCGGGATTGGCCATCTCTAACCACTCTGATAGAGCTCTGCAACTTTCTAGGTCTTGCCAACTTCTACCGCAGGTTCGTGTTGGGATTTTCTCATATCACTTGGCCCTTGAGTCAAGTCACCAAAGGAGGAGCGAAAGAAAAATTATTTTGGTTTGAATCTCAACAGAAGGCATTCATAGAGTTGAAATATCGCCTCTGCTCGGCACCAGTGCTCGCATTACGAGACTTGCAATAACCATTTGAGCTCGAGACAGATGCCTCTGACTATGTTATTGGGGCAGTCCTTACTCAGCACGGGCATCCAGTGGCATATCATAGTGAGACACTTTCAAACACAATATGGAAGTATCACACTTATGACAAAGAGATGTATTCCATTGTGCAGGCCTGTCGACAATGGAAGCGTTACATTTTGGGGAAAAAACGGTCATCCACATAGACCACCAACCTCTGTAGTTCATACAGACCCAAGGGAAATTGCAGAATGATCGCCATCAGAAGTGGTCCACATTCCTGCAACAGTTCCATTTGAATATCAAGTATAAGAATGAAAACACCAATACTGTTTCAGTTTTCCACAGTCGACCACCGATCATGGTGTTAACCACCGTGCTCAACTCTTGTGGGCACGCGACTTCTAATTGGCCATTTCTCTACAAAAGTGACCCAGAATTCGACCACACATACCAGAGACTCTTGAAGGGTCAGCATGTTCCATATTTTCACCTCCAGGTTACCCTATTATGCCACCTGGGTCACCTTTGCGTTCCTTCAAGCGAGCGTGCCAAGATGATTTAGGAAGCACACTATAGTTGAGCTATTGGGCATTTCGGGGTCGAGGAAACGGTGACAGTACTGCAGAAGTATTTCTATTGGCCAAATCTTCGACAGGATGTCGGGAAGTACATCAGATCATGCACTGTCTACGCCATTGCCAAATCGACCATCAAGAAGCAAGGCCTCTATACCCCGCTGCCTACCCCTAGTCGACCTTGGGAATCCATATCCATGGATTACATGTCAGGCCTTCCTTCCGCTAAGCATGGAAACGACTGTGTTTTTGTGGTAGTCGATAGGTTCTCAAAGATGGCCATTATGGCGGCCTGCAAGAAGAATATCATAGCAAAAGCCACTACTAAACTCTTCTTTGAACGAGTGTGGGTACACTTTGGGATCCCACATTCTATCATCTCAGATCGGCATAGCAGGTTCCTTAGTACATTTTGGTCCAATCTCTGGTCGATGCTGGACACCAAACTCACTAAGTCCACAACTTTCCATCCTCAAACTGATGGCCAGACAGAGGTTGTCAACAGGATGATCGTACACATACTGCGCATGTACAACTCAAAGCATCCATGCACATGGGATGAGAGCCTCCCCTATGTTCAACACAACTACAACTGGGCTCTCCACAGCTCGATTGGCCACAACCCTTTTTAGGCGGGCTTGGGATTCCAGCCACTATGTCCCATTGATGTGGCCATGCTAGTTGCAACTACTCACACAGATTGGCTCATGTCCAGTCCGGAACAGATAAGGCAAACAACTTCATTGAGCACATCCAACATATTCGCTAGTAGGTCCATGACATTCTGGAGAAATAAAATTCCAAGTCCAAGCAACGACATGATCAACATTGGATGCGACACAAGTTTCAGGTGGGTGACAAAGTCTATTTGCATTTGCAAAAGGAACACCTTACCAAAGCCTATCGGAAACTCATACCACTCCGATGTGGTCCTTAAACCATTACCAAGGCTGTGGGAGAGAATGCATTTGAGCTCAGCGTTCCCCCATTCCTTGGCCTGCACCCAGTGTTCAATGTGGACCACCTTTTGCCATACTTTCCACCATTACTAGACACATCCGACATTGCAGAACAACTCACATCCACAGAGCTAAATCCAGATTGCATGGAACAAGCTGCAACTGATTGGATCATGGAGACACATATCAAGCACACTCGCTAACAGAATATCCAACTGTATCGAGTTGTCAAAGCAGGCCAACTCCTTCACCAGGGACCAAGTTCAGCAGAAGTTTCATCATCTCATGGAGGAACTCAACGCAATGGGGACCATTGCTTCCTAAGGGGGGTGGAATGATCCAGGTGGATATTGGTGGCCACCTTCCAAGTCCACTTGGACCCCCACCATTGTTTCTTCCAGCTTTTCAGTTTCCTTAATTATAGCACAATTTACTATTTTTAGCAGTTTTTTAGGTCCTGAACTTTCGGAGCCATTTTGAGGCCCTAAATGATGTTTTTTTGGGAAAACTGGGAGAAACATGCAGCTATGAACCGATGTTTCTCTTCCCAAAGTTGTAGTTCTCGAATAGACCTTTCTAGCGAGATGTTGTGCACGTCAAACGAAGATCGTATTCAAAAGTTACGACCCCGATAAGTTGACGTACCAATTTACCCAAACGGGGCCCACAGTTTGGCGTTTCATCTTCCAGGGTTAGGATTTTGGATGTTAGGGTTTTCCATTGTTTCCCAACAATAAATAGGCCTTCGAGCCTCATTGTAACATAGTTCAGAGGCATGTAGCCGCCACATCTCTTTTCAGAGATAAGCTACCATTGCCCTAGCTGGTTTATTTCCATTTCTGTTTATCACAGTTTAAATAAATTTGTCAATATTAAGCCACTATACCTCTATGACCTCAAACTCCATGTTAGACAAGGATTTTTGGATTTGGTGTATTCAAATCAAGAAAAAATACCCAAGTTTACATTAAGATAAATTCGTGCAAACGTTATTTTTCCAGGCCTCAATTGCTCGGGGGCCCTGGTTATGAGATTGGTTAAGCCAACACATCCATAAAACTTGGTTAAGAAAATAGTGGCATTCTCTTGTGACTCTGTTGTCCTTATCTAGTGAAGGCAGGGTCAATGAACAAGAATTCGCTGCAACCCTTTCGTAAGACTCAACAACCATTGCAGCTAATGCTATTATATGAATATCTGACAAAAGAAAACAAGCAAAGACTAAAGTACCATATATATTATACATTCAAATTTCAATCAGTTTCTCATACCATGGAGAAATCATTGACAAATGAAAAGAAATATGAATATTAACTTGCACATATATGAGAAGGCATAACTCGGCATAACTGGGAGTATGCAGATCTCTGAATCAACTGCGAGTCATGTAAGTTTGCTTGCAATAGAATATTTAATGCGTTGGGGTTTCAATTTTCGACTATTGTGATTAATGGGTTCGTAGGGCCGAGCAACCCTCAATTACCATGACATTGTTTGACCCAAAAAAGGACATTCATATGCGTATCGGTGGACGCCACTTCTCTTGGGGCATGTTCCCATGTTATGGCAACGAAAACAATCTGATGGTCCCACCTTCATGCCCGCATTACTTTTCCACAAGTGTCCTTTCGATTGTTTTGTAACTCCACAAATGTACTTTAAATGGTTTATTTATTTGGTGTTTTTTGTTTGGTTTAGTTTTATGTTATTTTATAATAAATATTATTGTATATTATGAGTGGTTAGTTTGGAGTTATCAATAATTATTAATTATTAGGTTCATGGTAGTAATTTAGCTTTTATTAATATTATTTTAGTAATGTAAATGAACTAAAGGTTAAAATTTATTTTGAGAAAACATGTTATTTTTTTCCTTTTAATTAAATTGATTAATTATAAAATGTCATGCCATATGAATATGAGTTATGGATTTTTGGGCATGTGGTATTAGTAAACCATGGTATTGACATAGTATTGCAACAATCTATATACATGTTAACATTATCATTTCATATGATACTTATTTGTACAATATTTTTTAATTAATCAATTTAATTAAAATTTTAAAAAAGAGCATAGCTATTTTGTAGAATCTCATTTTTTTATTAATGAATATTACTAAGAATATTATGTTAAATCCATACCATCTACCTAGTAATTATTAATGATTAAATTAAAACTTAGAAAGTGACTATTCAAAATAAACATGAGTATAGATGATGTAACCATTTCTATTGAGAGAAAGATTAATCTTCCTATAGAAATAACTATTTTATTTCAAAATTTAATAGATATTAGATTTTTTTTCCTCATTAGTTTGATTCATGGATTTTTATTTTTATTTTTATTTTTTAATTTAAAAATTGGATAATTTTTTTAAAGAGGGTAGATGTAAATTCCAAGCTAATTTGAACTTTGGAGAAAAATTTCAAAGATGAATTGATTTATATATTTCAAAATATGTTTAAATAAGAAAAAAACTAGCTAAAAGATGCACATTCATAACTCAACTAACTTGAACTTTCCATTTCAAAAATAAATTGATTTATATATTTCAAAATATATTTAAATAAGAAAAAAATAAAAATCTAAAAAAATAAAAAATTAGGAAAAAAGAAAACTAAAAAATTAAGCTAATGGATATTATTGGTTTGATTCATGGATATTTATTTTTATTTTTTTAATTTAAAATTTGAATAGAATTTTTAAAGATGGTAAATGTAAATTCTAAGTAACTTGGACTTTTCAGAAATTTTTCAGAGATGAATTGATTTATATATTTCAAAATATATTTAAATAAGAAAAAAACTAGGCTGAAAGGCACACATTCATAAAGATCACATAATGAAAAAAATAACCTTTTGCACCTGGTTTTTACAGTCACTTAAAAAAATAAAAATAACAACTTAATGAACATGATAAAGCTTTTAAAAGTAGCAGAATTTGGAAGATGTTTTCATTGTGTTATTCTGTATAATCATCTGAAGAAGAAGTTGTATCATCTTCTTCATCATCATCTAGAGTCCACGAAGAAGCCAGGCATCTCTTACACTTATCCCGCATATGTGGTTATAAATTCAGTGGCTTGTCCAGAAGATTCGTTCAAACCCAAAAGGTGCTTTAAAAGGCTCTGCTCATGGGCATATTGAGAGCATATTGGCTGAGTTTTCATTATTGAAAAAAGGCATACAATCAAGAATGTTAATACTGAATGACGAGCATTCAAGTCATGAAACCAAAACACAAAATTTAAGTGAGTTTTGAACTTTTTAATTCCATAACAAGAAATGCAGGTGAATAAAAAGAGTCACAAAAAACTTGTGGTAATTGTAAACTTTGGCCCATGAATGTTACAACTTGGAAAATAAAAAAGATACATTTACAAAACAATAAGACACACATATACGCATATTAAGTCATAAGTATTAATTCATATGTCAGTACTTGTAGAAATTAATGTCGAGCATACTACATCAACAAATATCTCGAGTCAATCTAGCACAAAACATTTGAATTTCTAAAAACAAAATGTTTGTCACAAAAAGGCCAAATGCGACTTTGAGAAAAAACAAACCACAAACCTGTTCAGAAAACCTAACAAATCTATTTGATCCACGTTGGTGAATATTTTTCAGCTTTTGAAGAATAGAGAATATTTTTCAGCTTCTGAAGAATAGAGTGCAAGAATGCTTCTTTCAGTAGGGCGGGTTGGGAAGTTAGTAAAATTAGTTATAATAAGATTTTTAATTCAATCGTGAAAGTAGTTATGATAAGATTTTTATTCTAATGGTTGCAAACATTTCAATCATTTAACATCATATCAAATGGAGAATAAGAAGACAATGAAGGCTCGAGGGGAATTCTTCCTAGAGAGAACACCTTACGGCGTAATTACTTGTGAAAATTAAATATGAATAGAGAAGATTTCGATCTTTCTCCCCCACCATAAGAGATAAACCTAATTAGCAAGTGCATAACATATATTAAATAAAAATTAAAACATTATTAAAATTGATTAAATATATGTGGAAAAAAAAAAACCAAAATAAAAATGGAAATTTTTTTTTTTTAAATAAAAAAACTTAATAACCACATATCTTCATTGTATACATATCCAAACTTATCTAAACTTATCTTCACAATATCTATAATAAAATATTTTCGTTCTCACAAGATATTCTCCAATCTCATAAGACTTCATATTTCAATTTGTATATCATATAAACATATAAAAGATATTTTTAAAAATACATATGGTTCAAAATTTTATATCATACTCATGTATTAAACCTACTCTAACCAAGACAATCACTAAAAACAAAATGCCTTTTAAATCAATATAAATTAAAACAACATTAAATACAAAACAAAGTACATGACCAAAATAAATGGAAACATTAACAAAGTGAATATCTGGAAACTTATAATAATATATTATGTGTTTATAGTGCGTGACTTAAAATGCAACCGAAAAGAATAAAATAAAAAATATTAGTTTCATAAAGCCTTACACATGTAGAAACTCATTACCTTATATTTTGATTTAGCTACCTAGACAGTAATATTCTTATTAATATAATATTTTATTGAAATTAAATTGTTTTGCGGGGTTGTTTGTTTAAATAAATTAAAAATGTTAGTTTCATAGAGCCTTGCTCATTTAGAAGACCATTACCTGATATTTTGATTTAGCTACCTAGACAATAATGTCCTTATTAATATAATATTTTATTGAAATTAAATTGTTTTGCTGGGTTGTTTATTTAAAAAAAAAAAAAAATTAATAAAATATTTTATTAAAATTAAATTGTTTTGCTGGGTTGTTTATTTAAAAAAAATATTTTTTAATACAAGTTCTTTTGAATGCTTTTATGATTATATAGTTTTTATTTATTTTTTCCTTTCGATATATATATAATATTTAAATATTAAATTTATAAATATCTAAAAATATTTACTTTTGACCCGCTGAAATTTTTAGATAATTACATATAACAATATTTACTAATTTTTCCTTTCGAATGATTATCTTTGAAGTGTTGAAACACAATCCAACTAATAATTTGTAATGGTTAATGCTTCTCTTAGCAATCTAATCAATAATTTGTAATGCTTCCCCCAAGTGTGGTTATGTGAGGATCTACGTTCATATAGTTTTATCCAACCACGTGGAAACATATTGCAAGGAAGAGAAACCTCGACTTGGCTCACGCCCAGAATTTTTAGTCAACTTTGAATTAATTCAATGTTCAAAGCATTACCAAATGTGTTATAACCGCGGGGCAGACACAATTATATACATTAGGGTTTAAGGTTTTAGGAATATAGAAAGATTAATGAAGAATGTGAATTATTATTAATTATTAATTATTATTATTATCTTGAGTGATATATTTTATATTTATTAGGGTTTAAAAGATACATTTATTAGGGTTTAAAAGTAGACGATATTTTTCAAGAGTTTTTTAGCCTCTTATAGAATGACATAAAATTATTTTCTATGCACTTGAAAATCAAAATAAAAAAATACTTGTCAAATTTGAAATGAAAATTACCTATAATTTTTCAATTAAAGAGTAAATCATTTTTTATAATATGCTTTGCTTGTCACTTTTTTTCTTTATTAATCATTAAAGAAAACCACATGTCCTATTTAACTAATAAAGTAACATTATGAAATATACTTGTGGAGAAAGAGATAAGCTATGATAAATAAGTGTTTAATACAAGATAAATGTATGACATTAATAAGAGAATATAATATTACACAATTATATACTTTAAGGTATTAGGAGGATAGGAAGATTATGCAAAATGTGAATTATTATTAATTTCCAATTATTATTATTACATGGAGAGACACATTTTCTGCACCTTCTCTGCTTTTGTGCTCAAAGCAACAAAAACTTCTACATCCAATTTGTAGAGGTTCTTCACTTGAACACTGATCTGCTTCACTTGTCCCGAGGCTATGTGATGAAATAAAACCTTTCCTTTGCTAAATATCACATTGTAGCCACGGTTCTTCAACATAACAACTGAAACCAAATTCTTCTTCAGACCCGGAACATACATGACATATTTTAATGTGAGAGGAGAACCAAAGTCCCTTTGAGAAGTAACAATACCTATGTCGGTCACGCTATACCTTCCATCATCTCCCATTTCGATGTCCATTTGGAGGTCCTTCTCCTCCAAGTCAATGAAGAATTATTTGTTGCTAGTCATATAGAATGAGACTCCACTATCCAGATACAACACACTACGCATCAACGATGTCACCATGCAAGTGATGAGGGTGAAATCCAACTCGAATTGCGAAGCAAGAGCTTCAACTGCTGCTCCTCTTGAGGGCTTCTAGTCATCCTTCTTGTGCGGACACTTCGTCGCATATTGTCCTAGCTTGTGACAGTGAAAACATTTAATCTTCGACAAGTCCTTCTTCATTCTACCCTGAATGGAATCTGATTTGGAGTGGGATGAATACCCTTTCCCTTTCTTTGCCTTTCCATCTAAGGCACAATTCTCCTCATCATCATGCTTGGATGAGGTTCCATCTCTGGTGTTCTGTCGAATCTCTTCTTGCACCAAGTCAGACCACAAATGCTCCCACTCTAGTAGCTTCTCCCTCCCATTTACTGAATCCTAGTAGTTGTGCCAGCTCTTGGGAAGGCCTAGAAGTGCTAGGCTGACCAAATGATCTTCAACAACTATAACATCAACACTTCCAAGCTCATCTCAACATTGGGTGAACTTGGTCAAGTACTTTGGTATTGTGTCGCCCTTTTCCATTTTGATTTTTTCGAGCTTGTCCTTCAGTGCTAGCTTCCTGTGGTAACTGTTGTTTTGAAACAAGTCTGTCAAAGCCTTCCACATTGTATATGGAGTCTCCTTATAGTGGAGATTCGATACATTATGATCTTGAACTCCTTCTAGGATAATCCTTTCACCTTTGCAACACATTTTCTCCACTTTGCTAGATCTTGAGCATCAATTGGCTTAGGAATATCACTGTCTATGAATTCCTTTGGCCCGTTGTCTTCCAACACTGCCTCCATCATGTCCTTCCAAGAAATATAGTTTGAACTACCCTTAAGGGCATATTCGAGTCTCAATCCATAGAACGACATCTTGCTAACTCTGAAGAATGATACTGCAAATTCGATTTCACCTACAAAAGACAAACTCATATTCTCATCTTCTAGAGTGATTTCTACTCCGATGCCATGTAGAAATTCCTTATAAATTGAAACTGCTAATTGTAATCGACTAAAACAATAGACTTGAATCTACTCTAGTAAGTGGAAAAAATCAAACGATTGCAAAATCACGAAGCATACAAGAGAGAATTAAACCAACACATTACACAATGATATCTTGGGGAAAGCCACAACTAAAAACCCCTACTATCTATAAATTGCATTATTAAAAAAATATGAGAAGATTACAATGCTTTTCTCAAGCCCGAGCAACTTGTGCATTATCTCTATCTGTCTCACTGCTTCCTAGACAAGACTAGGCCAATGCTTAACCAATTTTCTTCTTTCCCCCATCCTTATTTCCTTAGGAATTAGCCCCCTATTAATTAGGGAAATTCCTCAAAGAAATTGCGCAATACATCATAGGCATTCTTATGATTGCATGCACCACCTATACAATTCAGATGATTATACAACTGATATTACACTATCCCTAAACTCCAATCTCGACTGGGTAACTCTCAAATATGACATGCATGAGTTAATTGTGAGTGAGTCACTAGTTAACTGGTTGATCATTGTAGGAAACACCCCACTCCTAGACCTCCCACTAGTTCTTCTAACAGTTGGAACTAGTTTAACTCACTTTAACTCAGTTAAATTGCATTAATTAATTACAAATCAAAATAAAATCAACCAAGGCTCCTATAATTTAGGAGACACTCTACATGACTCAAGTTAGACCCTCAACTTGAATTAACTGAGCCAACTAAGTCAAATTAACTTAGTTAACTAATACAAGTTGTCATGTGATGTGGAATTACAATTTTATTCCTAATTTAATTGAAGGACAAAATTAAATTAGGATTTTCTTGTTGCATTTTCAACAAAATAAAATAGTTGAAATGAAAGAAATAGAAAACAAAAAGAAATACACACACCATCTGCAATGGGTACACAATTTTCCCTAGGAAAACTTTATGGGAGAGAACCCAACTAGAAGGTGACACTGCTTTGTTTCTTTTCTTTGGCATGGAAAATGTGCAAGTACAAATAAATAGGTACTCTATGGAGTTATTTGAGAAATGTGGCTTGTATGGTTGTTGTATAACCGTAACCCCCTCTATTTTTCTCTGTAACTTCCCACTCCTAGTTAATCTACTCAACTATGGAACAAAATACAATAGCATAGAATAGAACCCCTACTTCTCCTAGTGGCCTGATATTTAACATATCTTGTTAGCCAATTAAGGGTAAGGTTTGGATCCCTCAACCCTCAACTAGAGCTATGGGTTTGAGCCTTTTAGAATTTTCTTCAAAGTCCACACAGGGGAAGGTGCATATGCATGAGTAATGGGGGTTGACATGGCATCCACTTTTACCATGGTGGTCAACATGGTAGGTCAACTTGCATGAGGCATAACTTTTGCATACAAACTCCATTTGATGTGATTTTTTGCATTGTTTGAAAGTCTTTGAGTGTAGAACAACATCAAGGGGTATGGCACGAGTGAGAGTTTTAGGACCCCAGAAACTTATTTAATTCTTTAAAATGGCTCTAGAAGGTTTTGAGCCCCAATTTTTCAAATTGGAACCTATCAATAAAAATGACCTTATAAGTTGATTCCTCCAACTTTTCCACTCATTAGGGGAATTTTGATGTCTAAAATATGTCTCTTAAGGAAAATGATAAAATAGTTAAAATAATAAAATAAGAGATGAATTTTTAAAGTAAAAGAAAAGAAACTATATAATTTGTTTTTCAAGTTGTATTTTTGACTTATCTCCTTATAGTTTTACTCAAATTTCAAGTGTAATATGCTCATTGGATGCATAATTAAATTTTATATACAACGAGTACTCATTTTGTGTACCTCTGATTAGACCCATATCGGAAAAAAATGAAATATATGAAAACAATGTGTTTAATTTCACATCCAATGTGTGCCTACTCTCTGTACTTTTGAGTAGACCCACATTGGAAAAAATTGAAAATACATGAAAAAATGTGTTGAACACACTTTTTCCATGTATTTTCAAATTTTTACAATATGGGTCTACTTTGAAGTACACAGGTTGGATGTGGAATTTAATTATGCATTCTACAGGCATCTATAATTGAAATTTGAGTAAGGCTATAACGAGATAAGTTGAAAATACAATTAAAAGTAGTTTTCTTCTTTCCCCTCCAAAATATTTACCCCTGTGGATGACATCATCACCTTGAATCCTATTGGTTCTTTTAAAAATATTTTTTTAATATACTTTTTCTTTTGAGGTCCATTTTTGACCTCAAAATTCCCTTAATATTGAACGCATTGAGATAAATTACAAATAATACAATCATTCAATTCTGATCATACCTCCTCATTCAAAGAGGTTTTTGGTTCCCAAAAGCTTTATTGAATAAGATGAGGAAATTATTCCTCTACCTTCGTCCTAGAACACCATATTTCTGTGCTTGGATGTTGTTATTTCAATCAATTATACCAAAAGTGATACTGCCCCTATCTTGTAGTTCTTGACATCTTCTACAAAATTGTGTCATATGCCAATTTTTTCTTAGCATCTTGTTAAGTACTATATGGTAGTACCTGCCTCTCCTCCTAGTCCAACATGGAAGGCTCATAGAGTTTGAGATTCTCCACATTTACCACTAAGTAAATGTGAATGTATGGGGGTAGCTTGAGTGTGTAGGCATTATCTTCTAAATTTTCCAATATCCCAAAAGGATCATACAACAAAGCCTTGATCTTCTTATTGGGACCATATGGTCTTTCTTGTTCAATTGGTAACATACTCTATCTCCCACTCTAAATGACTTCTTTGTTCTGTGTTGACAATTCCTAACCTTGTATTTCTCCTGTGACTTCTCCAACATCCCCTATACTTGTAAATGGGTTTGCATAATCTTCTCATCATTTTTTTCTTCTTTTAATACATCTCTTGTGAGGTCCTCCTCACTCCTCCTTTCTTAACATATACAACATCCAAGAGTGAAGGAAACAACAATGCAACTTTCAAATGGGACTTACTAGTAGTAGTGTTGATTGTTTTTTTAAAAGAGTGTTGTACATAGACATATTTCATCCTAGGTCTTTGGATGCTTCTAATTGTAATCCCTTAAAAACTGCAACAATTTTTTTTGTGTGTTGATGTTAAGAGCTCGGGTAGGTACTTTCACACATATCTAAGTGTCTAAACGTATGAAGGTCACCTAATTAACCATTAACTTAAGCAATTATTTTACTAATTAAAGTAATTGACTTTTATAAGATATTGTGGCTTAATCTAATGAAATATAAAGATTATTTGTGTTAGTAAATTAGATAAATATCAACAGTTTGGAGATTAGGGTTGTGGATTCGGTCAATAACTCAAATGATAAAAGGAATGCTAGGCTAAGGGAGAATTCATACATCCCTTGAGCACAAGACACAATTATATAAATTAATAGAAGTTTGCTACTACTGATAAAATCAAACTGAAATAAAGAGATTACAAATTTGCTTTACAATACTGTAGAATGGAAATCACAATTTTGGAAACACATGCAATGACATGAAACCATTAAAACCACAAGAACACAATGATTTTACAGGGGAACTCAACTAGGAAAAACCCCTCCACTGTTTTTCATTAATCAAATGAGAATGAGAAACTATCACACCCTACACTGTAAAACTATTCTCCTATTGACTGTCCTGCTCTGGCCAATAGTTAGTGAATTGAAGGCCCCAACTTTCTCTTATTTACTTCCGCAATCCTTGAGGAAATAAACTCCTAAAAGATAGGAGTTTCCTCCTATTTTCTTGTGTAATTTCCAAGGAATGATTCACCTTCTTAACTACCAAGCCTATACACTCAACTAGTATACAATTGATAACTACAATATGCCTTTTCCTCCACTCTAGTTAGGAAATTCAAATTCCATGCATGTCTAGGCTATTTTTATTTGATTAACTAGTTTAACTAGGAGATCACTAAGTTAACAATAGTTCTACTACTCAACTGACTCAACTAGCTAGTTGAGCTTAGTTAACTGAGTTCAACTAAAAACAACTGGACTAGATTATTAAATTTTAGCAATCATCACATGCACAACTCTATTCCAAGCCTACAAACTTGAATTTGCTAATCTAACTACATGACAATGCCATGTCACTCAATTTAACAACAATCCAAGTCATCTTACTGATGTGGAGAATCAAATTACTAAATTTGACTAAGGCACAAATCAAATTTAGCCTATCTTGCTACATTTTCTAATAACAATGATACTGAGATCTCAATGATTGGGTGAAGAAGGAATTCCATTCAAGTGTGCAGGGTACAAGGAAGGTGCAAGGGGAAGCAAGGGATATGCATATCAACCAAGAAATATTAAAGGACATATCGATGGTCTGATCAACTGGATCAATTCGAAGTTTATTGTTTTTGTATTTGCCTCAATGGGCCATTTTCCTAGGAAGGGAGCTCTTGTAAGTTTTGAATTTAATGAATGAAGAATTTGATTTGAAGAACATAAATCTCATGTTCATGTGATTGAGATTGGTATTGTTTAATTTTAATTTTGCTATTATATTTGTTAAAATCCTAGTTGTCTCTTTTATTCAGTTGATCTATGTAATAATTAATTTTATAGAAAAGAAATATGCTAGGTATTAATTAGCCATGTTGTAAGGGTTAGGAAATTACACAATCATTTATACCACATAAATATTTTATTACTAATTTATTATGTCATTATTTCATTATTTATTCTATTTCTAATACTATTATTATTATTCTTTAGGTTTACTATTATATATTTAATACTAATAATTTATCATATTAATATTATATTCTAGGTATTATTCTAAGATTATTAGGTTAGGTTTTCTTGCATAGCTAACTTTCTTCCTCTCTTTTACTTTCCTCCTCCCTTGTCCAACATCTATTGATTAGAATAATTTTCTCTTTCCTTTCTCAACCTTTTTGGTCCTAAAGATGAATCTAATGGTGGGTTCAAAATGTTGACCCTTCTAAGATGAACAGTGTGGAAAATTTTCCAAGAAGTCTAATATAAACTAATTCATCCCATAGGAATCTCAAATATGTAATTAACATGGTGTTGTAGCGGCTACAACTACCCTCCAAAATTTTTCCTTAGCCTGTTTTGGAGCCTCCTACCAAACTTTCACAACACCTTGTCTTGCTTCATCAAGTACTCAAGCTTCAACGTTTTCCTTGCACAAAGGTAGCCTGTCGATCATAATTTGATCCATTCCCCTCATAGGCTGTTCACTCGAACTTGGTCTAGCTGTAGGCTGAGAAACTTCCCCTAGAAAAGTGCTTATTTCTAGAGGGAAACCAACCTTCCCTCCAAAAATTGCGCAATCCTGTCTGGAAGCCTGCTGGGCTCCAAGATTGCGCAATCCTGCCAGTGAACACTCCCAACAAGAATTGCAAAATTTTCCCTAGCAGGGCTGCTCAACCCATAATTTGCGCAAATCTAGGCAGTAGTTAGTTGCTCTACCAAGAAATTGCACAAACCTCCTGGGTAGTCAGCCCAGCTCCCAGCCAGAAATGCACATTTTTCCCAAGCAGTTGAGAAACTACATGCATGGGCAGTCCGGTTGACCAGTTCCACCTGAGACCAAGGAAAATTGACTTGTATGCATGCATGAATTTCTCTTCCTAGAATAAAAAAATTCAACATGCAAAAGGCGTCCCATGATTTAGGGAGCTATTTTTAGCAGCCGGAGGTTACATGCAAAGTTGTTTTAGAAACTTCCCTCCAAGTGTCGCTTTTTCCTAGATTTGTGGCATGCGCATCGTGAGACCAAACTTATTTATTCGACACATCAGAGCTCATTCATTCACATTGATCTTGGAGCTCTGACATCCCACAACACATCCAAGACTCTTCGACACATTCGGCTCAGCTATTCATAGGTAAGTGGCCTCAACTTGTCATTTTCAACATTTCTATCACTTTTTGTGTATTTGCTTGTGTGAGTGCCATTTGCTTGATTTCTTTAAATGCATGCTGTCATTTACATGTATTATAGCTTGTCCTAGCTCTGTTTCAGTTTTCATTGCTATCTCACTGTTGTTGCATGCATGAAACTACTTTGCATGGACATTCGCCGAACCGGCGAATTGCCTCACCCACATGCATGTTGATCTATTTGCTGAATATTTCATTCATGGTTTGCATGCATTGTCAATCACTTCTGCTATCACTTTGTGTTGGCATGCATTCATTGTCTTATTTGCTTTCAGTTGCCTATCAGTGAGTCACCTTGGCCCGGACTCTGCCTTCACCAAGGTTGCATTGCGCAATCTGGCGAAGGAAGGCTCTTCCTTCCTCTCCAAAAATTCACACATTTTCCTAGCACTAGCCTCCAGGATGTTTTACGCATTTTTGAAGGATAGTGACTACTGGCCCAAGAAATTGCGCAAATCAGTCCCTGGGCCTGCAGTCCTTCCCAGCTGGAATTGCACATTGCGCAATCCCAACAGCTAGCAGCCAATCTGGATTGCACATTTCACAGATCTAGTAGCTAGTCCTTCCTCCCAGATAGCCCAAACTTCCTTTTGCACAATTCTGGAAGCCAGTCACCCAGCCTCCCAGAAGAAATTATGAAATCTTGCTCATTAGTCTCCCAGGTATGTGCTGTGTCATTCCTCGGATTTTCTTTGTTTTCACTAATAGATTTCTTGCCATGCATGTTGCTTGTATCTAGATCTTTCAGGTGTTCATATGTCTCAATGCTTCCAAGAGAATAGGATCATAGGACATTGATGGAGTTGCAACTAGAGTGACAATTGAGCAGGTGTCGTCTAGTCTGCGGATCTATGAAGATACGAAGCTGTATCTAGACAAGAACATCAAACTGAAGTGGCAAGAGGTCAATGAAAAATTCACAGGCACTTTTGGGGAAGAACTCAAAGACCATCAGGTGTACGTGAACATTCAAAAGTCCAACTTGTACTGGATTTCATGCAAATACCTTGCGTTCCCATGTGCAGAGATGATTCATTGGATATTCTCTCACACTGACCCTGAGATGATGACCTTGAGCAGTGTCAGTGGGACGAGGCTTGCAACCTTCTAGGCACAAGATTATGATGAGATGTATCAGATGTGAGAGCTCGTGACTGTCATGAGTCCTCCATTCAGCTTTCCCAACAACAGAGCTAACTCCAGAGCTAACTCGTTTCAGGATGACACCCAAACAAATCTATAAGACGAAGATACTGAGGAAGGCATACCAATACTTGGTCATATTCGCATGTCAAATGTGTGGCCAAGTAAGCAATGAAACCTTTCCATAGAGTTGGGTGATCGTATTGGACCAAATGGCTAGAGAAGGAAAACTATGTAACTGGTTCGACATACTGCCTCATCAGATGAAGGAACAAGTCACGAAGGCTTGATAGTCACCCGGAGGCATGCATGCAGAGATTTACTGTCCGCCTACATCCTAGATGCAGTTTGTGACCGACATGGTTCCCGGGCTTGGAGTGGGCATGGTCACCAACGGAGATTGTTGTGAACACATATTTCAAGTTGTTGTCTGAATGCAACTTCAAAGGAGTAATTACACGACTGTCCGACCATTTTGTCACCCCATTGTACAGGATGATATTCGAATAGGATCCACCCTGCATGTCAAAGGAAGAAATGGATGCATTGTTAGGCATGGCAGATTGGTATGCCTCACCGCCTGGCACTTTCATCTGAATGTTCAGAGCGTAGAATCCTCTGCATGTTCTACCAAAGTTTTCCTTTGACATACTTGTCATGTAGGAAGTAGCATATCCCATCTCGACAAGATTGACATTTAGGCTGTAGTGGAAAAAGAAGGAACCTTGGCCAGCTCTTCCGTTGTGGATTAGGTTATATGAGATCCGAAGTATCAAGCAAGCAGATGTCAAAGTAGAATAGATGAAGAAGTACCCGTTCAACCTCTGAAGCTTCAATCCATATGACCCACATTTAATTGTGAAGGATCACTGCACGAGAGTTTAGTTCAACTAGATCCATGGGGCATTCTATTGGGCCGAGGAGGACTCATGGAGGTATTGCTACAATTCCTCCAGACCCAATGAACAGGTCAGCTTCACTATGGAGTGGTTAGTGAAGCAACATGAAGCAACATCACACAGAGCACCAACAAAAGCAACAGCAGCAGCAAAGCCAAGCATACCTGTGCGCAACAAAGGGAAGAGGAAGATTGTGATCGCATGGAGGAGGATCAAAGCTACAAGTTTCGAGCAGATCCACTTGTAGAACAAGAAGCTATGGCTATTCAGGAAAAGAGGCAGCAACGTGACAAGAAAATCGGGTGAAGGCAGAGGGATAAGAAGAGAATGGAAGAAGTAGAGAAGGAGTTGCATGAGCCTCTGGGAGCAATTTCGAAAATAACAAGAGCTACACCAACAAGAGAAGGAAGCACAACAACAATAGATACAATAGAGGGCACAACATGTACAGTTAGACGAAGGAGCACCTATACCAGTATTTGATTCATCTGAACAACTGGCATCAAGCGAACAAGGCTAACCATCGTAAGAGCGAGACTTCGCTCATGAGATAGAACAAGAACTTCAATAGTTGGATGCAGACATGGAGCAACAGGAGTTGGAACATGACACCGACCTCATGCCTCACCACAAAGAGGTCAACTCACACACTTCAATGCATCCAGATGATGAGAAAGTATCGAATGACCAAGGAGGCACTGAGATCCTTGGTGGTTAGCTAGAAGCATAGATGCACAACATCTCCTTTGATGAATCTCATCACAGAGTTGTGCGGTCTCACAAAGTACTGACTCCAGAGGACCAAACATCCCCTACGCAAGTTGAAGAACGAGTGATCGTGACTGATGTGCACAAGCATTCAACTGCTTTGGCCAATGCAACTAGAGTGTATGCCAAAGCCACTAGCTCAAGTGTTCGTTTCCTTATAGCTGAGAATGAGCGAATGGCAAAGGAACTACAGGTGGCCAAGCAAGGAGGAGACTTGGTGACAATGTCTGCCCGAGCTGAACTGAAGAAGGAAATACTAGATGAAGTATTGTCTCTTGACACAGTTATGCGAGAATTGTACTCCAAGTTTGGTATCGTGCACCAAGAAGTAGTCCATCTCAACGGATAGCAGCAACGATGTGCAAGAAGAGCACGCATCTTGACGAACATACATGATGCTGTTGATAACATGCAAACATGGATGATGAAGTACAAGGGAGCCCTGATTCAATTGCCAAAGATGATGAGGGCCAATGCGGTCGATCTGCAAGCACGTGTCCGGAGTTAGATCCAGAACTATGAGGACCTCCTGCAACTCATCACTAGCATATAGGCTTCCCATGCATGAGTATTCAAGAGCATTGATGTTGTGGTGAGCACACACGTAATCCCATCTCTTGGGACTCTCACCCAGGCGAAAACAAAGAAGCAGGTACAACAAGAGCTTGACTCATATGTTGGGTATGGAGCCTGATTATCTTTTGTATTCAAAGGTTTCAACCGGATGTATACCCTAGGAATACTGTACACCCCTCCATGCGGGGGGGACTTGTCCCCCCCGCGAGGGTAAATCCCCCCTGGCTGGGGGGTCTCGGGGCCAGCAGTCCCCCGCTGGGGGTTCGGGGGCACTGCCCCCGAAGATAAAAATAGATGTAAACTTGCCTTGTAAAAGTATAGTAATTTATAGTCAATCTGGGCCGTTCATTAGGCAGATGATTTGACAGTAGAAGTTATGTTTAATTTAGGGTTTCTTTCCCTAGAAGGAAACCCCTCACTATATATGAGGGAATTGTATTGTGTCTATGTAGATTTGGATTCTGAGTGAGGAAGAGAGAGGAGATTGAGAGCGAAGAGGGTGTTACACCAGATCTGCTATAGGTTGTATCTCTTTAGTTTGCTGGATAATATAAAAGAAAGGACTGGTTGTTTCTCCGTGGAAGTAGCCCAAACTGGGTGAACCACGTATATCTATGTCTCTCTTGTTTTAAGTGTTTTCTGTGTTTATATTTCTGCAATATTGTATGTGTTCCATTGCTTTGTAATACATAATTTTCTAACAACTGGTATTAGAGCCGAAGATCTCTTTGGCTGATAAATTCGTAGGAGAGAAGGGTTCCTGGTTCGAGTGGGAGAAATGGCGGAAGATGGTAGGTTTAGGGTCGAAAAATTTAACGGCCAAAACTACCAGCTATGGAAGATGCAGATGGAAGATTATCAGTGTCAGAGAGATTTATACCTACCATTGAGTGGAAAGACAAAGAATCCGACGAGTATGACAGACACAGAATGGGATATTCTGGACAGAAAGGCACTTGGAACAATACGATTGTGCCTAGCGGTGTCGGTAGTGTTTAATATTTCAAAGGAAATGACAAAACAGGGTTTAATGTTGGCATTGGCCAAACTATATGAAAAACCCTCGGCCTCAAATAAGGTATTTCTTATGAAGAGTTTATTTAATATGAATATGTTGGAGGGTGGATCTATCGCTGATCAATTAAAATATTTTAATACAGTTACAAGTCAATTAAGTTCTCTTGGGTTAAATTTTGATGATGAAGTTAGGGCTCTGTTATTTTTGTGCTCATTGCCAGAAAGTTGGAATGGTTTAGTTATGGCCATTAGTAACTCTGTCTCTGGATCTAGTACTTTAAAGTTTGATGATGTTGTCGGTGCAATCCTTAGAGAGGAAATGAGATGGAAAAGATCCGGTGAGACATCAGGTAATGCTTTGACTGTAGAGACTAGGGGAAGAAAAATGGAAAGAGGAAAGAGCCTAGGATATCACAGTAAGTCAAGAAAAGGCAGATCCAAGTCTAGATTAGGGATAGTGTGCTAGAAATGCGGGAAGAAAGGACACTTGAAGAAAGACTGCAAGTCTTGGAAGGGAAAAGAAGAAGATGCGCAACATGAAACTAATCATGAAGTGAATGTAACGGGTGATGTGTTGCAAGATGCTTTGATTCTTTCATTAGAAAATATTATTGATGCCTGGGTGGTAGATTCAGGGACCTCATTTCATGCCACACCTCATAAGAAACATTTTCATGATTATGTTCAAGGAGATTTTGGACAAGTTTGATTCGGTGATGATAAACCCTGCAAAATCGTTGGAATGGGTACAGTTTTCATAAAATAGCAAAATGGAAATCAGTGGCTATTGAAGAAGGTAAGGCATGTTCTAGATTTGAAGAAAAATCTGATTTCAACAGGGCAGTTAGAGGTGAAGGTTGTGTAACTACTTTCACAGATAAAACCTGGAAGGTCGCTAAAGGATCCCTCGTAATAGCGAAAGGAGAAAAAGCTGGTACATTTTATTTATGCAATGGTATTTCTAATTCTGTTAATGCTTTAACCTTTATAGGAGAAGATACGACATTGTGGCATCATAGGCTTGGGCACATGAGTGAGAAGGGGTTGTAGATTCTTCACTCAAGAAATTTGTTACCAGGTTTGAAGCATGTTGATTTAAAATTCTGTGAGAATTGTGTTTATGGAAAACTTAAGAGAGTCAAATTCCTTAGAGTTGGGAAAGAAAAGAAGAGCGAAAAATTAGAGCTTGTGCATACAGATGTATGGACCTACTCAGGTATCACTCTTGGTGGCTCTCGTTATTATGTTACTTTTATTGATGATGCAACCAGAAGAACCTAGAATTATTATATTTGAAATAAATTTGATGTATTTGATGCTTTCAAGAAATGGAAAGCTTTTTTTGAAAATGAGACAGGGAAAATGTTGAAGTGTCTCAGATCAGATAATGGAGGTGAATATTGCAGCAAAGAGTTTGATAGGTGTTGTTTAGAGAATGGAATTCGCAAAGAGAAAACAGTTCCAAGAACACCACAAGAAAATGGTGTGTGAGAAAGGATGAACAAGACAATCATGGAGCGTGCAAGGTGCATGAGATTGCATGCAAGATTGCCTTTACAATTTTGGGCAGATGCTGTAGATACTGTTGTTTATCTAATAAACAGAGGGCCTTCAAGTTCCTTGGATGGTGGTATTCCAGAGGAGGCATGGACAGCTAAAAAGGTAAACTACTCATTTTTAAAGACTTTTGGTTGTGAAGCCTTTGTCGACATTAATAAAGAAAATAGAACAAAGCTTGAGGCAAAATCAAATAAATGTACCTTTATTGGATATGGTGTTAATGATTTTGGTTATTGCTTATATGATTATGAAAATCACAAAATCATTAGGAGTAGAGATGTAATATTCAATGAAAAGGTTTTGTATAAGGATCAACTGTAGGAAAAGAAACAGGAAAAATAAAACAGAGAATACAAAGTGCTTGATGATATCACAGGAAAAGTGATGGTGCCTGAAAATCATAATGATCAACAGCTAGAACAACAACAACAACAACAACAAGCACTTCAAACACCTGAAAGTGGTGTCAAAAGATCTACCAAGATAAGTAGACCCCCTGAATGATACTCTCCTTCACTATATTATGTATTGTTGACTGATTTTGGTGAACCAGAATGTTATGAAGAAGCAGTGCAGGTAGAAACCAGGAAGAATTGGGAGCAAGCCATGAAAGTAGAGATGGACTCCTTAGCACATAACCAAACTTGGGACTTAGTCACGTTGCTTGGAGGTAAAACAACATTACAAAATAAATGGGTTTATAGGCTGAAGGAAGAAGATGGAGAAAAACAGAGGTACAAAGCTAGACTTGTGGTGAAGGGGTTTGCATAGAAGAAAGGTATTGATTTTGATGAAATATTTTCTCCTGTTGTTAAAATGACTTCAATCAGAACTATTTTAAGTCTAATAGCAGTTGAAGATTTGCATCTTGAGCAGTTAGATGTAAAGACAACCTTTCTCCATGGGGATTTGGAGGAAGAGATATATATGCAACATCCACAAGGATATGAGGTAAAAGGGAGGGAGAAACTAGTGTGCAGGTTGAAGAAGAGCTTGTATGGCTTAAAATAGGCTCCAAGGCAGTGGTATCTAAAATTTGACAGGTTTATGTCTGAACAAGGTTATATTAGATGTTACTCTGATCATTGTGTTTATCTCAAAAGGCAAAATGATGACAGTAATATTATATTGTTATTGTATGTAGATGACATGCTTGTTGCAGGTTCTAACATGCAGGAAATAAATGTGCTCAAAAGGAAATTGGAAAAATCATTTGTAATGAAGGATTTGGGTGCTGCAAAACAAATCCTTGGTATGAGAATAACTAGAGAAAGGAAGAATCGCAAATTAACATTGTCTCAAAGTGAGTACATAGAAAAGGTGTTGAAAAGGATTAATATGCAGAATGAAAAACCAGTTAGTATACCTTTGGCTAGCCATTTCAAATTAAGTAAGGAGGCATGTCCAAAGACCCAGGAAGAAATGGCTCATATGTCCAAAGTTCCATATGCATCAGCAGTTGGAAGCTTAATATATGCAATGGTCTACACAAGGCCTGATATTGCACATGTAGTGGGAGTTGTAAGCAGGTACATGAACAATCTAGTAAAAGAACATTGGATGGCAGTGAAGTGGATTCTCAGGTATTTGAGAGGTACCACAAATCAAGCATTAGGCTTTGGTGGTTCAAACATTGCTCTACAAGGATATGTTGATGCAGATATGGCAGGTGATAGAGATAACAGGAGGAGCACTATAGGGTATGTGTTTACTGTAGGTGGAACAATTGTCAGTTGGGTTTCAAAAATCCAAAGTGTTGCTGCACTTTCAACAATAGAAGCAGAGTATGTTGCTGCTATAGAGGCTAGTAAAGAAATTATTTGGTTACAAACGTTTCTGGATGAATTGGGAAAGAAGTAGGAGTTGGGCAGGTTATACAGTGATAGCTAGAGTGCCATACATCTTGCAAAGAACTCTACATTTCATTCCAAGACTAAACATATACAGCTCAAGTACCATTTCATAAGGTCAGCATTGGAAGATGGACAATTGAAGCTGGAAAAGATACATACTAGCCAGAATCCTGTAGATATGTTAACAAAAGTTGTAACCAAGGAGAAACTGAGAATCTGCTCAGTTTCAATTGGTATTCAAGTATGATGAAGAAGATGAGAAACAACCAGGTCCAAAGTGGAGTCATTGTCTAGCAAATGAAGCAGCGATGGAGTCGCTATAATCAGTCTCCAAGTGGGAGATTGTTGGGTGTGGAGCCTGATTATTCAAAGGTTTTAGCTGGATGTATACCCCAGGAAGACTATACACCCCTCCACGTGGGGGGGACTTGTCCCCCCTGCGAGGGTCCGGGGGGTAAATCCCCCCCAGCTGGGGGGTCCGGGGGCAGCGCCTCCGAAGCTAAAAATAGATGTAAAATTGCCTTGTAAAAGTCTAGTAATTTCTAGTCAATCTGGGCCGTTCATTAGGCGAATGATTTGACGGTAGAAGTTATGTTTAGTTTAGGGTTTTTTACCCTAGAAGGCAACCCCTCACTATATATGAGGGAATTGTACTGTGTCTATGTAGATATGGATTTTGAGTGAGGAAGAGAGAGGAGATTAAGAGCAAAGAGGGTGTTACAGCAGATCTGTTGTAGGTTGTATCTATTCAGTTTGCTAGATAATATAAAAGAAAGGACTTGTTGTTTCTCTGTGGACGTAGCCCAAATTGGGTGAACCACATATATCTGTGTCTCTCTTGTTTTATGCATTTTCTGCGTTTATATTTCTGCAATATTTCATGTATTCCATTGCTCTGTAATATATAATTTTCTAACATCGTACTTCGACAAGTTGATGTGCATCACCACCAACCCAGACTTTCCTACCAGTGCAGAAATTATGCACAAGTATGTTGCTGGTCTGGCCACATTGAAGAAAATGATGCACATGCTTTCAGACGAGTCGGACAGAGGAGCCCGAGCAGTGTACCTAGATGCTATGGAGGCAAGGTTCAGGTTTTAGACAGATTTCACAATGGAACACATGGACATTATCAAGGACTACAGATCAGAGTGATGTCTAGTTTGGCTTGCTGAAGCCATTGTTCACATGGGTACATGTGCATTGCAATGTTGAGTCATGTCAAGTGTAAGTCAAGTGTCAATAGTGGATGTAACAATCATAGAGTAGGTGAAGAGTCACGAGGGTAGTTGAATGGTCACAAAGGGGAATGTCAAGGGTCACCCCACCCTTTGCTATAAATAGTCCCTCATAACTCATTGTATGGGCTTTTGGTCAGCTAAGATTCTGATAAGACTATCTTGGAAAGAGCTTGGACAGTATTGTAATGTGCCTTGGCTTCTCCAATGCACAGAGCTAGTTCCTCTCTTTGGAGGAGCAGGCAGATGTGGCTGTAACGTTCCACTCTTGTTGTTAGCAAGTTTACATGGATGTATTGTATGATTGGAACTCACACTTCTTTATATAATAAGAGCCAACACATTTTCATGCATATGTTGTTATTGTAGTTGGAATGTTCCAGTTTCTTTAGTGATGTATGTTTTTTAACTTACGTAGTTGTGTATTAACTTCTTTGTATGAAATTATATGAATCTTGTTGCAGATGTGCTGTTGGTTTAACCATCACTTTGGATTGCCGGCTGACCTGCTTTCTAGTTTGTGATGCATCTTCGCTCGTGTGTTCCCTTCCTAGCTGAGTATTGTTACAGGTTGTCAAGGGGCACACTCATCCCAACCCACCTGTGTTAGGACCTCTCATGCACTTTCCTTGACTCACTGTAGTGGTCACACCCTTACTGCTGACAGAGTTATCTTACTTGCCTCTATGCGATATCGCGGTCAAGGCATTACCATACGATCCACTATTGGGACTCCTACACCAAACGGTTTGAGGTCTAATTGGGACTTCTTATCGGGAAGATCCCCTTGACATGTTGGCGGGTCCATCACCATCAACACATGGTATTAGAGCTAAGCCTTCAAGTGACGTATCTATGAACAGTCACTAAGAAGAAGCCAAATTCGTATAGGGGTTATGGGGGCCAGGTTCATACAAACACGAGAAAATGATTGTATGAGGAAAAATCGACTGTATGGTAGTTTCCATATGGCAGGGTATACCAAAACATCTTGGGGTGAAATCGTACATGGCATAGAAAAAGGGAAAATAAAAAAATAAAGAGAATAATTGTACAAAAATTGGTGGAAGACAAAGGAAAAGTAAAGAATTTGAAGGGTGAACAATAGGGGAGACAAGGTAGCAAGGGGCACATAATAAAGTAAAAGGAAAAAAAAATAAGAATAATAATAAAAAATGTAGTTTTGTTGGGCATGGAATCCCCCCACAACATGTTTTTGGGCTCAAAGCCCAAGTTTTGGTCAAATGTATTGTAAGACTCCACGAATTATGGGTGCGGAGCGCGAAGTATAGGATGAGTCATAGGGTTGTCCACCCTAAGTATTGTAAAGTAATGTAATGTCATGTCAGCCTACCCATGGTTCGCGGACCATGGGATTGTATAAATAGAGCGAGGCTCTAAGTTGTAAAGAGAGCGAATTGGAGAGATAGATGAATACGCATGGTTCAAGCATAGAGTAAGAGTATAAGTGTATTGGGTCATATTAGTAGGAAGAGGCTCTGCAGCTAAGTACACAGAGGCCCACAACTGAGTGCGCGAACCCTGCAGTTGAGTGCGCAGGGCGGTGTTGAGTCTATAATCTTGATCGAAGAATAATAAAGAGAAGTTGATTCCAATTTTTGTGTATCTGCTCTTGTATTTCCTTCTTTACATTTATACTATTTTATTTATCGAGCACACTGATATGATTGCTAGGTATGTTGTTAATTAGCACTAGTCTTACACAAATAAGTTGAGTAATAAGGTAATAATAGATTAAATAGAAAGGAACTTGGGTATAATACGGGTCGTGCCCCGAGTAGGGCTGCGTGGAAGCAGCATCACAGGTTGCGAGGGACTAATAGGTACACGTAGTGACGTGCGCGCAGGGTCAAACCGCGGACCTCCAAAATCTCATCAGACATCCCCAGGGTGCAGAAACCTGGTTCTAGTACCCTCCCATACTACTTCGGATGAGACCTCAGTCCGAGCTCCACGGGCTGTTTCCGGAAGGGCCAATAGTACTGGGATTTTCTTGGCTAAATGACCTATGAACCTAGGTCAGGCCCATAAAAGCCAACAAGTGGTTCCATTGCTGGGACCAGGATTTGCATAAGGGATGTCTGATGTCGTGCCACTGGAATCCAACAAAGAAAGTAATTGAAGAGTGGTTGGATAAGAAGATTCACGAGTTCGCAGCACAGGAAAACAGAAATCCACGAGTGGTTAAGGAACAATGGTTGGAGCGCTACTTGTCTATGGAAATCCATGAAAGTTTCTTTGCATCCTTTCCTTCTGAGTTGTATGAGTGGATTGCGAAGCTAGTAGACAATCAGGGAAGGTGCAGGCTTGACAAACCAATCGTGTGGAATCCGGAATTAGTGCTCAGACTAGAAGCATCAAGAGATAATATCGTGCGAGTTGTGGACCATTGGCTCGACCAAATTATAGGAGGATTTATCACTGAGTTCACGGTATATACAACCATCAGCTACAGTGAGGTGGAGCGACGTTTCCTCAAGGGACCGCGAGGTAAGTATATTAAATCTTTGAACACTTGGATTAAGATGCTATTGTGTGAAAAGCAGGTTATGTGAATAAATTAATGTTTGGGACTACACGAAGTGGGAAGATCTACAGAAGCGAAAGTAGTGAAGAATTGGAAACCAGTCCCTTAATTACCCCCTCGTGGGAAAGCAAGGAAGAGCTCGCAAAAGTTTCTTCGAGAAGTGTGGTCAGTTTGATAAGGTAGCACATTCCACGGTTACCACCTCCACCTACACTGCCACCTGTCTCACCCTCCTCACCTACATCTCCACCCACCCCACCTCCACCACCACCACAATTCAGCATGGCGAGTGTGATCAAACTACTGGTATTCAGAGGAGTAGGGAATGAAGATCTGGACCAATTCTGGTTCATGGTAAGAGCAGTATGGGAAGCACAAGGCGTCGCGGATGACAATATCAGGAAGGCTACATTGCTGAGCGCGTTGCAGGATAGCACATTAACATGGTACATCAAGCATTCTAATGACCATCCAAACACAGGAATCACAGAGATCCAAGCCACACTGAACAGGGAATTTAGCAGGCCAAAGTCAGAAACACAATCAATCATCAGGTTTAAGGAGATCACGATGCTCCCAGATGAGACCCCCTGGGATTTGGACCAAAGACTGAAGGGTATGATTCGTGAAGCCAACATGACGTTGACAGATGGAAAACACCACGCATGGTTTGTAGCATCACTGACATTTCACTTAAGGATGACACTGTCACAATAAAAAATTTCCACCCAGGCCAAAGCTTTAGAAATGGCGATGAGATTGCATGAGACCCCTATACAAGACCCTAGTCTGGGAGTCCAACAAATCCATGCACAATTGCAAAATCTGTGTCTGGAAATGCAAAGTTTGAAATAGGACAAGACACCTTGGCCAGAGGCGCACGAGGAGGTATGGTGCATAAAATGCAAAGGCTAGGGGCATGACAAGGACCACTGTCCAGTGTTCGCGAACTACTTGGCAAGAGGAGGGCCGATGCCGTTAAGACCTGAGGCACAGGCAGGGCCGAGCACGACGACTGCATTATGGTGCGCGATCTTCCAGATAGGAGGAAAACACACTATGGATAATTGTCATTTATTGCAGAAATATACACAGATGTACCAACAATTATTTTGCAACTTCTACGGGTCGGTAGGTCGTGATGAGCGCACTTATAGAAGCTACGAACTAATGATGGATTGGGCCCCTGCCTATAGGGTGTAGACTGAAACATGATCCCTCGACCTGAATGAAAGAATGGCGTGCGCTGGATTTCAGGGGCGCAGTCGAGGTCGAGGTAGAATGGGACTAGGAAGGGGTTGCAGACAGTTAATTTTTTATAATTTCGGAGGGACAGGGCACTATGCCCGCGATTGTACAAACTCGACGAGGAAATCATGTTTGTACTATACTCAGTTTGAACATGAGGCAGAAGACTGCCCTACAATGATAGCAAGACTGAGCGAAAAAGGGGTACTTCATCCCCCTCTGACTCAAAATTTGCAGATGATGAGGTCTGAGCCGCGCGAAGAAGACCCGAATGTAAACATGATGCTAAGGAGTGGTATGACCACTGGCGATGATAAAGGTAAGTAGTCAGAAGAAAGTGCGTGGGTTCGCAAGGCTCCTACTAAGGAACTTGAATTTGATTTAGAACACGCGAAGGAGACATTCATGGAAGCTAAGAAGAGCTTCACGGAGGCCTCCACTTTAGGTAGTAAGGATTGATTAGAACTCGAAATGGATCCTTCAATGCTCACTACCTTTCTGGAGACATGCATGAAATTGCTGTGTGACAGCAAGGTAGTCAAAGGACTACATGAACTTATCACTAGGTGTGCGGGGTTAGGAGAACTACGCGTGGTCTGGAAACTTGGAAAACATGCATTGCACACAGGAAGGGAAATGAGGTTGACTGTGCAAATCGGTGAGTATGAAATGGATTAGGTAATCTTGGATCTAGGATCGGACGCAAATGTACTACCAAAACAAACATGGGAATGCATGGGCAGACCCGTGCTACAATGGTCTCCTATTCAATTATGAATGGTGAACCAATAGAAGATCTTGCCCATGGGAAGATTGCAAGGGGTAACAATAGATATTGAAGGTGTGAGTGCGTAGGCGGACTTTG
Organism: Pinus tabuliformis; assembly: GCA_031772625.1. Taxonomy (NCBI): domain Eukaryota; kingdom Viridiplantae; phylum Streptophyta; class Pinopsida; order Pinales; family Pinaceae; genus Pinus; species Pinus tabuliformis. The sequence continues at coordinate 725,256,266 of CM062805.1, read as the reverse complement.
AAGTGATAGAGATTGTCGATGAAAATAATCCCTATCCCGCACTACTAGGAATATATTGGGCCACCAATATGAATGAAGTCATAAATCTGAAGAAGCGCAAAATGATATTTGAGAAAAAGTCACTACACATAGTAGTACTGATAGATCCGGCCGAAGGAGCGTGATACATTGAACAGGTGCACGACGACGATAGTGATGATGATCTTGATTGTATTTATAAGATAACTACACAAGAAGAGGATTGGGTGAATTCAACTGTAGATGGAAGGATTTCGTGGGAGCGTGAAATCTCCTACACCTCAGATTCAGACGAAGAGATAGAATGATGGCAGAATTGGCTGCACGAAGTAACAACGCTTACTTGCAACATGATGGTTAGATCACTACACTGCGTGACAACAGAAGCAAGGGATCTACTTACATATGACGGGTTGACAGCAGTGGATGAATTCCTGAGAAAATTTAAAAGTGCAGTACCAGAAAAATAGTGGTTCGGTGCACTGAGATGGGCACTGCGCGTGATGCTCACACGATGGTGTGGTATGCATCAAGGAGCTTTTGAGGACTGGCACAGATGCAGAAGGATGATGCGCCTACATTTTGGAAAACCCTAGCTCAGAATATGAGCTAGTTAGTAGGGGCATAACGACTTCCACGCCCACCTTCCCCTATGGGTACAGACATATGCAATACATCCCGCACAAGTGCATACCACTCCCAGAATAGAGAATCGGAACAAACTGTAGCAACAGGAAAGGAAACACACACTATCAATTATCCACGACGAAGCATTCAATAGGGTGTGCGAAGTACTGAACAAGGTTCACCAGGCAAGACACACTGATTGGGACTTGCGCGCACCAGCTGTTCGATGGGCCTATAAGACCATGTGAAAAACCCTGACTGCAAAAACGATTTCGAAGGTGCGAAACAGAGTAGGGGCCGTAATTTCTGAAGAGAATGAAAATAGGAATCCACACGTAATAGCTCCTGTAGTTGTGACAGTACGTGAAGACCAGGACAAAGAGATCACACAACTATTCGAGGTCGAACACATAGAGATTCAGGAAGCCATTCGAAAAGTGAACCTTAGACTTCGTGAACTCGAAAAAGATCGAGTACGATTGAGGAAGAAAAGCATTAGATGGACGCTGAGATCAAAAGGCTAGAAAATGAGATCAAGAAAGCATTTCTTGTCGATTAACCAAGGATAACAAGACAAGGTGCAGATTAACATACCACTGGATTAGAAGATTGTCACCAAGAATTTATGACTCTGTTGCCATAGCTACGACCACACCCCACCAAACGCAGTAACTAGGGAAGCACACTACATATAGTAGAATGCGTGACGCCGACTGTCGCGAAGGAAATTGAGGAGTTTCCGCGAACTATACTAGAAGGCGAGTTGAAGTCTCACACAGGTGGTGCAACCACTTGACTAGCCGTAGGGAGCACAGTTTAAGTGCTCCAGGCATTTGAAAGAGAGCACGAGACTATAAAAGAGTCTGTTTGGGAGGTGCACGATGAGGGAGGTGCACGCAGAATCAGTATGTCACAAGGGTTGTGACCACGCACGGGGGGCTGCGCTGTCGCGCAGGTAAGCTGGGAAGTGACTGTTGGTGTCACTATTCATGATGGGATGTTCGATTTAAGGCAAAAGGGAGTGGGCAGTGGGCATTTAAGACACGAATTAAGGGCAAGATTTGGGGCAATCTATCGCCAAGAAAGCATTAATGGCCCAGAATTGGGGGGAACGGTCGAATTTGAATTCAAAAGGCACTATAAAACTCTAGGGGCTAGCCACGAAGGCAACACTTGTTCACTTGAGATTTGAGTAGTTGATTAAAGCACAGAGTGTTGAGCGTCGAGTGACATTTGAGCCCCGAAGTTCGCAAACGACCACAGATAGTTCAAACAGGATGGTGGCTACCAAGAGAGGTTTGGGCTCTGTAGTAGGAACCATTGACGAGGCTGCGCAGAACCCCACTATACATGATGTTCCCGGAGATACTAGGGTCGCGCCGGAAATCCCGAAATCACCTCAGACGCCGAGGCCCAAGAAAGATAAGCAGGCAGTGGGACCAGTTCACATGTCCCCGAGGAATCCGCGGTTCGGTAAACTCTCAATGGAAGAAAAGGGCAAGGCTATCACCATTGAGACAGATGATGAGGAGGAGGACCTATAGGCTCTCATTGATGAGATAGAGGAAGCAGAGGACATGGAAGAAGACATCTAGCCGGTGTGCTCTGCAACAAAATTGCTCAAGTATGTCCCTCCGCAGAAAGGGAAAACTAAGATACCAAAGGATCTGGATGCCACCAAGAGTGCACTCCAGACCCCACTCCTCCCTGATAGAATTGCGTTTGAGGGCTCGCACTTGGGCCACGTGCCAACAATGAAGTTTGAATATTGGGACCTCGCGGATAGCGAGAAGTTCCCACACTTAGAAATAGAGAGCCTCATGAAGCAAAGCATGGAGGGGCCAGTTACAACATCATAATCATGAAAATGGCTGCGCGGTGTGGAGAAGGCCGGATTGCTTCATCTGCTGTGGATTCCACACTTTCACTGCGCACCTATCACTATTTTCATCATCAAGCAGCTGCTTTGCCTGGTGCACGATGGGTACTTATGGCTAGAGGAGCCTATTCCCATACCTAAAAAACACTTCAAAACCAACAACAAAACTATAATTTAGGTTTTAAATTTGTTTCTTACTTGCAATGTTTCTTTTATTGAATGCATATTTTCTAATTTTGAATGGTAACAACGTTTTTCTAATTATTTTAGTTTTAAAGTTTTTCTTTAGGAATTTTGTGAAATAAATTTTCGATATTTTTTTTTTAAATTTTTATTATTTAAAATGTATTTTAATTTCTAGCAAATTTAACCAAAAATATGCCCCAAAAATCTCCAAAATTGAAAACAACGAAACTATAACCAATAAATAAGTAAATTACGAGCTTGAGATTGACATGATGAATATGGTTGGTCATAGTGAACCTCTATTTATAAAATTATGAATTTTAGTATTTTAAATTTAAATTAATTTATATTTTTTAATATATTTTTAATTATAAATATAGTACGATTCTAATTTTAAAAACAAAATATTAATCTTTAAAATTAAAAATCTAAAAGGGAAAATTTTGTTCTCTCTATATATATAAAACAAAACATTTAACTTAGTTATATATAATATTTAACTATATAATTATAAAATTTCACATACCATATATATAACTATATATCACATAACATAACATAGTTTTACAACTATTTAACACTATGTTATGTTATATATAGTTATATATATGCTATGTGAAATGCTATAATTATATAGTTAAATATTATATATAATTAAGTTAAATGTTTTGTTATATATATATGTCTGTGTGTGTGTGTGTGTGTGTGTGTCATGTTACAACATAACGACAACTATAGTTTATAACATAATTAATATATAATTATATATATTTTACTAAATTATAACATCACATATATATATTATTTATAACATAACATAGTTCTATAAATATTTAGTTCATAACATAAAGTTATAACATAGAATTCTATAATTATTTGACATGTATAACCTATAGTTATTTAACACAACACATATGCATATAACATAATATAACTATAACATTTAAGATAGTATATTTTTTTAAAATATAACACACACACACACATAGCATTTAACATATAATTATGTGTAATTATATAACTATATATAGATATAAGTTCATGTTTCAACAATGCATCATTGATAGCTACATTAAATCCATTATGAAAAGTCTATTTGGTCTAGTTAATAAATCATTTAGACTCTTTTCTAATTTGAACCATATTGTTTCATTATGTAATGTGTTGTACAAGAAACATTGTCTTCATGTGATTGCACTTAGTACATGTCATGTGTCAAAGTCAAACATTAATAATTTAAATTCTACTATAGTATTTGTTTGGCCTGAAATTTTATTAGTTTTGTAAATAGGTTTATTTCAAAATTTTTACATATGTATTTACATATTTATGCGCTATGAATAAAATGCATTATTTTTAAATGAAAAAAAGTGTAAGGGTATATTGATCACTTCTTTTGATTGTGTTTACATGAAACTCAATGTACTTTGGTTGATAAACTATCAAAAAATTGACTCTAAAATTTAGGACATTAGGCTAGATTACTCTGCTTGAGTTTAGAAATGGTTTTTTGTCAACATTTTTTTCTTGGATTAGTTTATATGTATTATATGTAATATGATGAGGCATCCCATATACATGACCCAACTGCAGTCCATCATAGTATCAAAGTTTATGTTATACATGGTCAAGATCTTAATAGATAACATAGCCCACCGAGAGTTCATGGTCCCCTCATAGATCCTACCTCCAATGCCACTCAGAGTATCAAAGGCAATGTTTTTTTCTCTGTTAGTGACCATGCTACACACAGTGGACCTTCTTCGCCCTCTTCACCCATTTCAGGTACACCTACTGCATTGCGTTTGAGGTTAGCTACAAAATATTAGTTACAATGCACTTCGTTAATAACTTTTTCGTGCTTACACTGAAATAAATGCAAAATGTTAAATTAATGCACACCATATATCTAGTTACATCATTTATCAAAATCAACATCCTCACTGAAATAAATCTATCTAATCCAAACAATCAAATAGGATGAGAAATCAAAACCTACAAGAAATAAATACATAGAATGCAAACCAATCAAATATTCTTAGAAATCAACATCTACACTAAAATCAACACATCTAATGCTGCAAGAAAATAGATAGGAATAGAAATCAAAATCTACACTAAAATTAATGCATTTAATGCTTGCAATCAAATAGGATTAGGAATTAAAATCTATATTGTGATAAATGCATCTAATGTAAGCTCAATCAAACAAGATTATAAATTAACATATCTAATGAAATGAATGCATCTAATGCAAGCGATGAAATAGAATTAGAAATCAACATCTACGAAGAAATCAATGCATCTAACTTGCAAGAAATCAAATAGGATTTAGAATCAACATTTGTCCACTGAAATGAATGCATCTAGTGCAAAAAAAATTCTTCCCTTTATCTGCCCCCTCCATCTATAATGATATCTCCCTCCATCTCTCCTTCTTTGTCTCTCTATCTCAGCCCCGGAGAAACACAACTCTCTCTCTTCTTCCCTCTCTCTCCCTTCCATCTATATATTTATCTCCCTCTGTCTCTCCTTATTCATCTCTTTATATCACCCCATAAACATACACATTGTTTCTCCAGATATATCTATATCTCCCTCCCTATCCCTCTCTCTCTCCCTCTGTCTCTCTTCCCCTTCTCTCCCTCTGTCTCAGACACATTGTTTCTCCAAAATACTTGACCAAGTTCACTCAGTGTCATGATGAACTCGGAAGTGTTGGAATCATGGTTGTAGAGGATGATATGGTGAGTATTTCTCTTCTAGGTCACCCAAAGAGTTGGTATAGTTATCAAGACTCTGTTAATGGTTGGAAGAAGCTACCAGATTGGGAACGACTGTGGTCGTATTTGATGCAGGAGGAGATCAAGAGGAACAACAAGGATGGATCTTCATCAAAGACTGATGATGAAGAAAAATGTGCTGTAGAAATTAAGGAGAAGAAGGGGAAAGTGAAAAATTCCCATTTGAAATCAGATTCTTATCATGGAGATAAGAAGAAAGACATGACGAAAGTTAAGTGCTTTGATTGTCATGAGCTAGGCCATTTTGCTACAAATTTTCCACTGAAGAAGTCCAAGAAGAAATCATCATGAGGAGCGGCAGGTGAGGCTTTGGCCTCTCAATTCGAATTGGACTTTTCCCTCCTTACATGCATGGTGTCATCAATCATGGGAAGTGTAAGGTACTTAGACAGTGGAGCTTCATTCCACATGACTGGTGAAAAAGAGTTTTTCACTGACCTGGAGGAGAAAGATCTCCAGATGCATATCGATATGGGTGATGACGGGAAGTATATTGTTACTCGATTGGGCATGATTACTTTTGAGATGGGGCATGGGGATCCACTCACCTTGAAGAATGTTATGTATGTGTCTGGGCTGAAGAAGAAATTGGTATTCATTTCCATGCTTGAGGATAGAGGCTATAATGTGATCTTCTCGAAAGGAAAGGCATTCCTTCGAAACATAGCCAAGGGTCAAGTAAATAAGATAGGGATTCAGGTGAAGAATCTCTATAATTTAGAGGTAGAGGAGTGTGATTCTTTGAGCACAAAATCATAAATGGTACAAAGTTGAGACATTGGCGAGTTCTGGAACAGGCGATTGGGGCACTTGCATCATGGGGCTTTGAATATATTGCAACATATCTTTATCAGCCTTCCCAAAGGTACACTTGAGCAGGTTGATACATGCAAGGGGTGTACTTTGGGAAAATACACCAAGTATTCCTTTCACGATAGAGAGATTCGAGCAGAGGCTATTCTAGAGTGAGTCCATTCAAATCTGTGTGGACCATTCTCGACAACATCCACAACCAAACATATGTATTATGTTATATTTTTTGATGACTTTTCTCGGAAATGTTGGATATTTTTCATGCAAAAAAAGGATCAAACCTTCAAAAAGTTTTGTGAGTTTAAAGCATTGGTGGAGAAATATTTGGGCAATAAGGTTAAATTTATATGGAGTGATAATAATGGTGAGTAAGTTTCAAATGAGTTTAAGAAATTTTGTGCAATAGAAGGGATTACACGGGACTTGATGGCACCCCATAACCCTTAGCAAAATGTGGTGGCTGAAAGGAAGAACAAAAGCATAGTAGGGCTAGTAAGGAAAATGTTGCATGATCAGGTCCTACTACTACACTTGTCGGCTGAGGCATGCAACACAATGGTTTATGTTCAAAATTGTAGCCCACATCATATACTTGAGATGAAGACACGAGAGGAGTCTTTTTTCGGTAAGAGGCCATATGTTGGTCACTTCAGGATTTCTAGGTCATCGGTATATTTCCATGCGACCAAAGATGCATGGAAGAAGCTTGAGCCTACAACAGAGTTGGGGATATTTGTGGGGTACACTAATACACCTCATAACTATCAGGTGTACTTGTTGAGCAGCAGGATGACAATGGTTTGAAAGGATTTCAGATTTGATGAGGAGAAGGCCATGCAAGTTTCCCTTGAGAGGGAGCTTGAGCTACATGTTGATGAGGAGATTTTAGCTCCTAAGGTTGAGGAGCCTCATATTGATGTGGAGCACCACATGCAGAGTATCCGGGAATGGAGACATTCACTCTGGCAGAGTCTTCCAGAGAGGGAAGAAAGTGAACTAGAGAGGCTGACAGATTTTTGGATGATGCACGGGAGAATGTGGGAGAACCCACTTCTGAGCACGGGCAGAGGAGGTCACCTAAGAGGTACACTAGATACATGGCTCCTATGGGCGAATGTGTTGTGACAGAGCTATCTTCCTTTAAGGAAGCAGTGCAGCAACCTGTTTGGGTTGATGTCATGGTAGAGGAGTATGACTCCATAGTTTATAATAGTGTTTGGGATGTGGTCCCGAGATAAGAGGACAAGTTAGTGGTGAGCTCTTGTTGGCTTTACAAGGTAAAGAAAGCTGCAGATGGTAGTGTGGAGAAGCATAAGTCTAGATTTGTGGCCCCCGACTTTTTGCAAGTAGAGGGGATTGACTATGATGAGACCTTTGCTCCTATTACAAGGTACTCGTCAATCAGATCTCTATTGACACTATCAATACAAATGGGTTGTAAGATACATCAGATGGATGTGAAGACAACCTTCCCTAATGGCATGATTGAGGAAGAGGTGTACATAGAGAAACCTGAAGGTTTTGAGACCTTTGATCGCAAGTCACATATGTGCCAGCTCAAGGGAGTGTTTTATGGGCTGAAGCAAGCACCCCATGCTTGGTACACCAAGATAGATAGCTACTTCATTGGGTTAGGCTTCACAAAGAGTGAAGCGGATGCGAACCTATATGACATAGTGGTGGAAGGTAAATTGTTGATAATTGTACTTTATGTTGATGATCTCATACTGACAGGTGATGATCAACTGATGAAATCTTGCAAGGAGGACCTTCCGAGAGAGTTTGAGATGAAGGACATGGGGCTCATGCATTACTTTCTTGTCATGGAGGTATGGTAGGGAGATGCGGAGTTGTTTGTGTCTCAGGGAAAGTATGCCAACAATATACTTATAATGTTCTTCATGTAGAGTAGAAAACCTGTGGAGACTCCTCTAACATGTAACTAGAGGATGGAGGTTACTACTTCAGGGGAAGTAGTGGAAGCTATTGTTTACTGGTAGCTTGTGGGATCACTCATATAACTTGTGAACACACGACTTGATATTTGTTATGTAGTAACCATCGTAGTCAAGTGATGGTTAGGCCTACCAAGCTGTATTAGAAGGTGGAAAATAATGTGTCGAGATACCTCATGGACACTTCTCAGTATGGATTATGGTACAAATAGACAGAGGGAGTGAAGCTTCAAGGCTTAACTGATGTAGATTGGGTAGGGATTCCATCCAACTGGAAGAGCACATCAGGAGGGATCTTCATTATTGGGTCAGGGATAGTTTCTTGATACAACATGAAATAGGGATCAATTGCGCTCAGTTGGGCATAGGCAGAGTACATGGCCCTGAGTCAGGCAGCATGTGAGGCCATCTGGATGAGGAAGATCCTGTTTTACTTGTTTGGTCAGTAGATGGATCCAGTTGTGATTTACTAATATAATTAGAGTTGTACTAAACTCTCTAAAAACCTAGTTTTTCATGATAAGTCCAAGCATATTGATATCCAATATCATCATCTTAGAGATTGTGTATTGAGGCAGACTATGTTGTTAGAGTACTTTCCCATGGAGGAGAAAGCCGTTCATATTTTGACAAAGGCATTGTCAATATTTAAATTCGAGTTTCACAGAGATAGGATCGGGGTAGCTAATAATCCCTTTCTTGTTGAGAAATGGCAACAAGAAATTATAGTTTAATTTGTCCTTGAATTAAACTGAGAATTAAAATCGAATTGTACTCTCATAGAAACTCGTAAAAAATTAATTAAGTTTAATTAACTTAATTAGCTTAGGAATTTTGAGATGGAATTCTTTCTGTAGTCATGTATATGTTCTCCCTAAGTTCTAGGGGTCTAGTACGAGTTTAAATTGAGTTGGAAATTAGATCACTCATTTTACTGAGTTAAGTTTAGTTAAATTAGTTCCAAACTATTTGTGGAACTAATAGAGAGTTAACAATCAATTGGTGCACTAGTGCATCCACAGTGTCACTCTAGTTAATTGAATATTCCCTCATAAAAAACTCATGCATGTCGATTCTGAGAAAGGCCTAGTTGAGACTAGAGTGCAGGGAGAGTGTACTACTAGTGGTATTATTCACTGTAGTGTAAATATCATGCATGAATTAGATATTGATCCTATGTTTGGATTGTGTAGTTTTGGAAGCATGAATTCCCTTTAAATATGGGTTATTCATCCTAGGAATTACACAATCGATTAGGGGCTTAGAGTGTTGCATAATTGGCTAAGCGTTTGGCAAGAGCTAGCTTGTGAGGTGAGAGAGTTGAGCATACTTGTGTGGAATTGTTCTTGTGAGAACAAGCTTTGTATCTTCACTCATCTTTATGATATATGCAATATAGATAGCATGTTTTTGAGAGATCCTTGACTTAGAATAGAGTAATTTTTCAAGTCAAAATGCCTATGCAAGATCGGGACACCCCCTGGTGCTGCTTGGGTTAACATCAATGACAACCACTGATCAACAATATCCCCCTTTGGCATTGATGGAAACACAAGTACTCCCGCTGCGATCATGCCACCTCTTCCTACTGCCTTCTCTCCCCATTTTTCATCAATGGAAAATGATAACTCCCCCTGAAAAACTATCATCCTGCGGACCTATATACACCTCCACTCCCCCTTTCTATTTAGTTAGATAAGAGAAAGATTCTAATGAGAACTTGGGAGAATCCCAAGAATTTGGCAAAGATGCTCAAATGCTTCACGAGGTAATGGTTTGGTAAAGATGTCAACAATTTTTTCCTTTGTGCCAACATATTCAAGCTTGATATTCTTTTCAGTGACTTTCTCTCTAACGAAATGATATTTGATCGGAATGTGCTTTGTTTTGGAATGCATCACAAGATTTTTTGAGATACTTATGGAACTGGTGTTATCGTAGAAGATGTGAATAATATCATCAAACTTAACTTGAAAATCTTGCAAGGTTTTCTTCATCCAGAGAACTTGAGTACAAAAAGTTGTTGTCACGATGTATTCTGCTTCCGCTGTGGATAATGAGATTTAAGACTGCTTTTTACTTAACCATGAGACAAGGCAACCACCTAGGTAGAACACTGCTCCACTGGTACTCTTACAATCATCAACACTTCCTACCCAATCTGCATCTGTATAAGCTTGGATGACCATATCATTTCCTTTGGGATACTAGAGACCATATTCCATTGTGCCCTTAAGATATCAAAGAATTCCTTTGATGGAAATGATATGAGATTCTTTTGATGCTGCTTCGAATCATGCTACTTGTCCAACTGCCTATAATCACATCTGGCCGGGAGGATTTCACATATAGGAGACTACCAATCATGGATCTATACAACCTTTGGTCCACATCGTTTAATGATTCTTCTAAGCTTAACTTGCAACCTGTTACCATGGGGGTAAGGAATGACTTGCAATCTTCCATCTAGAATTTCTTGAGCATTTCCTTGATGTACTTGATTTGATATATGAATATTCCTTTATCCTACTGAGATATCTCGATAATCGTTAGATTGTCTTGATCCACTTTCACATAGAGATTTCTTGTTAGAGCTTCCTTTCTTGAATCTATATTACTTCAACTATTCTTCTCCCCTTGAACATGTAATAAAAATTCCATCTTGTTCAAATTACCTACCTATCAATCGTAGACTTGTGTCATATACTGTCGCATAGACTCCACATCTTCAAATTTCTAGGAGTCAATAAGTTGAATTGTTTAGAATAGTGTGTCATTTAATGGACTGTCTTGAATCGAGTCATTAACTGAAGTAGTTGCTGATTCCTCACAATTCGTTACGAGTCGTGAAAGAATAACTGTTGGGACTTTATTGCCTTATTGCCTTCTTGCTTTTCTTGCTCATCTTGTACTTATTCATCCTATACCTATTTTCATTTCCATACCTTCCCATTCTCATCGTCAATATTTTCATTCATGGTTGATTCCATCTTGCACCTGCAGTTACGAGCTATGTGTCCATAGTTATGACATTTGTAACATTGGCTGTTATTCATAGAAGATTCCGTTTGGTGTCTATCTCGTGATCCTGCAAATTTTCTTCTAGGGTTGTGCTGATAATAGTTGTACCTATCTGAAACTTCACAATCCCTAGCCATATGTCCAAAATTATTACATTTGTAACATTCGACATCATCTCTCAAATGATAAAAATTATTGATATTATGCTATGTTTTGGAATATCCATTTCTGAAGGATGTCCCAGAATTATATTCATTCCAAACACACATGAGACATTCTGCAGCTCTATTGTTTTGGAGAATTTAGCATCTACAGATAAACACTAATTCACTAGACAGGTAGCTGTGCCTAGAACAACAGTTTAAAGTGTGCCTGTAGTTCCGCTTTCCTCTCATATCCCTTGTATCAATTCCATCACTCCTTCGCATAATTAATCCGCTTGAGAAGTACCATGTAAACACAACAAAAGACAAAAAATGATCAAAGCATACGATCCATTGAATATAGATGAAAGGAATCAGAAGCAATTCATACATATAAGCATTATGAAAGAACACAACATATGGAAAAAAGGTTCAAAAACTTTATTAGATAGAAGAAGGAATTACAACCATTGGTGTCTAATTCAAATCCATTCCTCCAGCTTGGATCCCATCCACATCACATCAAAAGCATGAAAAACTTGTTGCATCACAATAATTGCTTAAAAGCCAAATCTCGTAGCATCATTATCTCCTTACAATTCAACATAGTCTAGCCCCTGATCACTTAGATGAGTGGTCAATTTATAGGAAGATGAAGGAGGTTTTGTCATTAATGGTGGCATTGAATGGCTTTCCATACTTAGAATTAGTTCCATGGAAGAAGGGATGAGAGGACAGGATGCACCTTAACTCATTCCTCATCCATTTTGAAGCTCATAGGAGTTGATAAGTGAGGGAAAATTCTAGATGACTCCAAAAGATAAGAATATTCCCAAAACTGTATTTGAATTTCGCTCATTCTTACCCAACGTAGGTGAAAGGAAGCCTAAGTTCTTTGTAGAGCACCCTGGCAGTGGACTTAACTACTCTACAACACACCTTCATAAGGGCTTACCTGCGCTGGTCCCTCTAGAGGCTATTTCTAGATGTCTTCAAGTCATGAAACTGTCTGGGAAGGAGGCATTCAAATGGGTGGCTTGTTTAGGGCATGAAGCAACTGAAATTAGGGTTTGATGATCCCTAAAGCACTGATTTGAATGTTGGGATTTGATGTTCCCAAATAGATCTGTAACAGCTGCCCCCTAAAGCATGAAGTCGGAAAAATGCCAATGTCGAATGAAATGCTTTACAATGTGATGAGGAGGTATCAAAGTGGAAGGTGACCTGCATCGATTACAATACATATATCATGATATTTTATTATTCATGAATTGTTGAGGGAAGGCATACCCATGTTCAACTTATAAAATTTCATTACATGTACATAAATAATCGTCTACAGATATAGACCCATGATTAGAATGACCATCAATGGGAAGACATGTGATCTAAAGTCGAACATGGGAAGACACCATCTGATTACCAGCCAATGATGTAAGCCATTAACAGATGTGAGAGAAATCACCGATAATGATGATGATCCTCAAGGTACTACAGCTGCATGGTGTGAATGGATGATTTGATGTCAAGCACCATACAACATATTTCAGTCAAAGGCCATTGAGGTATGCCTGTCACTGGAAGCAAGAAACTTGCCATTGATGCATGCAAGCTTCAAGGTACTAAATGGGTGTTTCTAAGTCAAATTCTTGGATAATGTGTTGACGTTGACAAGAAGTGACTCATCGCATGAGGTCCTTGATGTATCCCACATCAATGACATGAAACGAGTGTAGTGATTTTAGAGATGGAATTTTCTTGACGACACAAGGTTCATGAATGGCGGTCATGAAAATGAAGGCTTATGGTATTGCAAAAGATGAATTTTGACTGGATGACTTCTCTTAAACATGTCAGCGACACTAAAGTGAATTGGTAGCATTGACCCAAAACAAAGTGATGGATGGTATGAGAGACCAACGGTATGATAACTATCAAGCTGATAACCCAACCCAAATAGTCACGTGATGGAGTGAAAGTGTCATGTTCAAGAGCGACTTGCTACCATAAAGTGGTTTTCCCCTTTTTCCATTTTCCCCAGTCATTGCTGACCAATACCTCTTTATTTTTATCAACCTTGAGGAGGATAACACGTGATTGTTGTATAATTTCACCCTTAGGCGAATCCATCGCTATTTGATGTTTTAACAAGCCTAGTGAAGGTGAAACTTGGTCTTGTCTAGATGGACAAGTTTGTTGCTAATTTTATGTTTTAACGAGTTTAACGACAAAGATAACTCGGTCCTTTTCATGTTTAGAGAGTTTGAAAAGGGACAAAAGAAAAATCCACAAGTTATTTTTCGTAAATTAATCTCTCAAGCCCAAAAAAGCGTAAAATAAAACAAGAGAGATATCATTTCCAATCCGTTAATGAGCTGGAAAAGACAAACCCTCGAAAATCTTTTCCTGTTTAGAGAGTTTGAAAAGAGCTTAAAGAAGACTCCATTTTGAGGATGAGTGGTGTCTAGGGTAGCAACTGGTTCCGGTGATGTTGTAACTTCTCAAAACATGTTGATTTATGTGAAGAGGTTGGCTAATAAGACCACTCATTACAAATTTTCCTCAAAAAAGGCAAAACAACTAAGTGAAAGCGTATGATTGGCCAAAGAGATGGCGGTGATGGAATGAAATGACCAGGCTCATCTGATAGAAAGGGTTGATAGAATGGCAATCACAAGGGTTAAAATGGAGATGGGTTCATTTTTACACAAGCTTGAACCATAGGGAACTATGCTTGGATTCAATTTCATGTTTACACAAGCTTGAAACGATAAAACTATGCTTGGATTCAGTTTCATTTTTAGACAAGCTTGAAACAAAGAACTATGCTTGAATTCAGTTTCATTTTTACACAAGCTTGAAATGAAGAACTATGCTTAAAATGGGTTTACATGACCCCAGCAAGATGAAAGAGAGAGTCTCCTATAACTAGATGGAAGTCACTACGGTGAAGTAGGACGGTTATCCAACACCTTTTGGGCTTCGTCCAGATAGGGACCAAGGTGAATGGGGTGATTCCCTTCACATAGCCTATAGGGAAACTTAAATTTACCACTAGGTGCATGCCCCCTAAGCTTCATTACATTCACCTAAGTAGACTATTCATGGCTATTAGGTGGATGGAATGAAGGTTAATTTATGAGATCAAGTGAAAGACTCGCATGGGATTTTACGAGATCTACTCAAAGACTCAACTTGGAACTTTTCTCTAGGGAAGCTTGTTTCATTTTTTAATGAGTTTGACACAAGACAAAGAACTCTGCTTAGATTCCTTGTTTCATTTTTTAATGAGCTTGACACAAGACAAGGAACTATGCTCATACTCCTTGTTTCATTTTTTAACGAGGTCAACACAAGACCAGGAACTATCCTCATATCCTTGGTTTCATTTTTTAATGAGGTTGACACAAGACAAGGAACTATCCTCATGGACCTGTTTTAATTTTTAACGAGGTTGACACAGTAAAAGAACTATCCTTATGGAGCTATTTCATATTTTAACGAGGTTGACACAATAAAAGAACTATCCTCATGGGAGTTGTTTCATTTTTTAATGAGGTTGACAGAAGACAAGGAACTCTCCTCGTGGGCTTGTTTCATTTTTTAACGAGGTTGACACAGTAAAAGAACTATCCTCATATTCCTTGGTTTCATTTTTTAACGAGGTTGATACAAGAAAAAGAACTATCCTCATTGACCCTTGTTTCATTTTTTAACGAGGTTGGCACAAGACCAAGAACTATCCTTGTGGGCATTGTTCACGACATATAAGAGGTCATGAAGGAGAGATCTGGTTCCAATTCCCCCAGTACATGATGTACCACATCACTGAATTGATCGTCAATTGATGTAGGTAAGGAATGGGTTACCACATAATTAACCCGTGGCGGGGATGATACCATTGTTACAAAAGGACCATTTAGGGAAGATGGTTGACTAGGAGCCATATTTGGATTGGGAAATGAAAGCTGGTCAATGGTGACAATTCTGTCTTCATGCGGGAAACAAATCACTTGAAATAGTGTTGAAACAATAGCTCCCATGCCATCAACATAGTCGTGTCCAAGAAGTAAATTGTAATCTAAAGGGCTTGGGACTACCATCACATTCAGATAAATGATTTTTCCTCCCAAAGTAATAGGCAACTAAGGAAGGATCACTAATAGTTGACTGGTTACTTTATTAAAAGACAACAGATTGTGGGTAACTGGCACAAGTGGCGACGAATCGAGCACTTGCCAAGAAGTTGAGGAAAGGATACTCAAAGATGCACCTTCATCTATAATAGTGCCTGATACAATCATATTACAAACTTGTACTATGATCTGGAACGACACATAAGAAGGAAGACAAAATCCTGCTAGTCGATTCCAATCAAAGGAAGTGACCAGACTACTTGGAGGGGGTCCTATAAGAACGGGAGAATTAACCCCTTGAGTTACGAGAGTGGGAGGATTTTTCTCCTGTATTTATGGAATAGGAGGATTGCCCCAAGCTCATTGGAATCTGAAGAAACAAAAAGAACCTGAGTGGTATCATATTCACTCTCTTCAGGAAAGGTACGATTAGTTGAAGGTGAAATCGGGTCAACTATTACCTCGGCCTGCTGATTTGGGTTGGGTATAGACTTATAGGATTCACTTTCAGAGAGAGTGGGTTTGACCGCCAGTTGATTTTGGTCAGTCAATTCATCAACTAGAGAAGGACTTAGGTAGAGTTTCTTGTAACTAGATGGAAGTCACTGCGGTGAAATAGGATGGTTATCCAACAATTTTTTGGCTTCGTCTAGATAGGGACAAAGGTGAATGGGGTGATTCCATTCACATAACCTACAGGGAAACTTAACTTTTCCCTTCTTTCCATGAAATTTACTACCACTAGCTGATGGTGTGTCATCAACATGATCTCCAGAATTATAACACAGGATGATGTGAATGAAAAGACCATTCTTTTAAGGTCTGAGGAATATCAGGACAATTTCGAAGAAGATGGTCTCCCGCGCAAAATTTGCATGGATATCGAACTTTGTGAGGCTTGATGGACGGTTTCTCATCAGATGTTGCATTTAAAGTAATGGTTGCTTGATTGCCCCTCTGCTGAATTTGCTTCTTCTCCTTCTTCTTCCCTTTCTTCTTCTTCTCAGCCACCTGGTTACTAGTACCAATACTTTCACCAGGCGAAGAGAAATAAGGGGAGTGTTATGAAACCAGCTCAAGAAAAGATAGAAAAGATAGATCAACGCCTTAGAATTTAGCCTCTTCGAGGGGGCAACCTCCTTTACATTACATAAATGAACAATTCTTCGATGATACAAATGACAAAACCTCCTTTATATATATTGGAGTCTAAGGAGTCACAATATAACCCAGCCGACCTAATAATAATAATATAAAGCCACAAAAATAACAATAGAGGGTTTCTATGGGGCACAATAATAACAATATGGGAACAATAGGGGCACAACAATATTAATAAGGGATACAACTACAATAGTAATGGGGTAATCACTAGTATTATAGGGATCTAACATGCCCCTGTCCTTTAAAAAAGTGTTGTCCTCAACGCTTGAGTAGTTCTGGATGCTTTTGTATAAAATTCTCATCCTCCCATGTGGAATCTTCAGCGGATAAGTTCTTCCACTTGATGTGATACTCTGAAATTGATCGATTTCGTAGCTTTCTAGTTCTTGTCTCTGTGACTGCTTCCAGTTCCAATATAATTTTTCCTTCCTCGTCAAGTTCTGGCAATATTGTTTGAACTGGGAGCTTGTCACCTATAAACTTCTTTAAACATGAAACATGGAAAACTAGGTGCACTCGAGAAGCTGCAGGAAGCTCCAATTTGTATGCCATAGTACTAATCTTTTGCAACACCTTGTATGGACCATAATACTTTGGTGATAATTTATTATCCTTCCTAGCTTGCTTCAGGGACATTTGTTTATATGGTTGTAGCTGTAGGAATACCCAATCACCTACATCAAAACTTCTTTCATTGCGATGTTGATCTATCTGTTGTTTCATTCTATTCTGTGCCAACACAAGGTTATCCTTTAAGAGTTGGAGGACTTGTTGTTGATGTTCGATGTGATGTTCCACTGCTTGAACCTTAGAATTTTCTCTTAAATATGATGTGATGGATGGTGGTTGATATCCATAAAGTGCCATAAATGGGGTCGTTTTTGTTGTTGTATGGAAGGATGTGTTATACCACCATTCAGCTAGAGGCAACCATTTGACCCATTGTGTCTGTTTATCAGAGACAAAGCAACGAAGATATCCTTCCAGACATTTGTTTACTATCTCAGTTTGCCCATCAGATTGAGGATGATAAGATGAACTATGAGCTAACTGAGTACCAAGACAAGAAAATAATTCTGTCCAAAAATTTCCAGTGAAGATGGGATCTCTGTCACTTACAATAATCTTTGGATTTCCATGTAGCTTTTGAATTGTTTCTATAAATGCAGTAGAAACTGTACTGGCTTTAAATGGATGTGATAATGCAAAAAAGTGTGCATACTTGGTAAGTCTGTCAACTACCACCATGATGACATTCTTTCCCTCAGACTTGGGTAAACCTGTGATAAAATCCATTGAAACCACTTCCCAATGTTGGCTTGGAATGGATAAAGGTTGTAATAGGCTGGGGACTTAATTGTTTCAACTTTATTTTGTTGTCAAACCAAACATTCTGCCACAAACTTTTGAATATCCGATTTAAGGCCATCCCAAAAAATTCCTTCTTAACCCTGTGGTAAGTTTTTAAAAATCCTGAGTTCCCTCCTAAGGGAGAAGTGTGCAATTCCATAAGAATCTTTTGTTTGAGTTGGGAATTCTTACAGAGGTATAAGCGATCTTTGTACCATAACGAATCATTTTTCCAGCTAAATGTATCAGATGTAATGGATTTTTTTTGTAGCTTTCGAATAAGTGCCCAAACTTCTTCATCATTTTTCCATTCCTCCCTTGCTTCATTTATCCAATCGGGTTGGATAATAGAAATGGCACACAACAATGCTTCCACATCCTCATCCTTTCTTGAGAGTGCATCTGCCACCACATTTTGCTTCCCTTTTTTGTAGATGATTTCAAAGTCATAACCCAACATCTTTGTGACCCACTTTTGTTGCTCTTCAGAGGATAATCTTTGTTCTAAAAAGTATTTAAGGCTATCATGATCCGTTTTTACCTTGAAGTGTCTTCCCATTAGGTAGGGTCGCCATTTCTTAAGTGCATGTAGTATTGCCAACATTTCCTTCTCATAAATAGCTTTGTGTAAAAACTTTCCCTTGATTGGATGACTTTCAAAAGCAATGGGTCTTTCATCTTGCATTAAAACAGCACCAATTCCATTTCCTGAAGCATTACATTCCACAATAAAGGTTTTTGTGAATTCCGGTGTAGCTAAGACCGGTGCTTGGCACATTGCCTCTTTAAGATGTTCGAAGGCCTTTGTTGCTTCTGGAGTCCATGAAAATGCATCTTTCTTCAATAATGTTGTTAGAGGTGCTGCTATTCTCCCATAATTCTTAACAAACTTGCGATAATACCCTGTCAACCCAAGAAATCCTCGTAGATGCTTTATGGATGTGGGGATTTTCCATTCCTTAATGGCTTTAATTTTGCTAGGGTCTACCTTAACTCCTTCATGAGATACAATATGACCCAGATATTCCACCTCTTGTACTCCAAAGAAACATTTGGATCTTTTTGCATATAATTGTTTCTCCTCCAATAGTTGTAGCACCCTGTCAACATGTTCAACATGATCCTTCCAAGACTTGCTGTAGATTAGTATATCATCAAAAAATACTAACACAAATTTTCTAAGGAAGGGTTTGAAAATGGAATTCATCAAACCTTGAAATGTAGAAGGTGCATTGGTAAGGCCAAAAGGCATGACCAAAAATTCATAATGACCCTCATGAGTTCTAAATGATGTTTTCGAATGTCTTCAGTCTTCATTCTGATTTGATGATATCCTGAACGAAGATCCAACTTGGTAAAGTAAATTGATCCATGCAATTCATCCAATAATTCATCAATGCAGGAATGGGAAACTTATCTTTAATAGTGAGCTTGTTGAGCTCCCTATAATCCGGACACATGCGCCATGATCCATCCTTCTTGTGCACCAATACTACTGGAGCAGAGAAAGAAATTTGACTAGGTTGAATTATACCAGCCTCCATCATTTCTGCAACATTCAATTTCATTTTTTTGGGCATAGGGATATCTGTACGGCCTGATGTTTGGAGGAACACTTCCTGGAATCAGATGAATAGCATGATCATGATCACAAATAGGTGGGAGACCTTTGGGAGTCTCAAATACCTTGGAATGATTGTCCAAGACTTTTTGGAGATCTGGAGAAATATATGATTCTGATGTGGAAACATCTAGCGAACATAATTGTGCAATTACACCTCTTTGTTCCCTTTTTAGAAGCTTTGTCATACTGTTAGAGCTGATTATCTTTCTCGGTTTCCCTGCAATACCCCTTAATTCAACTTCCTTTCCTTTTGCATAAAATTTCATGAAAAGTTCTTGAAAATTAAAAGATATTGTACCCAAGGATTGTAGCCATTGGACTCCTAGTACAACATCAACACCTCCCATTGGAATGGAAAGCATTGGGCTAGTCAATACATATTCTCCCATGGATAGCTTGATATTATGGCACTTTCCAGAGAAATTTATTGTTCCTCCATTTGCAACCATCACTTGACACTCTGGTGCTGGATATAAGAAGCAATTCAATTCTTTTGCTACCTTACAATGAATAAAATTGTGGGTACTTCCTGAATCAATCAACACTATTACCTTTTTCTTCTTGATTTGTCCTTCTATCTTGATGGTTTGAGGAGTGGTAATTCCCGCCAATGCATTACAAGATATGGTCGGATTCATTTCTTCTTTATCTAGGCTTTGTTCCTGGAGTATATCTTCTTCTTTTGACCTTTCTTGCTCCTTTTCTTCTTCCTCTTCACAATCTATGTAGAATAATTTCTTCTCAGCACACTTATGACCTTTAGTGTATTTGCTATCACAACTGTAACAAAGCCCTTTCGCTCTTTTTTCTTCCAATTGTTGTGGTGTCAACCTTATAGGTTGTGGAAGACTAGGGGAAAAAACACTTCCATCTTTATAGTTGTGAGTGGTATGCTTCCTAGTTGCCATAATTTTGCTTTCCATTTTTCTTGCTAACCTGAATGCCTTCTCTAATGAATCAGGTTCCCAAAGGCGAACATCATGTTGGATATTATCCTTTAAATTCCCTATGAACACATCAATCCTATGCTCCTCTGGAATATCATTTACCCT
Source organism: Pinus tabuliformis (assembly GCA_031772625.1). Taxonomy (NCBI): domain Eukaryota; kingdom Viridiplantae; phylum Streptophyta; class Pinopsida; order Pinales; family Pinaceae; genus Pinus; species Pinus tabuliformis. The sequence continues at coordinate 725,235,494 of CM062805.1, read as the reverse complement.
TATGTTCAATTTTTGGAACTCCTCAATGTGCTCCATTATTGAACCCTTTTGTTTGAGACTTATCAATTGGCTAAAAAAAGTGTTGCTTTTTGTATCCTCATAATGTGCTATCAATTCTTCCATAAAAATTTCCCAAGTGATAATTTGTTTATGAGAGCAAAGCCATTGATACCATACAAACTGATTTGGTTCCAAATATAAAGTTGCAATACGTACCTTTTGTGTGTTTTGCACATTATTGAGATCGAAAAATTGCTCCATCTGTAATATCCATGTTGCGGGATCCTTGCCATCAAACTTCCTCATATCGATTTTTGGAATATGGTGGGTCTTCAATCCAACATTAGAGTCTATGAAATCATGATTAACATTTCTTTTGTTCTCATCATGAGTTTCCTTTACTACCCTTTCACCATTAGTAAGCATTTCTTGTAGAAACTTTGTCAAATCTGTCTTCAAATCTTCCATGCTTGTCTTTAAACAATCCATCTTAGCTTCTACGCCTTTCTTTAAACCATCCATCTTAGCTTCTACATCTTTCTTTAAACCATCCACCTTAGATTCTGTTGCTTTTTGTGCACGTGACACTTGTTGCACTTGGTCTCGTAATTTTGATATATCATGTTGCATTTCTTCCTCTTCTTCATGAGTCATGCTAGAGCTTTCAGGTTGCCTACTAGGTGTTTGCATTTTCTTCCCTCGGGTCATCGATTAATGATAATAATGCTTTACTATGCCCTTTGAATTCCTTCAAACTAATTTTTCAGACCAAGCTTATGCAAAAATTAAAAAAAAAAACTACACACGTTTTTTCACTTTGTAGGAGCTTGATATTGAATCTGATGTATCTCTGTAATTTCAAATCATCTAGTTCTGAAATTGCAACCTATGATAGCCATCTGCGTCCTCTTTCCAATTCCACTAGTCTGATCCAAATTGGATTCTCCAGGGAAGAGTTATGCCAATTCTCCCACAGTGACCTGATTATAGACTAGTTCAGTAGAGCAAACTTGTACGACGTGCCACGAGTCACTGTTTCAACCTTTGGCTCTAAAAAATATATAAAAGAAAACTATAGTCTGTCCTCTTTCTACTTTCTTACAAAATTTCAATTCAATTCTCAGAGAGAAAGTTATGATGATTTTCCCAGGTCACCTGTTTGGAATGTAATTCAAGAGTCTGCAAAAGGACCAACTTCCTCAGATCATATCTCCGCAAATATAGCGCGAAAAGCTCTAAAATTTGGATCCAAGATTCAGCGCGATGTCTTCTCAAATGGGTTTTTTTTTAGCTTTTGAAATGTCACAAAAAAAAGTTATAGTGAAAATGCCACGATGACCTGTTTGGAGCAGCGAAACCCTAGAATCCAAAGCTCTGATACCAAATGTTATGAAACCAACTCAAGAAAAGATAGAAAAGATAGATCAACGCCTTAGAATTTATCCTCTTCGAGGGGGAAACCTCCTTTACATTACATAAATGAACAATTCTTCGATGATACAAATGACAAAACCTCCTTTCTATATATAGGAGTCTAAGGAGTCACAATATAACCCAGCCGACCTAATAATAATAATATAAAGCCACAAAAATAAAAATAGAGGGTTTCTATGGGGCACAATAATAACAATATGGGAACAATAGGGGCACAACAATATTAATAAGGGATACAACTACAATAGTAATGGGGTAATCACTAGTATTATAGGGATCTAACAGGGAGGAAGAAACAATCGAGGAATAAGGCAAAGGGCCAACTTTAGGATCAACTGGAGGTTGATTTTGTCCAGTTGGTGGAGTACTTGATTGCGAAGAAATCACGACATTTTGAACCAACGAGGTTGAAAACAACCATACTGGAAAGCCAATGGTAAATCTTGGAAGGGACAATGTAGCCATATATGGAGCACCAATATTTCCAAAAGAAGGAAAAGGACTAGGATTCCCATCAAAAGGAATTCCTTGATCGGTGGACTCCAGATTTTTTGCCATATGTTTCAACCTAATATCAACTAAGGAGCGAGTGTGGAGGATGTTATCCGCGGTCAATTAATTTTATTTTAATAAAAGTAACATAACAAAACAAAAAGGAATAATCTAGGCAAAAGGTTTACCAAGCAACTGTGAACTGCAAAATACCTCCTGGCAAACCAAGAAGTACGAGCAGGCAATCTCCCCGAATGTTGTGTTCGGTGTTTCATAGTGTACAAGACGGCCAACTCGGTTACCTAAGGATGGATAGAAACCTAGTGTTGTCCTCCCATATATACCTGAAGGTATGTGGAGGACCAGTCCATATAAGCACTGTCTAATGCAAAACCACACAGTGAGAGCATTCCCATATACTTTACGTACTGTAACGCTGCTCTATATACCTGAAGATACATGGATGAGCTACGATATACTCACGTACGTAGAATGAGGTATCACACTCCGGATGTATTGCAGACAAGTTAGCAACAACTGCTTTGTTTTACAATGCCCAAACACGTCTCTAGCCTATACCTCTAAATGTTTTTCGTTAGGTGACAATGCTCCATGAGGTAAATTCAGATAAATTTTAAGTTGATCTTCTTTAGAATTTTCCTTTCAAGGTTCACCACATGATGTATGTTTTCAATTCCTAAAATGCAACTAATATGATAAGCATTATTTTCGTTCAATTTAATAATGAAAACCTTAGCTAGTAGGGATAGAGCAATCAGATCTTTGACAAAGAGCAAAGAGCACAACTAATGCAATTTCCCTAGCTATTCCTTTCAAGCATTCACAAACTACAATATGAATGATGCAAGTCTTTCTTTTTGAATCTATTAATGTTATGATGAACAAAAAAGGAAATATGCACATACAATCAATCAATCTTTCATAAGAACGAAGACTTTGATGACATTTCTATTTCGAAGGAAAAGAAGACTTTGACTATAGACTGATAATGAAAAAGAAAACATTTAAGAAACATTAATCAATCAAGTCAAAGTAGGGCTAGACAAGGAGATAGAAATTTGTTCTCTGAGACATGACATTTATTGATCAATCAACAAGCAAACAAACAGAGAAAAGTTGGCAAAAACACTTTCCAGAGGTGGGAATTTTACCTAAGGTTGATCAACGCAGGTAAAAGAGGGCCTAAATGCACTGCAGATCATTGTCTCTCACTCAAGGGTGCTCTGCAGAGCACTGTCCCCTGACCAAGCCTGTGCTAATTTCTGAGAGGCCACTCAAGAGTCATCTAACCTCAAATTTTGACCAAAATTCAATGCAAAAAAGCTGAAATAGAGTCAATGAACACAAATAGGGTCTACAAGAATGTCTTAGGAGGTATATAAGCTACTAGGAAAGGTGATACTTTCCCCAGTGGAGTCGCCAAATTGTTTTGGAGAATTTAGCATCTACGAATAAATACTAATTCACTAGACAAGTAGCTATGCCTAGAACAACAATTTAAAGTGTTTTAGACTTTTCCTATAAGCAATAGATAAGAAGAGAGGATAGAAGGCCTACATGTAGATCCACTTTCCTCTCGTCTCCCTTGTATCAATTTCGTCACTCCTTCCCGTACTTAATTTTCTTGAGAAGTACCCTAAACACAATAGAAGACAAAAGTTGACCAAAGCATACGATCCATTGAATATAAATGAAAGGAATCAGAAGAAATTCATACATATAAGCGTTATGAAAGAACACAACATATGGAAAAAATGTTCAAACACTTTATTAGATAGAAGAAGGAATTACAAACATTGGTGTCTGATTCAAAGCCATTCCTCCAGCTTGGATCCCATCCACATCACATCAAAAGCATGACAAACTTGTAGCATCAGAATACTTGCTTCAAAGCCAAATCTCATAGTAGCATTATCTCCTTACAATCCAACATAGTCCAGCCCCCGATCACTTAGATGAGTGGTCAATTTATAGGAAGATGAAGGAGGTTTTTTCATTAATGGTGGCATTGAATGGCCTTCCATACTTAGAATTAGTTCCATGGAGGAAGGGATGAGAGGAAAGGATGCACCTTAACTCATTCCTCATCCATTTTCGTGCTCATAGGAGTTGATAAGTCAGGGAAACTTCTAGATGACTCCAAAAAATAAGAATATTCCCCAAACCCTATGTGAATTTCACTCATTCTTGCCCAATGCAGGTGAAAGCAAGCCTAAGTGCTCTGCAGAGAACCCTGGCAGTGGACTTAACTGCTCTGCAACGCACCTTCATAAGGGCTTAGCTACGCTGGTCCCTCTAGAGGCTATTTTTGGATGTCTTCAAGTCATGAAACTGTTTGGGAAGTGGGCACTCAGAGGGGTGACTTGTTTAGGGAATGAAGCAACTAAAATTAGGGTTTGATGAGCCCTAAAGCACTGATATGAATGTTGGGATTTGATGTGCCGAAATAGATCTGTAACATCTATATCTAATCCTTCCACATGAATAACATGACCATAAAAAATAGGTTAGTATCAAGGAGGAAATCTTCTTCGAGGAATTGTCTTCGAAGGTTTTTCCTGCGAGTCTTGATCTCTTGATTTAGCTGAGAGATGTATTTGCTTGGTAGATTTTGCATATCCATCTTGTTTAATTGTCACAAAAGGACTCGAATTATTTTTGATTTTTTCTTTGTAACCACGACTAGTCTTTTCGCTGTATGATAGTTGGTTGCTGATGAGTTCGTCCAAAGTCTTTTAACTGTTGGCATAGTTTTGAAAAGTTTTTCCATTTTTTACTTCCTTTCGTAGAGCAACTATTTCATCTTCCAATGCTTCTCTCTCCTTGTTGCTTTCCTTTACTTCTTTCCTAAGTGATTCTTCAATTCATTTGTATTCTTCAACCTTGATTTTAAGATTGAGGATCTTTTCCCTTTCTGTCTTCAATTCATCTTCAAGAGTGTTAACATGATTCTTTTCAGCCTTGAGCTCTTTGATAACCTTTATTACTTCGTTTTTAAATTCAACTTCAATCATTTCTTCTTCTTCGTCTCCTTCTTTGTCAGGTGCCTCTTGTTTATTTGGCTTGGCCATAAATAATTCTCTTCCATTGAATTCTTATTCATTATCACTATCTTCCTCGGATGAGGAATTATCTTCTTTGGAGAAGAAACTTTTCTTAAACCATTTCTTCTTGCTTTGCTTGTTGAACTTCTTAGGACCTTTATTCCCTTTCGCAACACCCTCATTTTTGTGAGGACATTTGGTTGCAAAATGCCCAACCTCGCCACAATCCAAACATATTAATTGAAGTTTACCTTTGAATTTTCCTATACATGTTCTCATTTTCCGCGTGAAGTAGGAAAAGTATTTATGTGAGAATTCTTATTCAACTTCTTCCTTTTCTTCATCCTTACAATTGCAAGTTTTTTCTTTCGGAGTTTTCTTGTCCTTACTATTCTTCTTGGATGTGGAAAATGTTGTTTCTTAGTGAGATGTGCCATCCTCTTCTTCAATCCTCATTTCATATGCCGTAAGAATTCCATGCAATTGGTTAGACTTGATCTATCTTCCAAGATAGATACCTTAGGGTTAAATCTTGCTGGCAAGGTTATGAGGATCTTTTAGACAACAATTTTTGTTTCAACAGGTTCTCCAAAACCTTCCAATGTATTTTTTGTTTAATCAACACGCTGAAAGTATGTAGCAATATCTTCATCTTCCCTCATTTTGAGTTGCTCAAAATTTTCCTTGAAAATTTGAAGCTTTGCTTCTTTCACCTTTGAGTCACCTACATATATATTTTCAAGCTTGCCCCATACCTCTTTAGCATTTTTGCAACTCAATACCTTAAGATAAAAAATTTTATAAGCCCATTGATAATAAGATATTTAGAATTTGCATCATATACCATATTTTTCTTACCTTGTTCATCTTGAGTCGGTGTGAAGCCTTTGTCAACGATTTCCCATACTTCGTATCCTTGCGCCAGCAAATGAACCTACATTCTTCCAGTCCAAAGTTCATAGTTATTTCCATTGAACAAAGGAAATCTATTCTTAGTATACACCATGATCTCCTTCCAGTTGTTAGACTGCTTTTGAAGGAACCAAGCTGTGATACCAATTGTTGGAAATACTTAGAGGTGGGGTGAATCAATATTCCTCAGTAATTAGCACTTTTAAATCTTTTCAGAGCATTAGTTAATCTTCAATTATTATTAATGTTTATGTAGTAATAACAATAAATAAAAGAACATAGTAGGCACAAGAGTTTTAGGTGGAAAACCCCCTCTGGGTCAAAAACCACAAAACACTTTTCTAATAAATTCTTTAATCTTTAGCCCAAACTAAGATGAAAGCAACAACTTCATAGAATTCTAAAAAATCATTCTTCTCCATCTCCCACTGTAAGGATGTCCCAATGCCCTGGTTTCTTCAGTAATCAACTGAATGGATGCCCCAACACCTTAGCGAGTCACAACTCGCGCTAGCACCACCCTACTTCCCTGAAGTGTTCACATGACCCAACTTTCTGGTGACTTCATACAGTTGCCTAACACCTCCGTGCCACCCTATAATGATTCAAATAAGATAACATTGTGGATTCACAAACTAGGGACAACAATCCATGATACAATAATATGTACAATGATTTTTGTGTACTTGACTAAATACGGAATCATTCTATGACCTACAACCCAACCACGAAATCATCCCAACAATGACTCCTATAGCTCCCAACACTGCCTCTTCGACTCTAGGCAGAATGACTCTTTTACAATCTTTACAATGATGACTCTTTTACAACTTTACAATGATGAATCTTTTGCAATTATGACTCTTTTCTAAATGACTCTTTTACAACTTTACAATGATGACTCTTGGCCTTAACAATACTTCATGATACTTGGATGGCTGTCATGTCTTCAAGGGTGTCCCACTGCAATGCTTCCTTTGATTTGATACTTTTGATCTTGAATTCTCGCTTGATGTTGTACTTGAAGCTTCTTCTACCTGCATGCAAATTTTTCTCGGTGAAACCAATCCCAAAACAAAACAAAATACCCTTCAACTTACCTCTGCCTGCAAAACACATGTAAGTGCATAATAATGAATAAATACAAATTAAAATTTCAATGCGTACCTAAAGTGTGCTTGTCACTTTTGTTGTTGACTTGTTGCAGCAGTAGAAAAAGACTCCCACTCTTGATATAGTCCTGGACTCTATGCAAGACTATATCCAAAACTGGCCTAAAGATATATACAATAAAAACTGATGACAGACCCTAGGCTTGTGATGGACCAAGTTCTAAGTACAACAACATAGACCATCATATCAACTATGACAAGATAGGTAACATGAACTTATAACATTATATAGATTTAGCAGACTTAGTGTAGCATCAAGAATATGTAGAATCAAATGTGTAGTATCAAGAATAGGAAATCCAAAATTTGGTATCAAAACTAACTATGACATATAGAGACATAGAGATATAATCAAGACCTTGCATATACTTACATTGTCCTACCAAAACATATGTCAGAGATGATACTCAAAATTCAAATGTAAACACTAATCATACATACCTTTCTATAGGAGACTTACCTTAACTGTTGATGTGTGGTCCTTACTGCAGTGATCCTTGAATGCATGTTTTTTCTTGCCTTCTAGGAGGTCGATATTGAATATGTTGTATCTATGTAATTTTGAATCTGCAGGGTCTGAATGTTTGTCCTATGATATCCCTCTAAGTCTTATTTACAACCACATAGGTTTGATCAATATTGGATTCTTCAACAAAGAGTTATTCCCAATATCCATGATGACCTAATTATATACCGATTTCGTAGAGAGAAATTGTACAAAGTGCCATGTGAAACTGTTGCAGCCGTTGGCCTTGAAAACGATACTCGAAAAACCAAATTCTGTCCTCTTTCTGTCACTATTTATGAAATTTGAATCCAATGCTCAAAGAGAAAGTTATGACCCGACGTCACCTGTTTGACATGGAATTTTGGAGCCTTCAAAAACCCTAAATTCCTCAGATCATATATCCAAAAATATAGTGAACAAAGATCTAAAATTCCATCACGATGTTCATCATGATTTCGGCTCAAATGGATTTTAGTTTTAGCTTCAGAATATTTGCATAAAAAACGTTATAGTGAAAATTCCACGATGACCTGTTTTAAGCCACAAAATCCCTACTAGAGGAGGATATGAGGGTCACTATTTATATGAATGTCTTGAGTTGAGAGAGTCCTCAAAAAGTGAACATTGGAGGGATCTTAGGAGAAAAAAAACGTTATTAATTATTGACTATTTAATGACCACAACCAATTATGAGTGCCATGCTACAACCCCACAAGGTTTTAGCCCACTAACTAGGGTTACTAATGTAAAACATGAATATCTCTCAAACCGTGAAGAATTACGTGGCGTGTGATGAGCCTCATAAAGGGGTAATTATATGGGCTCATTTTACCTACTAAACTAGTCAAATGAACCATTTTCTTAGCTTATTGTATGATTTGCTGATTATATTTATGCTTATAGGGTGAGTTGAGTTAGTTATTATGCCATGTGGTCTAACATGTATTTAATACAGATTATTGATGGATTTCGAGGTCAAAGTCAAGGATCCAGTGGCCAAACTGTAGCAATAACTAGAAGTGGATAGAGGAGAGGAATTATAGGAGGGAATATCCCTTATTTATTTCTCCTCACTTCGAATTCCCCTTCATTCATCTCAGATTACACGCAACCAAATCATGCACTAGAAGGCAGCCGAGCAAGTGGAAGATGATTGAGAGTTATCTCGAGTTTTGGGAGCCAAGCCTCCATAATTTTAAGGAAGCTATTGGTAGCTTTAGATGTATAAGTAGAGAGGCCTAGAGCCTAAATAGGGTCGACTTTTTTCTTATGTAAACTCAGCTCAAATTTCGAGCTCACTATTTTATGACAGTTTTATGTAATCTTGCTATTTTTTGATAATGGAGATGGAATCCTTTTTGAGCTAGCACTGAGTTAACTCAGAGGGCTGAATCTCTTGGGTTAGGGCCCAATCCAAGTAGCCAAGCTCCTCTTTACTTGTATTTGTATGCTTTACTTTAGTTTGTAGATTAGTTTACTGTTAGATGTATTTCTTTTATGGTTAAGAATAGGTTGCTTTTGATGATTTAGTAGTTTGCTTCCATTTGTGCTTTCTGTCACAGGTTAAGCAGTAATCAAAGAAGATTCAAAGGGCTAGCAGCAGTGCCTTGGCCTCTCTGCCTCCCTCTGGGATCATGATTTGAGGCAAAGACTCTCTTGCTGCCCCAAAAACACAGATTTTCCTCATTCCTAGGACTTCTAGTGTTTGCAGCTCTCTAGTAGGTTCATAGTCTAGTTTTGCTTTGCTGTAGATCTTCTTTATCAAGTTAACTTCTTGATTTACAATAGTCCTTTTTTATTCTTTCCTTTCTTGTAGCATTTCCCAACATTTCCTTCTATGCATCATAGTTTAGGCCATTTTAATGTAAAACTTTGTCTTTCCTAGGATGCATTCATTTCAATGGTTGCTTGATTTTCTTAGTTTCTATGTAACATATCTCTTCCAGCAGTAGGCTAGCTTACCAGCAATCACACCCTCCATATGATTCATGCCCTATGGGTCTCCCAAACCTCACCTCAATTCTGCCTTAGTTTCCTTCATTTCTCATAGAACTTCTTCCTCTCTCCTTGAGCAAACCCAATCATATTTCTCTCTTCTGGTGATTCATGGTAGACCTTAGGTGCCCTAACACCTCATTCCAACCTTCATACACCTTTTCCATCCACTCTCACACCCTCATAACAACAAAAATTTCTCTTGGCCTCCTCTTGTAGGCCTCCTGTAGTTACCCTGTTTTCCTCCTGTAGTTTTCCTATGTCCTCCTGTAGTTTTTCCTGTAGGATTTCTTTTGAAGGCTAAGTGTGGGAAAATCCTCTAGAAGGCCACCTAAGACCTCCTAGGACCCATCCACACCATCCTACATTATCCCAGTCTCCAAAACCACCCTCTAACGCCACCTGTTTGCTGCCACACTCACACATAATAAATTAAATGCATGTTAAATTCACATAAAAACACACAAAAATCCAAAAATATGTTTTTGCTTATTTACTTCCAGAAATAGCATGGTTAGATGTTGTTTACTTCCTTGAGTAGGTAATGTCATTCATTTTATGGCTTTCATAGTGTTTTTGGCAAAAAGTAGAATTAGCATGTTAATTAGGGTTTACTAGGTTACTTTACATTCTAGTCTTTCTCCCTTCTGCAGTTAGAATAACATCTGTAGAGTAATCTCTCTTTCCTTTCATCATACATAGATATTCTTTTGAAATCTATAGAATTTGGCTTGAGCTCCTAGTGATCTTGCGTCGGTTGACCAAGTGACAACCTGCAGTGAGAACTAGTACTTGTGCATACAACATTGACTCTTCCAAGTTTGTTACCGATGCAAAACCTCTCAAACTTAGCCTAAAACACATGCAAATCAAGTTGTCAATCTGTGTGAGTTTCTAGATAATTCTCATATTTCTCATTTAATTACTATTAATTAACCATTTTTCCTAAGTTATACTTAGGAGATTTTTAATTATGGTCAATTAATTTAATTGAGCCATCTCTAGGTGGAATTTCTAGAAATGATTTATGGGTTTTGGAGAAATCCTATGTTTAAGCCTCTCCACCAAGTCTCGAGACTAGAACACCATCCAATGCTACAAAAACTAACACTCCCTCTTAGCAAAGAAGGTCTTCTCTCCAACTAGTGTTGTACAACTATCACAACACCCTATCTCTGCAACATCCTCCATCCATGCTATTGATATCTGACAATTGTAGCTGCCTACCATTGTCCACCAACTACTACACTAAATTTGATTCATCTACCATTGGTTGTAGGTGAAACAAACTGTTGCATTTGTGCTATAACAGATACTGCATTATACATCCTGTACTACTACCAACTCTGCATATGCACTACAAATCAACTCCCTCTCAACTGTGTTGTTTCTACTGTAAGTACTTGTTATAGACATTTTTGGGCCCTACAACCCCAAGCATGAAATGTCCATAAACCAAGGGCTCCTAATTCCCTAAAAGTGTTGTTCTAACCCCTAAAGGAACAAGGTCAACAGATTACAGCTTCTCCCAGAAGTTCTCCATGAGAAACTGCTCAGAATTGGTCAAAACAGGATCATTGCAGTTGCTCCACTAGCTAAGTGCGTTGCATCTCACCCAAATACACTGTGAGGGTGCGTTGCATTTCAAAATTCCCTTCTGTGGGGTGCGATGGGTGAGAAATGACAAATGGCAGTGTTATTCCGCGAGGTGGAGAGGCAATGGAAGCTTCCAGAATCTTCTCCTGTGACACTTGCCTCACTAAATTCGACCAAGGATGAGTAAGAGGCCATCAGTCTCCAAGTGGAAGAAAAAAATATCAGAGAGAAGACACTAATAAAATCACAAGTTGACTCATCCCCCTTACAGATATATATATATGGATCCCTCATCCCAGAGATCCAAAGGCTGGAATTTTGCATATTGTAAGGAATTGCTATTGGTTTCTTGAGACAAACATCAGATTGTTGGGTGATCTAAGCTTTGTTTGAGGTGAAGAGGGGCTTCTTTGCTGGGAGGTTGATGTTGGGTCAGAACAACTGGTTGTAACTCCTCTTGGCTCTTTTCTTGTTTATCAATAAAAGCTATTTGAGTTTTCCTCCATGCTTTTGTGTCATTGATGCTTGTTACATTTGTATGGTCAATTTACATCTGATCCTAGATTGTTTATGATTATAGATCCATGTCTTTGTATAGTGTTATGCTTCTGTGATCTTACAGGCACTTTGTGAAGCTGGGCGTGCAAGGGAGCAGGTAGCTGAGGACTATCAAAGAAGAGAGGGATCAAATCAGGAGATTAGCGCAAGACAGAGGTTGGTCTTTATGTTCCTCTCCATCTATAATTCATAAAGGAAAAACAAAAGTAGCTTTTCTCTGTTTGTTTCTAAGGCAGCTGTCACACCTTAGTGGGATAGAGCAGTTCTATATAGACACTTTTCCCTGTAACACTACTGCAACTGAGAAGCATCCAAAATATTGCATCAACTATGTCTTTTTGTTGCAACTATCTCTCGAGTCTCTGATTTCTACTAGCCTCTACACTACCCACTGAAAAATTTGCATTGTTGATGACTCTACCACTAAGCCTCTTGCTCTGCCAATAACGCTACTCTGTGTTCCTCAGAATTTGATTGTATCTATTTTGTAACTATCACTCATGAACATAATGGATCAACTGACATTGATCCTCGTTCTATTGAATATTGTGGGCCCCTATAGCATGGTCATGATCCACAAGGAAACACGATCCGATGCAGACACCATTTGATGTTTTCCTCACTAGACACTTCCCAAGTCTCTGCGCAACTCTGGGACTAAAGTTCCATATTGCCCGACCTCACTCCTAGAGGTATAGTTGCAAACATGGAAAAATATTCTTGGAGCTTGGAGGATAAATTTTCTATCTCTGTGGATGTTGCTACCTAATCCTGCTTCTCTTATTTTCCTTCTTCCTTTGAGGACATTGGGTACTGTAGAGGCCAAACTCGCCACATGAAGCACTTGACCTTAGATAGATCCTTTTTCTTCTTCTCCTCCCCTTATGAGCCTTGTCCCGAACTGGGAACCTTTTCCCTCCCTACTGATGCAAGGGCTGCATTGTCTTCCTCCTTCACATCTTTCAATACCTTGTTGGTACTGTTGTTTATGGACCTCTTTACTGGAGCTCACCTCATCTCCTCCTGTGAGATATTAACCCACATTTACTCCCACCCATGCAACATATCTTGTCCTAGAATGCCTTGGACAAAATTCTCCTAATCCTTGGTGAGACTATTGAGTACTAACCTCACCATCTCTGTAGGTGAAGGAATATATCCTACAGATGCAAGCTCATCCCTGATATCCTAAAGCTTCATGAGAAGGGGATCAACGCATTCACCCTTCTTCATCCTAACATTTCTCAACTTCTCTTTCAAGAACATTTCCCGCTGCTTAAAAGGATTCTGGTATAGACCTGCGAGAGCATCCCACATATTCTTGGTTGTATTCTTGGAAAATACGCATGAGACTATATGGTCTCAGACACCATCCAAGATCATCCACTTCATATTGGCCATCTCCTTCTTGAATTCTTTCAGCTGAACTGCATCAGTAGTTTCTACCACAATGTTCTCTACACAGGTTTTCATGACATGTTGATCTAATAGGAAGGACATCCTAGCCTTCCAAATGATATATTTGGAAGCTCCCTCCAACCAATCCTGGTATTTATGCCTGAATCTATACATTTATGCAAAAACTCAAAACTAATAAATAAACTAGAATATCCTATTTTCTTGCTTGACTACCTATTTAGAAACTCACACTCCCTCCTGAAATCACAAAACTGCTATATCTGCATTGCTATTCATTCAACTTCTTTTTGAGACTACTTTCTTAGCATTTCTGAATGTCCTTATCTAGAAAACTAGCACACGAACTATAATCCCCACAAATCGAACTAGATGCTTCTAGAAAACTCACTGTTGGGCAGCGGATCCCCCCATAACATGTTTTTGGGGCTTGAAGCCTAAATTTTGGTAAAAGTGTAATGTAAAGACCCCACGAAATGTGGGTGCAAAGCACGAGAGTCTAGGGTTGTCTGCCCTAAAATAATATAATTTAATATAAAGTGTGTCGGCCTACCCATGGTCCGCGGACCATGGGATTGTATAAACAGAGCGAGGTTGTAAGTGAAAAGAAAGTCTAAGTTTTGAGAAGTATTAGATAGATGCGAAGGCATGGTTAGAATATAAAAGTGAATATGAAGTGTATTGGGTCGTAGTAGTAGGTAGAGGCTCTGCAGCTGAGTGCATAAAGGCCTAGTAGAGTCCGCAACTGAGTGCATGGACCCCTGTAGTTGAGTGTGCAGGGTGGAGTCAAGTCTGTAACTGAACTTGAGTGTTAATAAAGATAAGATTGATTGAGAATATTGTCCATTTGCTTGTATATCTGTATTTCTATTTTCTGGTTATTCTTTATGCATTTATATTATTTTCAAGTACGCGCACTAATCTAAAATTTGAACAAGTAATAAGAATACTTGGACCGCACAAACTAAGTTAAGCACTAATATAATAGTAAGGATCGGATCGGATTGGAATAATATGAATGTGCACATGGGTTGCGAAGAAGATAAAGCTGCACAGAGCAGCGTGGCGTGTAGGATAGGATTGCGAACCTCCAGAACCCTCATCAAGACATCCCTAGGGTGGGGAAACCCTGTTCCAACACCCTCCCATACTACTTCGGGTGAGACCTCAGTTTGCGCTCTGAGGACTGTTGCCAAAAGGGCCAGTAGTACTGGGATTTGCTTGGCTAAACTCACTGCTGAACCTGGGTCAGGCCCCACGTAGCTAGAAAATGGTTTCATTGCTGAGACTGAGATCTGCCTAAGGGATGTTTGATGTCGTGCCATTGGAACCCAACGAAGAATGAAATTAAAGAGTGGTTGGACAAGAAGATTCACGAGTTCGTGACATAGGAAAACAAAACTTTGCAGGTATCCGAGAAAAGGTGGTTGGATCGCTACGTGTATACAGAAATCCATGAGATCTTCTTCGCATCCTTTCCTTCTGAACTGTATGAGTGGATCATGAGGTTAGCCGACAGCTAGGGAAGGTGTAAGCTCGACCAACCGATAGTGTGGACTCCGGAATTAGTGTGCAGACTGGAGGCATCAAAAGATAAGATCACGCAAGTTGTGGACCATTGGGTCGACTGGATAATAGGGGATTTATCATTGAGTTTGCAATAGACACGACCATGAGCTACAGCGAAGCAGAATGATGTTTTCTCAAGGGACTGCGAGGTAAGTACATTAAATCTTTGAATACTTGGATTAAGATGTTGTTATGTGAAAAGCAGGTTATGCGAATACATTAATGTTTGGAATGACGTGGAGCAGAAAGATCTACAAAGGTAGTGGGGAATTAGGAAACAGTCCCTTAATTTCACCTTCACGAGAGAGCGAGGAAGAGCTTGCTCGGGTCTCTCTGAGAAGTGTGGTCAGTTTGATAAGGCAGCACATTCCACAGTTACCACCTCCACTTATGAGATCACCTGCTTCACCTCCTTCACCTCCATCTCCACCCACTCCACCTCCACCAAACTTGCAGTTCAGCATGGCGAGCATGATCAAGCTACCCATATTCAGAGGAGTAGGGAATGAGGATCCAGACTAGTTCTAGTTCATGGTAAGAGCGGTGTGGGAAGCGC
Organism: Pinus tabuliformis; assembly: GCA_031772625.1. Classification (NCBI taxonomy): domain Eukaryota; kingdom Viridiplantae; phylum Streptophyta; class Pinopsida; order Pinales; family Pinaceae; genus Pinus; species Pinus tabuliformis. The sequence goes on along the minus strand of CM062805.1, from coordinate 725,220,221 downwards.
AAGGGGTCACGGATGACAACATTAAGAAGGCTACATTGGTGAGCACGCTGTGAGATCGTGCATTGACATGGTATATCAAGCACTCTAATGATCACCCAAATGTAGGAATAACAGAGATCCAGAATGCACTGAACAGATAATTTAGCCGGCCGAAATTAGAGACACAGTCAATCATCGGGTTTAAAGAGATTGCGATGCTTACAGGTGAGACCCCCTGGGATCTAGCTTAGTGGCTAAAGAGTATGATCTGCGAGGCTAATATGACGCTCATAGATGCACAACATTGCGCATGGTGTGTGGCATCTCTAACACTACACCTAAGGATGGCGCTGTCGCAATAGAAACTGTCTACCCAAGCCGAAGCGTTGGAAATGGCGATGAGGTTGCATGAGACATTGATATAGGATCTGGGGCTGGGTGTTCAACAAATCCACATGCAACTACATAATCTTTGCCTGGAAATGCAGAGCTTGAAGCAGGATAGGGCACCATGGCTAGAGGCGCGCAAGGAAGTGTAGTGCATAAAATGCAAAGGCCAGGGCCATGACAAGGACCATTATTCGATATTCATGAACTACTTGGCAGGAGGGGGGCCAATGCAGTTGAGACCAGAGGCACAGGCAGGGCCAAGTGTGACACCCACATTATGGTGCGCGATCTGTTAAATAGGAGGAATGCACATGACAAATAACTGTCATTTGTTGCAGAAGTATACACCGACACCCTGACAACTGTTTTTTAATTTCTGTAGGTTGGTGGGTCATGGCGAGCGTACTTATCGTAGCTACAAGTTAATGATGGATTGAACCCCATACTATCGGATGCAAAAAGAAACACAAGCTCTCGACTCACCGGCGGGGATGGCGTGTGCTGGATTTCAGGGGCGAGGTCGAGGACGAGGAGGAATGGGGCCAAGAAGGGGCCGTGGACAGTTAATTTGTTACAATTGTGGAGGACCAGGGCACTACACCCACGATTGTACCAACCTGATGAGAGTATCCTGTTCATACTGTGCTCATTTTGATCATGAAATGGTATATTGTCCTACGTTGATCGCACAAATGTGTGAGAAAGGGGTACTCCAGCCTCCTGTGACTCAAAATATTCAAATGATGAGATCTAAACCACGCGAAGAAGACCCAAATGTGAATATAGTGCTTAAAAGCAGTGCGACCATAGGGGAGGATAAGGGGAAGCAGCTCGAGGAAGATACATGGGTTTGAAAGGCTCCTACAAAGGAACCTGAGTTTGACTTAGAATGCGCAAAGGAGACGTTCATGGAAGCTAAGAAGAGCTTCACAGAGGCCTCCACTTTAGGTAGTAAGGATCAACCAGAGCCAGGGATGGATCCTTCTATGCTTACTACCTTTTTAGAGACATGCATGAAACTGCTGCGTGACAATAAGGCAGTTAAGGGACTACAGGAGTTGATCACCAAGTGCGCAGGGTCAGGGGAACCACGCATAGTCCAAAAACTAGGAAACCATGCATTACACACCGGGAGGGAAATGAGATTGACGACACAGATTGGTGAGTATGAAATGGATCAGGTAATCCTAGACCTGGGTTTGGATGCGAATGTGTTACCAAAGCAGACATGGGAATGCATGGGTAGGCCCGTGTTACAGTGGTCCCATATTCAATTGCGAATGGTGAACCAACAATTTTTTTTTCCCTTGGGGAGGTTGCAAGGGGTAATAGTTGATATCAAAGGTGCAAGCACACAGATGGACTTTGAAGTAATAGAGATTTTCGATATCCTTATCCCATGTTGCTAGGAATAGATTGGGTCACTAATATGAATGGAGTCACCAACCTGAAGAAGTGGAAGATGATATTTGAAAAAAAGTCCCTACGCGTAGTAGTTCTGCCACATCCAGCCGAAGGAGTCTGCTACATCGAACCTGTGCACGGCGATGAAAGTGGTGATGAGCTGGATTGTATTTACTAGATAACGATGCAAGACCGAGATTGGGTGAACCTGACTGTAGATGGAAGAATCTCATGGGAGCGCGATAGTTCCTGTAGTTTGGATTCAGACAAAGAAGTAAAACGCTGGCAGAACCGACTGCACGAAGTGACAATGCTAAATTGCAACATGATGATTAGATCATTGCGTTATGTGACAACAGAGGCAAGGGAACTACCAACCTATGATGGGGTGATAGCGGTGGATGAATTCCTGGACAAATTTGAAAGCGCAGTACTAGAACAATAGCAGTACGGTGCGATGGAATGGATGCTGCGTGAAACACCTGCACGATGGTGGAGTACACATTAGAAGACCATTGTAAGATGGCGTGAATGTAGGAGACATATGTACTTGCGGTTTGGAAGCCCCCAGCGTCAAAAAAGAGTCGGGCAGCGAGGATGAAGCAGTTTGCACGACCACCTTTATCGATGGGTACAGACAGGTGTTGTGCAAGCACATCCCAGACTAAGGATCGAAAATAGAGCTCGACGCGGCAACAGGAAAGGTGCCACACACCACAAATATTCCATGATGGGGCATTCAAAAAGCTATACGGAATCATGAATAGAGTTCACCAGGTGAGATGAACTAACTGGGACCTGTGCGTACCAGCGGTTCGATGGGCTTCCAAGGCCATAAGCAAAGACCAGAGTGTGGAAATGACCCCAACACTAATGCGAAGAGAGAAAACCATAAGAGCAGAGAAGATTCCCCATACAACAGCTCCCGCAGTTGGGATAGTACATGAGGACCCAGGTAAAGGAATTATGCAGTTACAGGAAGCCATTTGACGAGGGGACTTGAAACTTCGCGAACTCGACGAAGATTGGGTACAGCTGAGAAAGAAAAGAATGACATTGGATGAAGAAATCAACAAACTAGAAACCGAAGTCACGCAAGCAGGCTGCGTCGAGAAACTAAGCACGATGGGACAAGGTCTAGCCAACCCTGCTACTGCATTAGAAGAAGTTGTGACCCTGCTACCATGGTTGCGACCGCACCTTACTAGACAAAGTAAATAGGGGAGCGTACCATACAAAGAAGAACACCACGCACTGATAGACGCAAGGGTAATTAAGGGGTGCCCATGGCCTAGGATAATAAGGAAATTGAAGCCTTGCACTGGTGGTGCGACCACCTGACTATTCGTAGGAAGCATAGTCTTAGTGCTCCAAGCAGTTGAAAGAGAGCGCGGGACTATAAAAGAGTCTGTATGGGAGCTGCGTGACATGGAAGCTGAGCGCAGGATTAGTGTGATGCACGGGTCACATCCGTGCATAAGGGGCTGCGTTGCCGCTCGGGTAGGCTAAAACGTGACCATTGGTGTCACTATTCATGATGAGATGTCCAATTTAAGGAAAAAAGGAGAGGTTGACGGACAATAAAGACACGAATTAAGAATGAGATTTAAGACGATTAGTAAAATGATTCAGAAAGTCACGAAGGACATGCTCCAGGGATTGCGGATGGAGCAGAGCACCGTGTTGGGGGCACTCAGTGCGCATCATCGGCACAGTTGGATGGAATTCACACAAAGATCACTGCACCAGTAGAGTGACTCGGGACGAGTCATGATGATTGTGTTGGGGCCTGTTGGGAAGCAGACCCCCCATAGCAGGTTTTTGGGTCTTGAAGCCCGAATTTTGGTAAAAGTGTAATTTAAAGACCTTGTGAAATGCGGGCGTGGAGTGCAAGAGTCTTGGGTTGTATGCCCTAAGATAATATAATTTAAAAAAAAGTGTGTCAGCCTACCCATGGCCGCGGACCATGGGATTGTATAAACAGAGCGAGGTTCTAAGTGAAAAGAAAGTATAAGTTTTGAGAAGTATCAGATAGATGCGAAGGCATGGTTAGAATATAGAAGTGAATCTGAAGTGTATTGGGTCGTAGTAGTAGGTAGTGTAGAAATTTTGAATAATTTAACGCATATTCAATGGAGATTATCCTGATCATGTACTATTGCGGAAAACATACACAATACATAAGCTCCTCTACTTTGATCATCAATATAGTAGCATCAATAACAATAAAACATCAAGAGCATTCACACATTAACACAGTATGTATCCCGGGGAAAGCATCTCGCTAAAAACCCCACACTATCTGTATATTAATGATTGAGTCATGTAACATTACACAGCATAATACTTCTCACAAGTATCTCCACCTCTGTTACACACAATACAGCTCAGATCTGATCTCCAAATCTCTTCCACTACTTGCCTGCCTCCACTGCTCAATACCTGCTCAAGAACTGATGAGAATGGCTCACCAAACTCGTTTTTCACCTGCAAAATAGTCACTCACTCTTTGTTGGACGTGAGCACAAGCTATAATGTGGGCAAATACGTGAGCAAACTCATTGGCATACTCAATCCCTTGATTGTGCAAGATCTGGTGCACAACTATAGTCACAACTGATAGCAATCTGATTCTCTACCACCTGTCCCTGTTGAACTGAACATGCACTGACATGCAACTGAGTTAACTGATGTATTCATTAGTTGTATTATGAGTTAATAACTTGTGAATTAATTAATAACTAATTCACCCAACTCATCTCTAGTCTATTTTCCAGTTAGACTAAATACAACCAGTTTAACAAAGCTAAACTGAACACAACTCCATCAACTCCACAATCAACTCCACCAAACTCAACTGATTGAGTTCTAACTGAAGTCATGCATGCAAAAACTGAACTGACTCATAAGAAAAGCGTATTTCCTTCTGACAGCTGCATGTGCCACCTCTATAGCTCAAACTGAAGTGCTCCAAGAGAATAAGATTAAGTTTATAGTCCAAATATTATTGTGAGATAATAATATTTGACTTTTCTATTTTTGACAGCCAATCTAAAAATAGACTTTGATCACTCACACTGTGATCACTCACACTTTCATCAAAAATAGAAGTACATCTATTTTTACCAACTTGACCAATCATCCATAAACAACAACCTGCAATCCATAGACATGATCCATATGTCTAAAAATAGACAGTCTAAAAATAGACTTGCGCCAAAAATAGCCTGCGGGCCCACTTAGTGAAGGCGACTCTTTTCACTAAGCTCCATCATCTTGTTGCAATCTCAACAGGTAGGGGCTCTGCAGGTGAGTGCACAAAGGCCTAGTAGAGTTCGCAGCTGACTGCGCGGACCCCTACAGCTAAGTGTGTAGGGTGGAGTCAGGTATGTAACTGAACTTGAGTACTAATAAAGATAATATTGATTTAGAATATTGTGCATTTTCTTGTAGATCTATATTTCTATGTTCTGGTTATTATTTATGCATTTATATTATTTTCAAGTACATGCACTAATCTGAAAGTTGAACAAGTAATAAGAATACTGGGATTGCACAAACTAAGTTAAGCACTAATATAATGGTAAGGATTGGATCAGATCAGAATAATACGAAGGTGCGCAAGGGTTGCGAAGAACATAAAGTTGCACGAAGTAGCGTGGTGCGTAGGATAGGATCGCGAACCTCCAAAACCCTCATCAAGACATCCCTAGGGTGCAGAATCTTGGTTCCAGCATCCTCCCATACTACTTTGGGTGAGACCTTAGTCCGCGCTCCGCAGACAATTGCCAAAAGGGCCAGTAGTACCGGGATTTTCTTAGCTAAACTCATTGCTGAACCTAGGTCAGGCCCCACGTAGCCAACACTCACACTGCCTTCTGTAACTAGAAAAATTATGGATTTCCTCTAGAAAACTGGAACTCAAAATCCTCTAGGAAAATTTGGAAATTATTCCCTATGTGTGTGCACTTTCTCTTCCACCCGACACTGATTCTGCTCTAGTAAACTGCTGCAAAACCCTTTGTGCCCAGACAAGAAATCTGCTCAGTGAAAATACTGTGTTTTTTCTCCTCCCTCTGCCTGTTGGAATCACTATTTCAAACAAATCGAACTTTCTTGCAAATGAAACTAGAAAATTGAACCCTTTATCATTAATTCACATTGCCTGTCTTGGCACTACACAACCCATGAAAATTTCAGGCTGCTACTCCCTCTAAATAGTGAATTTTTCCTCTTCCACCTCTGAGCTTCCTTTCCATCAACTATGCTCTCATACCATGCGAAAATTTCTAAAACTTCTATTGTACTAATTGGAACTAATTCTTCTAACTAAAAAATTAATTATGCAGTTTATTTCTATGGAAACAAAAAAATAATCACACTGCATTCTTCACAAATAAAATAATACAGATAATAAAAGCACTAAAAACTGAGAAATGCTAGCACACACAAAAATTGTGACACCATTATTTTGGACAATAGTCCCTAGAAAAACCTAAATTTGCGAGAAAATAGTAGCAACTCAGGGTTTATATTATTATTTTCAGCAAAAATTATGAGTACAACAAAATGTCATGAAACTGGTGATTCTACCTAAGAGAAATACTAGAGAGAAGGAGGGAAGAAGAAAGACATAGAGAGAGAAAGGTGGAGATATATGGGGGAAGTGACGAGGGATATATGGAGAGAGTGTGAGTGAGAGAGGAGAGCGGGAGGGAAGAGACAAAGGGGATTCTAGAGAGAGAGGGAGAGGGATAGAGAGGGAGAGAGATAGATAAATATGGATAAAGAGTGTGTACGTTTGAGGGGTGAGATATAGAAACAAATAATGAGAGATGGTGTGAGATAGAGATATAGATGAATGAGGAAGTGAAGGAAGAAGATAGAGATAGGGAGAGGGAGGGAGGGAGTGAGGGATAGATATATATATATATATATATATATATATATATATATATATATATATATATATATATATATATATATATATATATGGGGAGAGAGAGTGTGTGTTTTAGGGTGGGGAAGGGGGTGAGATAGAGAGAAAAAGCAAAAGAGATTGAGGGATATATAGATATAGATAGTGGGGGGGGGGAGAGAGAGATGGAAGTAGAGAGAGATAAAGATAGGAAAGGAAGGGAAAAGAGAGATACAAAGAGATGTGGGAAAGAGGGAGGGGGAGAGAGAGAGAGATGGGGGAGAGATATAGCAGGAGAGAGAGAAGGATGTAGAAAATCATGTAGATTCACAAGCTAATGCAATTTTCTAAAGCAAGAGACAAAAATCTACTTCTACTCTTTATAGCAGAAGCCCATAAACATCGAGAAAACAATAATAAATAGAGGAATAGAATCAATGGAATAAAACACAATAAATATCCAGGGAAATCCATAGCTCTAAACCCCACTAGCTGTTTTGTATTAATCCAAAAAATCAAGATGAAATTACAGTACTTGTTCTCTCTAGAACAATCCTAGCATTCAACAAATTCAATCTCCAACTCATAAGCAAGCTCAAGACAGAAGCTTATCCAATTCACAAGCTCTCCAAGTCTCTATTCCAATGTGTAATTTGTATGAAGGATAGCTTGTATTTAAAGGGAAATAAAGCCTCTAAAAATAGCACAATCCCTTAAGGATCAGTTCCTGATTGCATGCACTATCAGTGCAACTTGGAAAAAGCTAAAACAAATAGTACACTATCCCTACACTCTAGTCTCAACTGGGTCTTTCTCAGAATCAACATGCATGATTTTCTGATGAGTAGATATTTAGTTAACTAGAGTAGCACTTGTGGAGTTCATTAGTGTCACCATTGACTGTTAACTCACTATTAGTTCTCTCAATTAGTTTGAGAACTAATTTAATTGAACTGACTCATGAAATTGAGTCTTGTATTTTACAACTCACAATTAACTCACACTCGACTCCTATAAAGTAGGGATAACATATACGTGACTTCCAAAAGACTTCCAACTCGAATTTCCTAAGTTAAGTAAGTTTAATAAACTTAATTTAACTATTTTAAGTTGATATGAGAATAGAATTTGAATTTAATTCAAAGTTTAATTCAAGGACAAATTAAACTGGAATTTCTTGTTGCCAATTCTCAACAAAGGAGAGAAGGAGGGAGATAGACGTACATTAACTAGATGTATAATGTATGATATGCATTGATTTTAGTGTAAGCACAAATAAATTATTGACAATGTGCATTGGTTTCAGTGTTACAGTAATTCAACCATAAATAAAATACTTGATTTTTTAGCTTAAATAAAATGTTCACTCATATGAAATATTTGCTTCTTGAAACTATAAACTATTTGTAATTGACTACTACTTTTTAATGTTTCACATTTCAATATCATGTTGAACATGGAACGATTTACACATGTATCTCATAGTGAGCATTATACCATTAAAATATATAGAAAATAGTGAACTTAATTTTCAACTAATGCATTAGCTTAAGTGTAATTGAATTAATTGATTTCAGTAAATATTGTTGGAATGCATAGAAGGAAGAGAGAGAGGACTAAAGAGAGGGAGGGAGAGGGAGATGGAGTTGGAGGGCGAGAGAGAGGGAGGGAAGAAGAAAGATTATATATATATATATATATATATATATATATATATATATATATATATATATATATATATATATATATATATATATATATATATATATATATATATATATATATATATATATATATATATATATATATATATTCGAGAGAGAGTTTGTATTCTTGTGGGGTGAGATAGAGAGACAAAAAAGGAGAGACGGAGAGAGATAGAGATATATATGGAGTGGGGAGAGAGGGAAGAAGAGAGAGATAGAGAGAGGGAGGACGAGATATAGATAGATATGGAGAGAGAGTGTGTGTGTTTGGGGGGTGAGATAAAAAAACAAAGGAGATATGGAGGGAGATATAGATATGAATGATAAGGGGAGAGATATGGAAGAAGAGAGAGACAAAGAGGAGTGGTAGAGAGAGATACAATGAGATGTGGGGGATAGAGGTAAGGGGAGAGAGGAGAGAAAGAGGGAGGTATATGTACATTAACTAGATTTTTTTCCTCGAGGAAAAGTCGTAATTTTCTATTAATTTGAGAAAATTACATGTTGTAGATGCCAACCAGGCATATGCAGAGGGTTAGGCCAAAGCCTTAAAAAATATATACATGTTTGTATGAAATTACCCAAGAGGGTATACTGTAGTTGATTGGAAATATATATATACAGGGAAATAAAGAGCATAATATAAGAGTATGATAATATCTGCAAAAAAAGATTGCATTAGGGCGTATTAGCCCCTTGAAATATCTGATCTATGTATGGCCGATGGTAATACTGGTAGTGATCATCCTCTAGTTGTTCATGTATTAGCCATAGACCCCTGGGCTGGACTGCGACCTCCTTGGATAACTAGTTGGAAATCTGATTACGTTCCCTGTAAATATGATGACAAGAAATATAATCAAATTGTGATTTTAAAAGTATGGATTCATCCAATATGTTCCTGAGTGAGTGCACATGACATGTATTTGTGTTATTGAACCAGTTTATAATGATTTTGGAGTCCCCAAAAATCTGTAGGTGTCTGCAACCATGATCCAAAGAAAAATGAAGCAAATGTCTAAGGGTGATGAGTTCAACATATTTGTTTGTACCAGCCCCGAGGCCCATCTGGATACGGAAAATATGGTTGTCATATAGATGCAATAAAACACCCCCCCACCCACCCCACATCCTTGATCTTGTGCAGATCCATTAAAGTATGCCCAGGGGTGATCTCAGTCTATATCTTCAGGTGTAACAACATAGATAGGAGGAGTGTGTTCCTCGTTGGGGATTTCGTGGAATGAGTTTATAATATGGGCAATTTAAAGAGGCCACCAAGCATCTTCATCTCTAAAGATGATTCCATTCCTATTCAACCAAAGTGACCAACAGATAATAAGGGGGAGGTTGCATGCTTTCTGGTTCGAGGACTCAATCCACCAATGATTCCAAGCATCCAAAATGTTATCTCCATGCCATCTCTGAGTAATAGCCAGTGAGGAGAGAATATGTTCCCATAAATGGACAACAACAAGGCAGATAAGAAAGAGGTGTTCATTTGATTCTTTGACTTGATGACAGAGGACGCACCAGGAGGGACCATAAAAAGACCTTTTCTTTAGATTTTCCCTAGTAGGAGTTTTGTTCATTAGAACATTCCACATAAACAACCTGGTATATGGGGGGGCTTTGAGCTTCCAAAGGGTGCACCACCACCTGACCAACTCAGGTGGCTTGTGTGAAACATAGATAATAGGATAGCCTTATCTTGGGGAATAATTTTTGTGCGCTGCAGGTGCCCAAATGAGTTCATCTTCATCCTTTGAGATATGAACATGTGATTCAGTCAAAGCGGAGATATAGCCCACCCAATCCTGTTGCCATTGGAGATGGATTCCTAGAAGATCAATTGATTTCCAAGCTTGTACAAATATGGTGGAATTCTCTGAATCGGAAATATGGGAAATTGAGTTGATGCCTCGATCATTTAGGAAATTAATAAGATTAGGGGGCATCCTATACATGTTTCCGCATCCTATCCAAGGGTCCATGCCGATGCACATTGATATTCCAGATTTAATATGACATACAAGGACATATCTAATAGTGGGAAGAGTACAAAGAAGAAGCTTCTAGATCATTGAAATACCAGCTCTGTGCCAGGATGGGAGTCGAATCCAATCCATAATATGAAGAGGCCATATGTATTTACAATGGACCACATCAGTCCAAAGGCTGCGTGTCGTCAGAACATGCCAACCCATCTTGGAAAAATGAGCATGTGTAAAGGAGGATAGGTCGTTCAATCCCTGACCACCCCATTTCTTTGGAAGGGTGATGTGACTCCAGCCTAACCCAAGCAAAAGGCCTCCGCTTCTTGAAACCATTCCACAGAAATCTACAACAAATTTTTTGTATCTGAGATAGGATTCCTTTGGGAATCCAAGCCAAGGACATCCAGTATACCGGGGTCACCTCAAGGACCGATTTGATAAGGAATAAATGCCCTGATCTAGATAAGAACCTATGATTCCAGTTATGTAGTCTTTTTTCCACCTTGGCCACAAGCCAAATCCAATCTGCAATCTTGTAGCTGTGTGACTTGATACAGAACCCAAGATATTTGAGTCTATCTTCCAAATAAAGTCTCTAAAAAGGGAACTTCTAAAGAGCGGTCTAGATTTCCTGAGGGGATCATTCTGAGAAGGAGATGGTGGATTTCAACTGGTTCGATTCCATTCTAGTTGTAAGGCAAAAAAGCTACATGATAGAAGAGAAAATAGAGAAGTCCCGAATACCCCCACTGGGGAAGATGAGGACATCATCAACAAAAAGTAGGTGGGAGATGATACATTGGTCTGTAATCTTGACTCCCTGAAGTCGCCCTTCTCTTCTTTCCTATAGTATTAATCTGCTCAAAACTTCCATTACAAGGAGGAAGATGAGTGGAGAAAGGGGACATCCCTGTCTAATTCCTCGCTCTGCATGGAAGAAATTGGAGGCTGAGCCATTTATGAGAGTGCTGAAGGAAATAGCAGTGATACAACACATGATCCAATGAATGAAAGGAATGGGAAAGCCCAGGTGTGTTAGAATCATTCTTAAGTATAACCAACTGACATGATCAAAAGCCTTAGAGAGGTTTATCTTGAGGATAGAGCCTTTTAAATGCCTTGTCTTGATGGAGTGGAGGACCTCCTATGCGGTTTCAATGGCCTCATGAATTTTTCTATTATTCAGAAAGGAAAATTGTTCAGATGAGATGTGGGCAGATAGGATGGGCTTTAATCTATTAGTAATGATTTTGGAAATAATCTTTTAGAGGAAATTGCAAAGGGAGATAGGCCTCAAATCATTGAAAGAAAGTGGGGAGTCCAATTTCGGGATGAGGGCAATGAAGGTGTAATTGATGGCCTCATACATTCAACCAGATGATCTACATTCCTCCACAACCTTAAGTAGGTCCTGACCAATGGTCTCAAAGAAAGCCAAATAGAATTCAATAGACCATCCATCCGGACTAGGGATTTTATCCTTTTTAAACCATTTGAGGGTGCTTTCCAGTTCCCCCATTGCAACAGGCTTGATGAGGTCAAATTCCTCATCCTGATAAAAAAATTGAGGAAATAGTCTAGCAACTCTAATGATTTCAGAAAGAGTGGCCTCAGGAGGAGCCTTGAAAAAATGTTGGAAGTGGTTAGTACCAAGATGAGCCAGTTGGTGAAAAGTGTGAGTAGGTTGGCCATCCTCATTAGGCATCTTCTAGATAGTATTAATTTCCCGTCTCCCATTCACAAAATTATGGAAGAATTTGGTGTTATCATCCCCTGCTTGTAACCAGATAGCCCTACTTCTAAGGTGCCAAGTCTCCTCTCATTCGTTAAGAATTTTGGATTGTTGTACCTTCAGGTCTATGAGGGTGTTTTTAGCTTCTCCAGAGGAGAATCCCCTCCCATTTGCATCCATCAAATCTACCATCTTGTCTTCGATGAGCCTTAGAGTTTGATCATCCCAATATCTTTTATGTTTAGCCCATTGTATAGATAATCTCTTTAGGTCATTTAGATTGTGACAAAAACCTTCTAAAATAGACCTCCCCTGTGCAAGAGGGTGAGCCTGCCAATAGTCATTTACCAATTTGATGTAATAAGGGTCCATCAACCAGATGGAGTTAAATTTAAAGGGAGATCTTGAATTCTGAGAGGGTCCCAACAACTCCAAAAAAATAGGGGAGTGGTTTGTCAAGGCCCTTACCAAGTTCTCCTTAATTAAAAAGAGATCAGTCTTCTGGTCAGTGATGCCTCTCTAGTTCTTTTGATATGCCAAGTTAGTTGCAGCTTATTCATAGGGATATCTACCAGATGATGCTACTCCAGAAGATGCTACATATTGTCTGAGAGGGGGTCCAACTAGGCATTGTGTCCCCAAGATTCCACATGTCCAATTGAGAAATTGCGATCCCTTACAAGAATAAGATTGTCAGAGTTTGTGAGAGATAGGTTGAGTAAGTGATTCCAAAATTCTTCCCTGTTATGGCAGGGAGCATAAACATTGATAATTCTAAATTCTAGGACCAACTCCGAGGAGTATATATCCATACCAATAAAACTAGCCCCCCCCCAGGATGAAAGAAGCTTAAACCTATGGGGGTTAATTCCAAGTGCGATTCCCCCAAATTGCCCACTGATATCCAAAGCGCGGAAGGTCCATCCCGACTTTAGGGAGTTCATTACAAAGATAACCTACTTGGACAACCCAAGGGTTTCTTGTAGATAGATAATATCGATCTGCTCAGAATCTAGAAGTCTTTTGAGGGCTAGTTTTTTGGTAGGCTAGCCAACCCTCTATAGTTGAAAGAGATCCACTTCATGTATGAGGCTAGGGGAGGGTGTCTAATGCTCTAAGAACCCTATCAATTGTAGTTTTGTTACCCTGAGCCACATCCACCCTTGCTTGGATAATGGCTTCAAAAATGAAAGAATGCCGACCCCTTGGAGGCTTGGAGATCTTGGAGGGGGCGATAGGCCAATACCAGAAGGCTCAGAGGTGTGTTTACCCCGAGAGAAAATATTGTAGGGGTGAGAGTTACAGGAGGAGAATGATGCACCAAGAGAGGGAGGTGAAGTGGTCAGCCCAGGTATAGATGGCGAGGTGGTAGTAAAGGATGGGGGAGGGGGGTTCAGAGGGAAAGTAAGAGGAGTGGTGGATATGCATGCAAAGGATGAAAATGCAACATGCAATTCAGGTGCAAAAGTAGAGAACAATAAAGAAGATGCAACAAAAAGAGATGAACAAATACCCGTAGAAAGGGTGGCCGCAACAGCTGCCCGAGATCTCATCATGGGAGGTGAAGGAGGCTGGTGAGTGGCTAATGAAGTCATCTATGCAGAACTGCGATCCAGTGGCTTCGGACGCGAGGACTGAGAAGGCTTCTTATCCATGGGTGCTTGTGCCACAGTTCTGGCACCATATGTGTCTTTGATGGGAGAGGAGGCAACAATACCCAATGGGAATTCCTTGTAGAGATGGCTGACCTTGTGACACCTCCTACATCTGAACGTCGTCCCTTCATAATCCAGAATCTGGATGTGGGTGAATATTTTCCACTAAGAGTGATTTTCTCCTCCAGTCCTTCTCTGGTGTCTAGGTACACCAGGATGCATGCCAACGATTTGTTGCCTGAGGTAATGAAATATTTATCATAATCAAGGAATGTGCCTAATACATTCCCAATGTGAGAAAAAATATCCTCAAACCAGAAATGTAGGGGAAGTCCCGGGAGACAGACCCAAAGTGGCCCAACACCCAATTGTTCCTGCTCAGGGTAAAAAAGAGGACTCCATCTCTTAAGCAGCACGAGTGCCAATTCTATGTGCTAATACCATGAGAGGACCCATGATGTATAATCCTCCCTTTGAAAACTTAGAGTGAACCAACCACAAGCCAAAGTGGTAACATATGAGAGTTCACTGAGGATGTTCCCATAAATCTTAGTGACCCAAAGATGGAGCCAGGTGGTCGAGTAAGACCTTCCTCTAACCCTTCCCACTAGAACCTTGTTCGTCGCGTCCACTACGTCGCCCATTTGTACTCCTTCTCTAAAACAGAGGGACAGGTCCCTGTGTGAGGCTTTGATGTACTTAGATATTCTAACGTTTCCCAAACGTGGGGCTGTCAGATGATCCTATAGGGGGTCAAGAGACACGAGGGAGCCTCCTGTGACCTAGGGTTATATGACCTAGGGTTTACGGCCGGGACATCAAGACAACTAAATGAAATGGATGGTTACCCAGGTTCAGTAATATAGGTCGGAAACGATGATGAAGATGGGATTTGTGAATGGGGATTAACCCCAGAGTCGATACCCATAGATGAGCGATGGGTGAAATTGGACAAAAGGAGGGGTGGGTCAGGGAGAGGATGGTCGAAAGATGGAGATGAAGGAATGCACGAGACAAGAAATTGTAAGGAGGTCGGAGAGAAGGAAGGACTATTGAGACCTGACGATGAAATTGAGAGAGATGAAAATGGTAGGTTGGGCACGGAGGTACCGGGGTCTGTGCGGATAGGTGACAGTCCCGACCATGACAAATGACGATGAAATGGGGACCTAGAAAATGACACATTTGGCAGAGAGCTAGGGTATGTACAAATGGGCTCATAGTGGAAAGGCTCCTCCGAAAAGTCGACAACATCTTCCTCCATTGCCGAAAAATGCTGTAGCAAAAAATGGAATGGTAGGAATGGGCCGTAGGGTGTGTTGATAACAATTTCGATGAAATATGTGACAGACCATCAAGGTGAGATCGCCACATAGATTGGGCAGGGCGGAGATAGCTGTAGCTGCAGTGAGAGTGAAACAAACCCTAAACCCTAACCGAAATCCGTCGTTGTACATGATTAGAGCTCCATTTGGCCAATTCTTAATTTAACAATGATTACCATGTACATTTACTAGATATATGATGTATGATTTATATTGATTTCAATGTAAACAAAAAAAAACAATATTATTATTATTATTATTGGCAACATGCATTCATTTATGTGTTACAGTAATTCTACCATAAATAAAATACATGAATTTTCATCTTAAATAAAATGTTCAATTACTTGGATGGTTTTCTTCTTGCAACTATAAACTATTTGTAATTGACTACATTCTCATTATTCTCATTTTCCATCATTCATAATTATTAGTCACTCTGCATTCAAACGTGTTGGAATTGTAGTGTTCAGGTTGATGTCAACATGGATGTAGTACTATCTATATTATCATTGATGTCAACCTGATGCAGGTAGCCATCATGATTTGTGTCTATTTATCATTGGTTTGATGCCCAAATCTTGTTCTAATGTAGAGGTGTTGATCCATGCAGTGGTGTTTGGACAACTAGGCCTCCATGTCCTTGACTTGATGAAGAGGTGTTGATCCACGAAGAGGTTGTTGAGGTGTTTAGGTTTTTGAACATATGATTAAGGATGCCAGCAAAAGAAGAGATTCAAGTTTGAGGATTTCACGTGCTAGGATGCTAATGGTAAGGGTGTGGCTATGACTATAGGACTATGTGTGCACCTCAAATGTTTTTATTAGTTTTTTTAGTGATATTGTTTGGGATATTTGATAAAAAGGGTTGGAAAAAGGTTAACTATCATCTAAATGAATAAGGAAAAAATTAGGAGGCTTAGTGATGGATATTGATTGCACCTTCTATCAATTATAAAATCATGGAGTGTGAAGAATAAATGGTTGGATTGAGAGAGTGTGTTTTCTACAAGAGTGAAGAGTTAGAGAGCATTTAAGAGCTTATTCTTGGAGCATATTTCAGAGGATGGTGGAGCTACAAAATATATACATGGCTAATCTATTTTTGTTGCATATCATGTCTCCTAGTTGGTGCTAATATGGAGAGAAGAGACATCAATGTAGGAATTGTAGTTTTATATCAGAGTTTATAGTAGTGATGCACTTATGTTGCAAGGGTTTTATTGGAGAGTTCATTTTTCTAGCTTCAATATATTGAGTTCTCAATTGATGCTTAAGTTTTTGTATTGTAAATAGTATTTCCATTATGTGTGGTTTAGAGGTTTGATTTGGTTGAGGATATTTAGGTTGAGATTGTGTAGCACATGCATGCACATTGGTGATTGTTTGATGAGTTTGATTCAAGTGTGTAGATTGTACTCAGTTGATGGGATAATGTATTGTTTGAGGTTGTGTTACAGAGATTGTGTTGGAGAGCTTGCATTTAGTGTTGGACGTATGAGTAGGTGGATTGATTGTGATTCAGTGTGTTGAAGGGCTTTTATATGCAAATTGTGGATGATATTGTAGGTGTTTGATTCAATTTCTGATGAGTTTAATGTATGATGGGCCATAGTGTTTGATTGTATTAGAATGTTGGGGCTTGCACACCAGTAGTGACTAGAGAATGAGATGCAGAAGAAATTTTACATAAAATAAAAGACAACCACAAACACTACAATATCTAAAGTTAAACAATTGAATGATGTATGATTTCAATAACCATTTTCATATGAAAAGAAGGAAAAACTAACATGTGTGACAATAACAACAATAAAATAGAATAGTTTGAGATTGATCACAATGAAGACTATTTGTAATTGCCTAGATGATTATTATTCAGATTTGCTATCATCCATTCAAAAAATTTATTTCATCATTCAAGTTATTAAAAGCCTTGATCAAATTTAAAATTAAAATGACCATTATCCATCTTTAACATATTTAAAATGATCAAAATAATTACATATTCAACAAATTTTGTATGAGTGCACACAATTGGAACCAGTCTAGATCCATCTTAACTATGGATCTATCAAGCATGTATTATAACAGGAATTATGAAATGTGACAATGTCTCTACTTCTAATGCCACAATATCCTACTACAATATAATTGGGAGATAAACAAATATGATTCCACAAGAGTTCCCCATGATATTTTGAATCACAAATTAAAATCAAGCCTTGATTTTAAAATTCCATGACCACATTTTCTCTTATGATACTAACAATATATAATCATGGAAACTAGGAAACTGGATAGGAGAAATTATTTACACATAAAAATGAGAAAATAAAATAAAACAAAACAAAACAATAAATCTTTGTCATTATTTTTTATATCTCCTAATAATGAAATGAATAACACAAAAAATATCCAATAATATTATAACCTCATAATCCAATACAATTACTATATGGAATCACAGTTACTCCATATAGCATTCTCATAAACATTAATAATATACCTACATAAAACTGTTTAGAAACCTTGAAAGAACACTAAATGATAGAAAAAAGAAACTATATCCAACCTTTTCCCTTCTACTTGCATAGGCTTCATGGTACATATATCAGCAAATCTACCTCTTCTTCATCTCGTTCCAAGAACTCCCTTTCAATCAAATCTTAACCAACTTTTTAATTTCCATGAAATCTAACTTGAATAGCCCTTCAAGTTCCTGAGCACATTCACTCACAATTATTTTGTAATGTAAAACCTTTTTTGCCTTCATAATCTGTACTATCGATGCATCAATAAGAAAACGTCTGTCCTTGTGAATATCCTCACATGATTTTTTCTTCTCGTTTCAGCATTGGAAGTTTTATCTTCCTTGTTCTATCTGTAAAATTAAAATTGATTTTAAAATTATCTGATGTAATTACGGTGGTTGTATCTGGAATCTTCACACTCTTCTTCAATAAGAACAATCGCTGCATTCTTCACATTCATTCGTGTTTCTAGAAAAACCAGGTCTTGGAAGTACATGATTCCAACTTTTCTAATCGAAATAATGGAGGGATTCCTTTGGGTGAACTGATGATCCAAATATTTGAAGAAAACGTCCATCCAATGTAGCATCATCGCCTTATAAATTTTCTAGCGTTTCACAAGTTCTCTCAACAACAATTTGTCATCATCATTATATTCCCTCAAAGATGGTGAAACCTTTGAGGTGATGTACTCTTTAATGGAATCCCCATATCTATCACATATTTGTTCACAGTAGGATGGTTTATTGCCAAGGCGAAGGCACAGATGGTAGACAATACTATAACTAACGATTCTGTCTTTTGAAGTCACCTGAAAGTTGAGATCTCCCTACAACCGGGTTCTTAGTTGTAGGATAGCTTTATAAATAAAAGCCCAACCTTCTTCCAAATCAGTGATTTTGTCTTTCACGGCCCTATTGACAATAACCCATCCTTCCTGCACGTTCATGATACTTCCAATGCTCCTCGTCATTTTGAAACCAAAGCGGCCAACTGTTTACTCAGTGATCTGTAGGTTTCACAACACTGCGCGCTGAACCCCAAATGAACATTAAGAATCTGTTTGATATAAAAGGCTGATCCCAACCTTCTTGTATTTATATTGTGTAAGGGTAGGTTCTGGGGCCGCGCATATGAATGCAGTGCTAGCTGGGCAAAGTGAAAACTGACAAAGGGAAACCCATATTTTCCCAAGGGAAGTATGGAAAATGAGAAGATATGAGAGATAGTGTGAAGCTCAGTGCAGGTATGACTAAGTGTAGATAAATGCATGTGGATCAAGTGCAATAATTAATCAATTGGAAGGAAAATGAAGTATGTGAGGAGAGTCGCCACAATGATGACCATTGGTGCAAAAACAAGAAAACTAATGCGACACTTAGGAAAGGAAATATAAAAATTAAAAAAACACTTCTACAAGTTGAAAAAGTAAAAAGAGTAGCCACTATGAAAAGAAATAAGTGAAACAACACTCACACAAGCCAAACAACAAAAAACGACAGAAAAACGACAAAAGATGACAAAAGAAAAAGTCACCTGGAAAAGCATCGACGATTGCACCGAAGGTTCCTTAATCCCCTTAGGAACGCTAGAGCTTCAGGATGGAATGTGAAAATGAGCTCTAAAGGCGTCAGTTAACTAGATTTGAGCAAATGGGGTTTTATGATGCGCATGCCTAAAATCAAGGAAAAAGCGACACTTGGCAGAAACTTCTAAAAATAACAATGTGACACCTTTGGGAAACTAATAATAGATCCTTGCTTTCTGGGGATGTTTCTATATTATTTAGCCTTTCTACTTTTTCGGGAAATTGTCCATGCACACTAGCGGGAAAGACTCCGTAATTCTGGGGAACTGGGCATATTTTTGGCTCAATGCACTGTGCATTTTCTGAGCTTAGTGAGGGATGCATAGTTTTTGGGCTCAGTGCTCGGCTACCTTCCATGACTGTGTCGTTTCTGAGCTCAAGGTTGACTTCCAGTCAGGACTGTGCAATTCCTATCATCAAGGTTTCTTACCTTAAAGGATTGCACAGTTTCGGGAGGCAACCCTAAAACTCCTATGAGACTAAGTTGGGAGATCATCTTGTGACCTAGAAAGATAAGCCAAGTGAGAAAACACAAGAAAAAATGAAAAGGTATGTCTCAATCAAAGCATGAGTACCTGGATCAAAGCAAGATGAGCTCCTATAGATAAGAAGGGAGGCTCCAAAATCGAAGCATAGGCAAAATTTTGGAGGGTGGTTATAGTCGCTACAACAAGTTCCCTAATATCTCTAAAAGTTATGGTGTGCACAATCACTTTCACTCTTATTGTTGGAATCATGGTCCTTCTAGAGTTCATTGTAATGATAATATAATTGTAGCCTCTAGTACCATGCTACTTCCACCTATGGATCCCCACGATAAATTTATAGTGATGAGGGAATCCTTGGGGTTTAGGCAATCCTTCAAATAAAATGAATAAATAAATAGTGATATTTTTTTCTCTATCTATTTTTTTCTTAGATTTCAACAAGAATAATCTTCTAATGTATTAATCATTGTGATTCCATATCTTTAATTTAGAACTGAAATTTTGGATATTTTGTAGGGGAAATATGCTTATTCTTCACATCTATTTTTGGAAGGCAATATGCAGTTTATGTCTAAAACAACATTCATATATAAGGTCTAAAATTGGGATATGTTATAAAATAATCCCTTCTTTGCCTTTCCAACAGTTTTTATAAAACTATATTAATTAGAATTACTATATTTATGACTAGAACAAACATATAAGGATTTCTAGATTTTATAAATACGAGGTTTAAAATTGACTTGTACAAATTAAATAATTATAGTTAGAATATAAGTTTCTTATGAAACATATAGGGCTCCCTTATATACCTTCTTGATGGGCCTCCAAAATAGGTAAAAATTAAGGCCTATCAATATGAGTCCACCTTCTGCAATTAATGACATATTTTCCTAAGCTAATGGGTTCTTAGAAGAGTTCAATGCAATTTTCATATTTTATGTGCCTTGACATGTTTATTATGCAATATTTGAAAAGATATTGAGGAAATTCCAACAGATAAAGTAGTAAAGATATTTTTTGGACTTTCTCCCTATTGTAGGAAGGCCTAAAATTGGTTGGCTCAAGGCATTTAATGCCTCCTCTTTTTGTTGAGGGGTGTACCAAGAACAACATCCTCTTTTCTACAACTTTTTTCAAGCGAAATGCATTGATCCTTTGAAGGAGGATGCTCCTGACTTTAGGTATAAATAAAAGGCTCAAGTTAGTCCAGTAGGAGATAAAGAGAAAAGGGAGAAGTAGAAAGTCAAATTAGGGTTTTCATATTTTCAAGAAAGTTTTGCAACCCTGTAATGTAAGAATCATTTTTCAGTTAATGGAAATAGTGTGTTATTTTAACTCTTAGCTTGGTTCTCCTTTAAGGACGTTAAGCCATTAGAGAATTTTTGAGGTAAAAAATGAGCCTAAAAAAAAATGCATAAAAAATTCAACTTTATAAGAACTAATAAGATTCAATATGATGATGTCGACTATGGGGGACATTTGAGTAAAATCATAGAGAGATAAGTTGAAAATACAAAATCTTAACAATTGTAGGTGGTCCTATAATATTCATTAATATATAAAACCATTAAGATAAAAAAACATCATACAACAATTTATCTAATAAATAGTAAACTTGGTGACCTATCTCTTTAAGATAGAAACCTTCACGCTCTAATAAAATAACAAACTTAACATATTCCATATAAAAAATCCATTATTATTAATAGTTAACTAAAAAAGCATATATATAACATTATTGAAATATAAGTTGATTAATAAGACTTCTTAATTGTACTAAATGACAACATTTTAGTAAAACTTAATTAACCGATTGATGTCACCAATTACTTCATTGTTGGTAATGAAAACATACTTGATATTCACTATAAATAGCTATAGCGATCACCCACAGGCTTGAGCACTTAGTAGCTTCACGACAACATAGATCTTCAACACACAAGCTCTAATACCAAAACAAAAAGATAGAAAGAGAAATATCTGGAAAAGGAAGTGAGATGCAACCCTGAGGTAGGACACTGCTTAGTTTAGAAACTGCTCAATTCTAACTCACATTCATGAAGCGAGAAATCAATTACACATAGGAAATTTGTGCAGCTTTGAATTGCCCAAATTTGTGCAGAGGGCATTAGGAATTGTGTAAAGAGTGTGCTTCATGATTTAAGAGTTATAGAGACGAATGCTTCCCAACTAAATGTCTATTGCAGACCACAACAACCAACGTAATATCTTGTTTTGTTTTATTCTGGTTGAACAGACTAAGGCTATCAAGGAGGAAGATATTTTGAGTTCAATTTTATCTTAAATTTAATAAGAATTTGCTAAAATAAGAATATCATATTATTTTTAATATATTAAATTTATTTATATATTTTAAATAACTTAAATTACAATATTAATAAAAATTATATTAATTCATTTTAATAAAAATATCTATTTTTTAATATATTAAATTTATTTATATATTTTAAATAACTAAAATTACAATATCAGACTTTTCAATCTTTGTCAGATTTAGGTCAGAGACACTTCCAAAAGCTCTTTGCAGATCCAGGAGCAACTACTATTGCTGAGGTAATAAGGACAGCTCAATGCTTCCCGAGATTCTTGGAGGAGGATGAAGCGGAGGACCTTAACTGTGAGGTTACCAAGGAGGAAGTGGAAGCTACAATAAAATCCATGGCAAAAGAGAAAAGCCCTGGACCAGATGGTTGGTCCATAGAGCTGTTCCTCCACTTTTTTGAACTTATAGGAACAGAAATTACAGAAGTGGTGGAGGAGGCCAGGAAAAAAGGTGAAGTCTATAATCCTTTTAACGCCACGTTTATAGCCCTTATTCCAAAGAAGGAAGTCCCGGAAAGTTTTGAAGACTTCAGGCCAATATCGCTATGTAATAGTATCTACAAAATCATAGCAAAAGTGATAGCAAACAGAATCAAACCAATTTTGTCACGACATATATCAATGGAACAATTTGGGTTCTTAACGGGAAGACAAATTCATGAAGCCATTGGAGTTGCTCAGGAGGTCATGCATAGTGTGAAGCAGAAGAATAAGAAGGGTGCTGTTATTAAAATCGATTTATCAAAGGCATACGATAGGATAAATTGGTTATATCTCAGGCTGCTTCTAACTCACCTTGGCTTCAAACCTTCTTTTATCAGCTGGATAATGGGCTGTATTTCAAATGTAAGCTATGCAATTCTCATCAATGGAGCAGCCACTCCTTTCTTCAAAGGACAAAGGGGTCTGAGGCAGGGGTGCCCCCTGTCCCCCTTGCTCTTTCTACTAGTTGCGGAAGGTCTCAGCCAGCTGATCCACAAGGCCAGAAGAGAGGGGAAGGTAAAAGGTATTGAGGTAGCCACAAATTTATTTATCTCTCATCTCCTTTTTGTTGATGATATATTGATCTTCACAAATACTGAGCTCTCTGAAATAAAGGAACTAAAATCTATTTTAGATCTGTTTCTGAAAGCAACTGGCATGCAGATAAATCATAGGAAATCCCAGCTGATAATGACAGGTCTGGCAGTTCAGGAGAGGGGAAGGCTTCAATCGGTCTTACCTTTCCAGCCAAGTTCTCTGGATCTCCCTTTCAAATACTTGGGTTTCTGGCTAAAGCCAAATGCTTACAAGAAGGAGGATTGGAACTGGCTGATTGCAAAAATAGAATCTAGAATCTCACATTGGAGCTTCAAATGGCTCTCGAGAGCGGGCCGATTGACTCTCATAAAGTCCGTGCTTTTGGCCATTCCAGTATATTGGGCTGCTCTAACGTGGGTCCCCAAGGGTATCATGGAAAAGATCAGAAGACTTTGCAGTAGATTTCTATGGGATGGTTCCAAGGAAAACCAAGTGCTACCATGGGTGGGCTGGGACAAAGTGGCAAGGTCCAAAGAATGGGGTGGTTGGGGGATTAAAAATCTTCCAGATTTCAGTCTTTCTTTGGCAGCAAAGTCGGGCTGGAGGCTGATAAAGATGGAAAATTTATGGACCAGAGTGATAAGAAGAAAATATATAGACCCGGTTCCTTTGGAGGATTGGATAAGGAACCCGGACAAGAACATGCAGAATGCATCTGTGATATGGAAGGCTACAGTGAATTCTTTCAAGGTAATTGAACAAGGTTTGGCATGGAAGATTGGGAATGGCAGAAATCTGAAGATTGGGAAAGATCCGTGGATCGGCTGCAATGAAAATTATGCCCTTTCACCTGAACTAATTAGGCATTTAGAAGGCAAAAACATTTTTACTCTAGACCAGGTGGAAAAGGTGGGTCATTCGAGCATTTGGTGCCAGGCATGGAAAGATGGTGAGGACCTGCAGCTTGATCAGAGGTGGTGGAATGAATGGTCTTCTTTCACACAAGAACTTGTTCGTTCTAATGTTAGAATAAAAGACTCTCCAGATAGCCTGATCTGGGCCCATGGAGAAACTGGCGATTACTCCCCTAAAGAAGGATACAAGTTCATTCAATCCAGGAAAGGGTGGGTGAATCTAGAGTGGTGGTCAAAAAATATTTGGAAGCTCAAATGCCCAGCTAAGGCCAAAATTTTTCTCTGGTGTCTCCTTAGAAGGAAAGTACCTACCTGGGACATCCTCCAGGCTAGATTCATGTATGGCCCTAGGAGGTGCTCCCTTTGTAAAGATGCAGAGGAAACAATAAACCATTTGTTCCTTCACTGCCCGGAAACTGTAAAAATCTGGAGGGAGGTTGAAAAGCTGTTGAATAAAAATTTCCAGTGGGGAAATGGGAATCTGGACGAGGCCTGGTCACATTGGTGGCAGCATTATCCAGATGGGAACCTGAGAAACCTCCCGCCCATCATTTGCTGGGGAGTCTGGCTTGCTAGAAACAGAACTATCTTCCAAGACAAGGGAACCCAGCCCTCTGTCATAACCATTCAAGCGGTTTCCATTTTCTCTTCCATCCCAGAACCTGAAGAAAAAAGACCTCAAAAGCCAATCAAGACAATGCAAATCAAAGATGGTATTCCTTGGGCGTTTTTTGACGGAGCTTCCCAAAACAACATAGCTGGTGCAGGAATCGTCATTCACATTAATGCACATCACTCCCTCAAAGCCTCTGTTGGTTTGGGGTCAGGAACAAATAATTTTGCTGAATTGTCAGCCTTGAGACTGCTCCTATGTTGGCTTATTCAAAGAAACACCTTCACTATTCAGATCTTTGGAGACTCCCTCAATGTTGTAAACTGGGTTAACGAAAAAAGTTCTTGCAAAAACCAATTTTTGAAACCCATGCTAGAAGAAATACAGGTATTAAAGTCATCTTTTAACTCTTTCTCCATATGCCATATCTACAGGGACAGCAACGATGACGCGGACAAGCTTTCTAAGGAAGGTTTGCAGCAAGCTTTGGGAGGGTGGAAAATAGTGGAAGATTGTCAAGGACAGATCGTTCCATCAGATGTGCCGCCTTATACATAATTCTTCAGCTGATGCTTTTGTTTTTTGTTTATTATCTCTTATATATATGCTTAGACTATTTCACACAGACTTCTCATATACAAAAACTCGGTTCCATATCTATTTTTTGTGGGCTGTTTTCCTCTCTGTTGAGGAGGCCCAAAGACTTGAATGAATGCTTGTATTAATGCTTTTTGATCTGTCACTTAAAGACGAGGTCATCTCTGGGTCATAGCTGTATAGCCACAGCTGTTTTATACTGCAAAACTGCTCTGATTTCTGTGTTCATAAAGACAGAAAGGAGACTTTTTTGTGTTTGTATGCTTGGTCTAGCAAGCAGTTATTTCGGAAATGCTCAGCATATGCAATGTAACTTTTTATTCTCTTAATAAAAAGTTCGCTTTTTCTTAAAAAAAAAAAAAACTAAAATTACAATATTAATAAAAATTATATTAATTCATTTTAATAAAAATAATCAAATTACACTAATAGAATATATTTAAATAATATTTAAATTTAACTTTTAATTCCAAACATGAACCTTTTAGGTACGATATAACTTCTTTCACAAATGATATTATGGATAAGAAAAGAATTTAGTGTAATATGTCATTTTAAGATATAAGCTAGATTGCGTCTGTAATATTGTTCTGGTTATAGTGTTGTTTTGCCCAACGGGTAGCATAGTATTTATGTGTTAATATGCATAAGAAAAGAATTCAGTGTAATATGTCATTTTAAGATATAAGCTAGATTGTGTATGTAATATTGTTCTTTCTGGTTATAGTGTTGTTTTTCCCAACGGGTAGCATAGTATTTATATGTTAATAGTAAAACATATTTTATTATTAATAGGGTTAAATTATTAAATTATTTTTATAATAAATTGATACGTAAGGATTGCAATAAATTATTATAATAAAATGTTTAAAGCTGTTAGATTTATTTTGTAGGGGAAATATGCTTATTCTTCACATCTATTTTTGGAAGCCAATATGTAGTTTATGTCTAAAACATTGTTCATATATAAGGTTTAAAATTGGGAGATGCTATAAAATAATCCCTTTTTGCCTTTCCAACAATTTTTAATGGGCCTCCAAAATAGGCTTATTAATATTCTCCTAAGCACATAAACTATGATTGAGTCCACCTTCTACACTTAATGACATATTTTCCTAAGCTAATGGGTTCTAAGAATATCTCAATACAATTTTCATATTTTATGTGCCTTAACATGTTTATATTCAAGATTTGAAAATATATTGAGGAGATTCCAAAAGATCGTGTTGGACACCTAATCCTCTAAGGGTTGGTGTGGAAGTTGAACAGCCAAAGGGAGTCCAAGGGACCACTTGGAATATGAAACCAAGGGTCACTCCTATGTATTATAAATATGTATCATTGTGAATAAGAAAAACAATCTAATGTTTATCTTTCATATTGTCTCTGCCATATATGTGTTTAACATGGTATAAGAGCGAGTTCGTTCTTTGTGGCCTCTGTAAACCTGAGCTTCTCTTTCTCAATGAATCTTGTAGATTTGAATCCAGGGGTGCTCCCTAGTATCTCTGTTGGTATTCTAATTTTCCTCTGCAATAATGTCATCAAGCTCTTTGATATATCAAGGTGAATGGTATGCCAACTCCTGTTTTTAGACTGTGCATTGTGTTGTTGGTGGGACTGTGTTGTTATCATAACTGTGTGTTGTCTATGTTCTGGTATGGCCCTCCCCTCTACTAGTATCAACTCCACTCCACACTCCACCACTTCTTTCTTACCTCCCACTGGTATCCCAGTTATATACATACGCTCGTAGTTAATATCTTCCATAATGAACCTCCTTGAATCCACACACAACTGCTATGTAATATATATAATGTAATATATACATGCATTGGCCATACCAGCTCCATCCTATGGCCTCCTCTATACTCCTGCATTATACTCCTTGCAGCATAATACTCCATACCTCTTCCTCAAGGTATTACGTTACCACTGGTGCACATCCAGTTAGAGAGACAAAATTACACATCCCCCTCTAGAATGGGCCTCTCTATGAATAAGTAGTAACTTTGTGAGATATTGATATCCATTATAATCAGTTAAGTTTCAGAACCACCATTCATTCATTTGTAGCTTGACTAATTGAAGTGTCTCATTCTATCCAGAGTAGTAATTATACTTGTATTGATCTGATAATCACACTATGAGTGACATCAGTTAAAGATTTGTTAAACAAAGGTATTATAGACTCATGTGCTAGTGTGTGTCTATGTTATTTGAGCAATGGATTGATCAGATTGCCAATACACAGACATTTAAATGGAAAGACAACAGAGAAATACAGTAAGCAAACACAAAGACACAAGAAATTAATAAGGAGTTCACCCTATTCTCCAGGGCTACATCTCTGGTCCAGATTTCAGTGGTGGCCTTGTTTTATTGTGTCTTAAGCAGAGAATTACAATGCAGGGACTCAATGTGAGTTCTCCTAAAGCAAGTTTGCTTGGCAGGGTGGTCCTTGGATTCCCCAAGCCACTTGAGTACACAAACTTCTTCTTCCTAACAGTTCTGTGACTTTCTGGTCTACACTTGAGAGCCCAATGTGGTGCTCAGCCCGGATAGATCCTCTCTGGGATGGCTTGAATCTCTCAAGCTCTCTAGTGCTCGATGCTGCCTCTGGTCAACTCAGCCCTCTGTCCTCTTTCTGCTTTGCTTTATTGCCTTCTTTCTTTGTTTTCTGTCTCTCTGTGTTCAGTCCTCCTCTCAAGGTTCTCTGACTAACTGACTTCGCTTGACTCAACTGTATATTCTGTCTCTATTCATGGCTTTGAAGCCATTCGTTTCCATGCTTGTTCGGTTCCTCTTCCACCTCTATCGATTCGCCTTCTGCAGCTGTGCTTGGAGTTCCCTGGCTCGACGTCATCATCAGCTGCGCAGGGTGTGGCCACATGTCCTCCTCTAAATGGCGCCAGCCTGCTTCGTCGGTTCGTTTCTTCAGTTACATCGTGGATGAATCTTTCCTCCACCATGGTGGTCAAATGGACCTCAAATATTTACAAATAGCGGTGTATTCCCTCATCGATTCCACTTCCTCCATCGGGCGCGATCTCAGCCGTCCAATCTGGGGCCTCCAGATCCGATGCCATACACACGTTTCACGCTGTTGACTTGCTCGACCATTAGCGCATGATCAACGACGGTTTTCTCTCACCTCCGCTTGCCACACGTTGATCGTTTAATGGAATCGCTCTGCTTTCATCCAAAACCACTTACCGTTTGAGGGTGCCCTGATTAATACCACCGGTTTCTAGAGTGCGGGTCCCGCCTTTGTCCTTTTAGCGCTTTTGCCTTTTTTCCCACGGTTCTTCGGCTCCCCATGCATCCATGTGCTCGGGGCTTCCCCATTTCATCCCTGTTCGCCTAGCGATGCACGATTAATGCTAAGCGCTAATCACGCATCAAAAACCTCCTTATTTTCCCAATTCGGTGCTCCCAGGGGCTACTTTGACCTCCCGCACAGTCTCCATGGGCCTCGGTCAACGCACCTTGACCGAGGTCCTCGTCGTTCCACGCTGGTTGCCATTGCCACTGGTTCACAATGTTTTTGATCGTTGTTTTGGCATTCTTTGATGTTTGTCCCGACCTGATACAGTCATGGTTCTTTGAAAGTTTTTATGGATCCAATTCGGATCACGACCTTCCCACTGAAAAAGCTTTGGACCACCAAAAGTTGGTTTTCAAGCATCGACTAAGTGAGGGTATTGCCTTCTCACTTGTCTAATCTCAATCCACTTTCCACTGCTTGGCTTCAAACCTTTGAGCCCAATCTTGAGGTATTCAACATATCCCCTGCGTGTCGTCCTCACCTTCCTGTTCAGCACTGTGTCTTCCTACAATTGATTAAGATATTAAGGTAGCAGGTCAACAATAGAAGGCAATTGACTCTATTCTTCAAGGTCCTCAATCATTGAAGGTTCAAATAATCTCAAGAAATCTGCATTTACAACTAAGTAGATGTGCATGTAAGCTGGTAGATCAAGGCGAAAAGCATTTTCACCAATCTTCTCAAGTATCCTAAAAGGTCCATACCTAATAGGATTCAAATTTTTACCTTCACCTTGCATCCTGTCCTTGTTGATATACAACCAGACTTGGTCTCCAACTTGAAAACTATGCTCCATCCAATTCTTATCATGCCTAGCCTTGTACTTGGCTTGGCTCTTTTCTAGTTGTTCCCGTACTGCCTAGTGGATCTCCTGGATCTGTTCAATGAACCTAGTTGCCTGGTCCACATCACTGTGCCCATCAACCATGATATTTTTACCAAAGACAAATTCCAAAGGAGACCTTGGTGTGAAACCAAAACAGGTCTCAAAAGGAGGTCTCTATGTAGAAGATTGTTTTGCTCTATTGTAAGCATGCTGCACATAACATAAGTTTTCATCCCAAAGCTTTGGATGTTTGCTGGAATGTACTCTCAGTAACTAAACCACTATCCTATTAACTACTTCTGTTTGGCCATCTGTTTGTGGATGAAAAGTTGTGCTTTTCTTCAGTTTGGTGTCCATCAGTTCCCACAGACTCGACCAAAACTTCCCCACAAATCGGGTGTCTCGATCAGATACAATGGAAGTGGGTAATCCAAAATGAACCCATACATGTTCAAAGAACAATTTTGCAGTTTGTTCAGCTGTAATCTATTTATTACAAGGTATCAAAATACACATTTTGCTGAACCTATCCACAACAACATATAGATAATCATGACCTTTCCTAGATTTAGGCAGTCCTCCAACAAAATCCATGGAAACACTTACCCAAGGGTGAGAAGGAATTGGAAAAGGAGTGTACAAGCTTAGTTTTCTATTGCTCGGATTGCTTTTAGCACACATGGCACACCCTCTTACATATCTAGAAACTGTCTCATTCATTTTCGGCCAATAGCAGAACCTTTGTAGTTGTGCAACTGTTTTGCTTACCCCAAAGTGACCTGATATCAAAGAAGTGTGTGCTTCCCTAATTATCTTTATCCTATCATTTTGTGGAATGCATAGTTTCCCACAATGATATAAGAGTCGGTCCTTCACATGATAATCCAATTCTTCTACTCTTTGGCCTTGACTCAAAGTTGCATATACATCCTTAAAGTCCATATCCTGAGCACATTATTCTATGTAGCTTTCATGTAGCATAGAATTATGCTTAATTATGGTAGATGCATTTATAATGGGTCTAGATAACATGTCTGCAACCTTGTTATGTATGCCCTTTTTATATCTGATGACTAAGTGAAACTGTTGTAGAAACCCCATCCATCTGTAATGTATTGATTGCTGCAACTTAGTTTGGGAGTGTAGATATTGAAGTGGTTGATGATTAGTATGTATTACTGTCTCTTTTCCCATTAAGTAATGTTTCCACTTTTTCACACTTTGAACTAATGCATACAATTCTTTATCATAGGTAGGATAGTTAACTACTGTAGGATTAAAAGTCTTAGAATGATAACATATGGGTTTACCGTGCTGTGTCAACACTGCTCCCATGGCATAGTCACTGGCATCATTTTGGATCTCAAATGGTCTTTGTAGATATGGTAGTGCTAGTACAGGTGCTGTACTAATATTTTCTTTCAAGATGTCGAAGGCTTTCTGATGTTTGCCTCCCCATTGAAACACCTTATTCAATCCTATTAAAGCATGTAAGGGAGCTGCAATTAAGGAAAAGTTAGAAATGAACTTCCTCCAATATTGTGCTGCTCCTAGGAAGATTCTCACTTCTGTAGCAGACCTGGGTTTAGGCCAGTTCACAATGACTGCCACTTTAGAGGGATCTATTTTCTGTCTCTCTGTGTTCAGTCTTCCTCTCGGGGTTCTCTAACTGACTGACTTTGCTTGACTCAACTGTATATTCTGTCTCTGTTCATGGCTTTGAAGCCATTCATTTCAATCCATGTTCGGTTCCTCTTCTGCCTCTGTCGATTCACATTCTGCAGATGTGCTTGGAGTTCCATGGCTTCACGTCATCATCAACTACGTAGGGTATGGCCACATGTCCTCCTCTAAACGGCGCTATCCTGCTTCATCGGTTCGTTTCTTCAGTTACATCGTGGATGAATCTTTCCTCCACCGTGGTGGTCAAACAGACCTCAAATCTTTACGAATAACAGTGTATTCCCTCGTCTATTCTGCTTCCTCCATCGGGCACGATCTCAGCCATCTGATCTGGGGCCTCCAGATCTGGTGCCATACATATGCTTCGCGCGGTTGAATTGCTCGACTATTAGCGTGCGATCAATGACACTTTTCTCTCACCTCCGCTTGCCACGAGTTGATTGTTTAATGGAATCACTCCGCTTTCATCCAAAACCACTTATCGTTTGAGGGTGCCCCGATCAATACTGCCGGTTTCTAGATTGCAAGTCCCGCCTTTGTCCTTTTAGCGCTTTTTCATTTTCGTCCGTAGTTCTTCGGCTTCCCATGCGTTCGTGTGCTTGGGGCTTCCCCGTTTAAGCCCTGTTTCGGGGCTCCTGGGGGCTACTTTGACCTCCCACACAGTCTCCATGGGCTTCGGTCAGCGCGCTTTGACCGAGGTCCTTGTCATTCCATGCTGGCTGCCACTGCCACTACTTCAGGGTGTTTTGTTATCGCTGTTTTGAAATTCTTTAATGTTTTTCCCGACCTGATATAGTCATGGTTCTTTGACAGTTATTTATGGATCCAATTCGAATCACGACCTTCCCACTGGAAAAGCTTTTGGACCACCAAAAGTTGGTTTTCAAGCATCGACTAAGTGAGGGTATTCCTTTCCCACTTGTCCAATCTCAATCCACTTTTCACTGCTTGGCTTTGAACCTTTGAGCCCAATCCTGAGGTATTCAACATCTCTCCTGCGCATCGTCCTCACCTTCCTTTCCAGCACTGTGTCTTCCTGCAACTCATTAAGATATTCAGGTAGCAGGTCATCAATAGAAGGCAATTGACTCTGTTCTTCAGGGTCCTCAATCATTAAAGGTTCAAACAATCTCAAGCAATCTGCATTTAACAATCTCAGGGATGCAAGGTGAAGGTAAAACGCTAAAGCCTATCAGGTAACAATCTCAAGCAATCTGCACATAACATAAGTGTTCATCCCAAAGCTTAGGTTGTTGGCTGCAATATCCTCTTAGTAACTGGATCACTGTCCTATTAACTACTTCCGTCTGGACATCTGTTTGTGGATGAAAAGTTGTGCTTTTCTTCAGTTTGGTGTCCATCAGTTCCCACAGACTCGACCAAAACTTCCCCACAAATCGGGTGTCTCGATCATATACAATGGAAGTGGGTAATCCAAAATGAACCCATACATGTTCAAAGAACAATTTTGTAGTTTGTTCAGCTGTAATCTGTTTATTACAAGGTATCAAAATACACATTTTGCTGAACCTATCCACAACAACATATAGATAATCATGACCTTTCCTAGATTTAGGCAGTCCTCCAACAAAATCCATGGAAACACTTTCCCAAGGGTGAGAAGGAACTGGAAATGGAGTGTACAAGCCTAGTTTTCTATTGCTGGGCTTGCTTTTAGCACACATGGCACACCCTCTTACATATCTAGAAACTGTCTCATTCATTTTCGGCCAATAGTAGAACCTTTGTAGCTGTGCAACTGTTTTACTTACCCCAAAGTGACCTGATATCAGAGAAGTGTGTGCTTCCCTAATTATCTTTATCCTCTCAGTTTGTGGAATGCAGAGTTTCTCACAATGATATAAGAGTCAGTCCTTCACACGATAATCCGATTCTTCTACTCTTTTGCCTTGACTCAAAGTTACATATACATCCTTAAAGTCCATATCCTGAGCATATTGTTATATGTAGCTTTCATGTAGCACAAAATTATGCTTAAGTATGGTAGATGCATTTATAATGGGTCTAGATAACATGTCTGCAACCTTGTTATGTATGCCCTTTTTATATCTGATGACTAAGTGAAGTTGTTGTAGAAACCCCATCTATCTGTAATGTCTTGACTGCTGCAACTTAGTTTGGGAGTGTAGATATTGAAGTGGTTGATGATCAATATGTATTATTGTCTCTTTGCCCATTAAGTAATGTTTCCACTTTTTCACACTCTGAACTAATGCATACAATTCTTTATCATAGGTAGGATAGTTAACTACTGCAGGATTAAAAGTATCAGAATGATAACATATGGGTTTATTGTGCTGTATCAACACTACTCCCATGGCATAGTCACTAGAATAAATTTGGATCTCAAATGGTCTTTGTAGATCTGGCAGTGCTAGTACAGGTGTTGTACTAATCTTTTCTTTCAAGGTGTCGAAGGCTTTCTGATGTTTGCCTCCCCACTAAAACACCTTATTCAATCCTGTTAAAGCATGTAAGGGAGCTGAAATTGAGGAAAAGTTAGAAATGAACTTCCTCCAATATTGTGCTGCTCCTAGGAAGATTCTCACTTCTCTAGCTGACTTGGGTTTAGGTCAGTTCACAATGACTGCCACTTTAGAGGGATCTATTTTCAATTCACCTCCCCCTACTATATGACCCAAATAGTTTAGAGATGTTCTACCAAATTAACATTTTGAGAGTTTAACATAAATTTTTTCTCTTTTCAAAACATCTAATGTCTGCTTAACATGCTTTAAATGTTCTTCCCACGTTTTACTGAAAATCAGAATGTCATCTAGGTAGACAATAACAAAATCATCAAGAAAAGGTCTGAGTACATCATTCACTAATCTCATGAAAGTAGCAAGAGCATTAGATAAGCCAAAAGGCATAACCAACCATTCATACAATGTTGTGGGGAAAAATGCCTATGCAGGACGATCCTATCCACCTAAGGTGTGACAGTGCCTTAGCAACAAACAGAAACAGCTATTCTAGTATTCTTCCTTTATGAATTAAGAATGAAGAGAGATGGATGGACTAACCGGTGTCTTCTGTTTGTCCCTCGATCCGGTTTCTATTCTCTTTGAGAGTTCCCAGCTACTTGCCTTCTCGCTCGCCCAGCTTCAATAGATTCCTGCAAGATCACAAGAAGAGAACACTACACAAAGACATAGATTCATATTCATAACTAGTTTAGGATTAGAAATGAACTAAACATACTAATGCAATCATACATCAAAGATACATCAGTATATAGGAGAAACCAAGATAGCTTTATTGATGAATAACAAGGTTCAGGAGGAGATACAACCAAGAGAGTTCCAATCCAGCATCTACCTCCCAGCGAATGAAATTCCTATCTTCACCTCCCTTCAAAGCATTAAGCACCCAATGATTCCAATCTCAAACCAACAACAATTCTTTGCAATAACAAAATTCCAGCCTCTAGATCTCATGGAGAAGAGATCCATATATAGATGTTTCGAGTGAGGATGAGTCAGCTTGCGATCTGACTAGTGTCCTCTCTCTCTATCAGTTCTTACTTCCACTTGGAGACTAAGAGCTTCTTACTCATCACTTAGTCGAACTCAGCAAGGCAAGTGTCATTGAGGAAGATTCTGGAAGCTTCCACAGTCTTGACACCTCTCACAAGAGACCCTGACATTTGTCATTTCCCGCTCAGCGCACCCTGGTAGTGCTTCCACCTGTGTTGCAATGCAACTAGCCAGTGTAGCCTCTGCATTTCAACGCAGGCAGCTAGTGGAGCTTCTGAATTGATCCTGAATTGACTTGTTTTTGAGCAGTTTCTGGTGGAGAACTTCTGTGAATTGCTGTGGTTTGTTAGCCTTGTTCCTCTAGGGGTAGGAACAACATGTTTAGGGACTTTGGATCCCTTGGATTATGGACATTTCATGCTTATAGCTGTAAGGCACAAAAATGTCTATAACAGTTGCCCCCTAAAGTATGAGGCCGTTTATCAGGTGAAATGATTTATTAGGAGGATCCGAAGTTCTTTCAATGCTGGGAGGAGACCTGTAATACAATACAATACAATACATTATTTTCATACTTTTTTCATGATCTAGCTGAGGCAGGCATTCCCATGCTCAACTTGATAAATTCATTTTCATGTACATATAACAGACAATCGTCTGATGATAGACTGATGATTCTGATAGAGCCATCATCCTTTTGGTAGGATGATTATCTGTGCTGTAAAGCTGTACATTTCTATGTCTTTATTTTCTGAATATATATCGCAGCCCGGATGGATGAAACTAGATCCGGGGTCTTCAATCTCGTCTGATCTTCACTCTAAGTACAAGTCGATCCATGTGAGAATTGCTCTGAAGTCGAACATGGAAAGACATCGCTTGATTACCAGTCAATGATGTAAACTGTTAACAAGCGCGAGAGGAATCACCGATAATGAAGATGACCCTCAAGGTACTGCAGTACAATTCACGTGGTGTGAATAGAGGACTTGGCGTCGAACACCACGCAAAATCTTTCGGTCGAAGGTCATTGATGTATACCTGTCGCCGGAAGTGAGAAACTTGCCATTGAGGCATGCAAGCTTCAAAGTACTGAAGGGGGTGTTCCTAGATCAACTTCTTGGATAATGAGCTGATGTCGACAAGAAGCGATCCGTCAAAGGAGGGCCTTAATGAATCCCACATCGATGACACGGAATGGAGCTAATGATTTTGATGGAGGTGAAAACGATCTGATGACATATGATTCATGGTGGCGGTCATGAAAGAGTATAATGTATGGTAGTGGATGGGACACAGGTGACTTCTCTGAACGACTTCTCTTGAACATACGGCGACACTTATGCGATGGATTGGTAGCATTACCGCAAATATGGATGGTATGGCGAGACCATGGTGATGTGACCGGTGAATGAAACAACCCAACCCGATTGTGGTACGGAGGAAAAGTGTCGTGTTCAAGAGCGACTTGATACCATCAAAGTTTTCTTGAATTTCTCCCAATTTTTCCCCAGTCATTGCTGACCAGTACCTCTTTATTTTTGTCAAGCTTGAGGAGGATAACATATGCTTGTTCTATAACTTGCCCTTCGGGCAAGCCCATCGCTATGTTTTTACGAGCCTAGCGATAGTGAAACTCGTTCTCGTCTAAAGACAAGTTTGTCGCTATTTCATGCATTTAACGAGTCTAACGACAAGGATAACTCGGTCCTTTTCAATTTTAGAGAGTCTGAAAAGGTACATAAAGTTAACTCCAAAAGTCCTTTTTCGTCATCTAATCCCTTAAGTTCGAAAAAGTATAAAACAATACAGAAGGGATGGATTTTCGATATCTTTAACGAGCCGAATAAAACAAGCGCTCGATCTTTTTGTGCAATAATCCCTCAGGTCCAAAAAGATTAAAATCTAGAGGAGGGATAGCTCTTCCGGTCACTTTATCGAGCTGGAAGGCCAAAACTCAGCAATCTTTTCATATTTTACGAGTCAGATGAAAAGAGCTTAAAGAAGACTCGTCTTTTGAGGAACGAGTGATAAAAAGGGTAGCAGCTGATTCCAGGGAAGGATTGGAATTTCCAAATCACGGCAGTGTCACAAGGATGGCTAGTGAAATCACTCTTCGCAGTTGTTCCTCAAAATGGGTAAACAATCATATGGAGGTGAATGATCGGCCAATGGAAAAGTGGAGGTGGTGGGCAAACACGACCAAGGCTTTAATGGCTGATGATATTACATTCACGGTGCTTATTTACCGGAATAGTTCATTTTTTTAACGAGCTTAAACGCGGGTGGAAACATTTGCTCGATCTTATGTTTATTTTTTAACGAGCATGAACTATGCGCTAAAACTGCTCGGATCTTGCGTTTATTTTTTAACGAGCATGAACTGTGTGCTAAAACTACTCGATTAATCCAGTCATATGATAAGAATGTCTCATTGAAGATACTATTTTTTATGGAGCTTAGATCTTATAAAGCTTTGCTCCGGATCCTTTCGTTATGCAAGTTAGGAAACGGCTAATCCTACGAGTTTAAAGGGTTAGACCTACAGGTTTAAAGGGAGGACCTAAAAATTTAAAAAATAAATAGCCGCCCCTTGCTTGCACTCCAAAAGGTTTGCATTCCCCCAGGTATAAAACAGAGTTTCAAGGTTACCCCTACTTCATCTTCCGCCAAAACATTCGTTCTATCGGGAGAGGCCTACCTCTTTCAGGCTACCCAAAGATTGTTCTGTTATTCTTTCAACAAAACACTTCTTTGGCGGTGTCTACCGAGATAGACAAAGGTGAGGCGCCAAACACGTAGCTTTGACAAGAGAATCATATTCTAGAATAACCCCACTTCCAACCACGGACGGGGTACAGACTAGTCATATTCTCCCGCGAAAACCTACCCTATACCCAAAGTTTTCCTGCCGAAGCAGACCAGGACGCATGCCCCCTGGGGTCCAGTCATATCCTTCCGAATCACTCGCGCTCATCGGGAGGACGGACCGTGGGTTGAGACATTTCTTACATGAAGAGACCATTTAGGGATGGTATATGAATATTTGCGATGCGTGATCCGGGAAATGAAAGTTGGTCCACGAGCTTGACCACTCTTCCTTCATGTGGAAAACACATTACTCTAAAGAGTGAGGAGACGATGGCTCCCATGCAATAAATATAGTCTCGTCCAAGGAGTAGGTTATAATCCAAGGGTCCTTGAATGACCATCACGTTCATTTGAACGGTCTTCCCTTTCAATGCTATTGGCACATTGGGAAGAATCCCTAAAGGTCGACTGGTTCCTTTATCAAAGCCTGTCAGATTTCTCATTTCAGGCAAAAGCGCTGGCGAACCAAGCGCTTTCCAAGCAATAGAGGAAATGATACTCACAGATGCCCCCTCATCAATGATGGTGCCAACCATTACCATTCTGTATATTTGAACGATAATTCTGAATGGTATGCTTGCTGGCAACCGAGGTCTACCTAGTTGGTTCCAGTCGAAGGCAACAACTAGGTTGCTTGGTGGTGAGACCGAGTAAACGGCCGGGTATCGCTCTGACGAACTTCCTTCCTGCGATAAAGGAATGGGTGGAGTGCCCCCGTGTTCGTCGGAGTCTGTGTTGATGAAGAGAATTTGGACGGTGTCGTCTTTATTCTCCTCTGTGATGATATCATTCGAAGATAGAACCTCTGAAGGCAAGACCGGGTCAACTGCCGCCTCGACCTTTTGACTTTCCCCAGGTATGGATTCGGACGGTTCATCCTCAATGATAGGTGCTTCGGCTGACCACCTGGGCGGGCCAACCGGGTTCTCAACTGGTGACGGACTTGGCAAGAGTTTTTGATATCCAGGAGGAAGTCGTGTTGGTAAAACCGGGTGATCTTCCAAAACTCTTTTAGCCTCGTCTAAGAAGGGACAACGGTGGATGGCATGGTTGCCTTCACACAGTTTGCAGGGAAATCTAGCTCTCCCTCTCTGTCCTGTGGCTTCACTTTCACTAGTTGACGGTGTGCTGTCAACATGGCTATCAGAGGTTGATGCTACCAAATTGTGCAATCGGGGAGACCAGTCCCTTAGTATCCGAGGGATGCAAGGAAAATCTCTGTGAAAGTGGTCTCCCTTACATATGGCACATGGCGATTTAGGCCTGGTCAGTGTAGTGTGTGGATTTTCATTAGACGCCATTCGCTTGCCCCCAGTCGCTTTTGGCTCCTTCTTCTTCTTTTCTTTCTTCTTCTTTTCCTTCTTCTCCTTAGGAGCTTGGCTTTTGGCTTTACAAGCTCCATCAAGTGAAGAGGAAGGAGGAGAAGAAGAGTTAGAGGAAGTGGAAGGCTGGTGGGCAGTTGTGGACTGGTCTAACTTCTGATTCAATTGTTCAGGAATAGTGGTGTTTTGAACAACATTAGTTGAGAAGAGCCAGATAGGCAAGCCGATTGTCAGTCCCGGAAGCGACAATGTGGCCATATGGGGCGCTCCAACATCTCCCCAAGAGGAGAAGGGACTAGGACTTCCACCAAGGGGAATTCCTTGGTTGGAGGGCTCCATTTTCTCAACTGAAAGATCAACGCGGGAATAAGGGTGATTTATTATTCCGTTAAAATAAATTTTAATGACGCTTTAGACACAACTTGCTTTTTCAATTTTAAAGAGTCAAGAAAAAGCTAAAGATGACTCTAGTCTCCTTCGATGTTTTAACGAGCCCAAAGTGACAAATGCTCGGATTCACTTTTTCCATTATAGAGTCTGAAAAAGGCCAAAAGGAACTGCTCTGGAGTTCTAGGTAGAGGGTGTGCCAAACTTTTCGCAAAACCGCAGAATACTTTTTAAGGTACAGGCGGTAAATCTTCCTGAATGCTGTGTTCAGTGCATTGCGATCAGTAGGGCGGCCGACACGGCTTCCTAAGGATAAAGGTTTTATGCCTATAGGGGTCTCCCAATATATACTCGACGGTACGTGGGAGCACAATCCGTACTGGCGCTATCGTCCCTCAGGAGGAATCACCCACCATCAGCGAGATCGACAGTCACCAGGCTTTACGACGCCGGAACACGTCTCTAGCCTAGACCTCTATGTTGTGCGTTATGTTACAAAGCGTTATTAAGTTCATTCAGTTTATTTTATGTTGATATTTCTTAGAAGTTTGCCTTTTGAGGTTCACCACGAGATGTATAGACAACTTCCTAAATGCAATCTAAAAGATGATAAGTAAATTTTATCTCTTTTTCAACAATGAAAATCCTAGCTACAAAGGGAAAAGAAAGACACCATCTTTTCTCAGAGAGCAATCAGCACACTCTAAATGCACTTTCCCTAAATCAATCATGTAAACTATCAAGATGAAAATGCACAATGCAAGTGTTTGTTTTCCGCTTTCTTACTATTGATGCCTAAAAAGAAAGCTTTTTGCATAACTTTGAATTTGCTTTTAAATGACAAATACAAACAAGTTTACTTTTTCGAAATCAGAAAGGGTAGAAGAGATTACAACACTTAACGATTTTCGAAATGA
Organism: Pinus tabuliformis; assembly: GCA_031772625.1. Classification (NCBI taxonomy): domain Eukaryota; kingdom Viridiplantae; phylum Streptophyta; class Pinopsida; order Pinales; family Pinaceae; genus Pinus; species Pinus tabuliformis. Next base: position 725,180,181 of record CM062805.1, on the reverse strand, counting down.
ATACTTGTTTTGACACTCAAAAGAGACAAACTCAAACCAAAAGCAAAAATGAATGTATAACTAATTGTAAACAGCCAATGAACTCTCTCCTAAGATCACAAATCAACAGATCTGAATCAAGGGCTACAGGATGACTATTTCACTCTTGCAAAGGGAAACTGTAAATGATGCCACAAACACATAAAAACACTCACAGTCTTTTGTACAAAAGGAAGAAGAATTTAAGCATAGAAAAGGGCTATCAGACAGGTACCTATGCTGGTTACAGGCTGCAAGAATCAGAGATCAAAACAAGGCAAAACAGAGCATAGAACACCAGCTGCACAAGGCCTAACTGGATCAGCGCACCTGTATAACAGGGAAACTGAATTTCAACGCAGGTAGCCTTCACGGGAACTGCATTGAAATGCAGAGTCTCTTCACAGAGCCTGCGCTGAAGGAGAAACGAGAGTTCCTCACTGGGTTCTGGGTCACGGTTTGCTATTTAATCTACAGTTTCAGGCCAAATCAAAGCAACAAGCAAGGTATAATCAAAGGGATGCTTTGAAGGAGGGCTAAGATCTATCACAAAGGATCATCAAATCATTTGTGAGTCCATTGTTCAGATCATAGACAAATCCAGTGATTGGATCAAAGCAGTAGCTGTCTACTTTGCATCTGAAAATAGCAGATGCAGTTCGATTGCTGCTCTTGAGTCTATGAAACAAACAATGATAGAGACACAAATAAAATGACTAAACAGATCTCCCCAGCAGAGTCGCCAATTTGTTGTGGGGAAAAATGCCTATGCAGGACGATCCTATCCACCTAAGGTGTGACAGTGCCTTAGCAACAAACAGAAACAGCTATTCTAGTATTCTTCCTTTATGAATTAAGAATGAAGAGAGATGGATGGACTAACCGGTGTCTTCCGTTTGTTCCTCGATCCGGTTTCTCTTCTCTTTGAGAGTTCCCAGCTACTTGCCTTCTCGCTCGCCCAGCTTCAACAGGTTCCTGCAAGATCACAAGAAGAGAACACTACACAAAGACATAGATTCATATTCATAACTAGTTCAGGATTAGAAATGAACTAAACATACTAATGCAATCATACATCAAATATACATCAGTATATAGGAGAAACCAAGATAGCTTTATTGATGAATAACAAGGTTCAGGAGGAGATACAACCAAGAGAGTTCCAATCCAACATCTACCTCCTAGCGAATGAAATTCCTATCTTCACCTCCCTTCAAATCAACAACAATTCTTCCAATCTCAAACCAACAACAATTCTTTGCAATAACAAAATTCCAGCCTCTAGATCTCATGGAGAAGAGATCCATATATAGATGTTTGGAGTGAGGATGAGTCAGCTTGTGATATGACTAGTGTCCTCTCTCTCTGTCAGTTCTTACTTCCACTTGGAGACTAAGAGCCTCTTACTCATCACTTAGTCGAACTCAGCAAGGCAAGTGTCATGGAGGAAGATTCTGGAAGCTTCCACAGTCTTGACACCTCTCACAAGAGACCCTGACATTTGTCATTTCCCACTCAGCGCACCCTGGTAGTGCTTCCACCTGCGTTGCAATGCAACTAGCCAGTGTAGCCTCTGCATTTCAACGTAGGCAGCTAGTGGAGCTTCTGAATTGATCCTGAATTGACTTGTTTTTGAGCAGTTTCTGGTAGAGAACTTCTGTGAATTGCTGTGGTTTGTTAGCCTTGTTCCTCTAGGGGTAGGAACAACATGTTTAGGGACTTTGGATCCCTTGGATTATGGAAATTTCATGCTTATAGCTATAAGGCACAAAAATGTCTATAACATACAATCCCTGCTTTGTTTTGAAAGCAGTCTTCCATGCATCTTGCTCTGCAACTCTGACCTGATGGTATCCATTGTGCAAATCCAACTTGGTGAAATAAACAACTTCCTTTAATTGATCTAGAAGATCATCTATGTGAGGAAGGGGATAACGATTTTTGATTGTTATCTTATTCAGTGCTCGGTAATCAATGCACATTCTCCACGAGCCATCTTTCTTTCTCACCAAAACGATTGGTGACCCACATGGTGATGTGCTAGGCTTGATGAACCCTTTTTCGAGCAACTCTTGCACCTGCTTCTTGATCTCAGCATTCTCTAAAGCAAAAAACCTGTACATCCGAATATTAGGCAATGGAACATCTTGCTGCAAAATAATATCATGTACTATTCCCTTTTTGGGTGGCAGACCTTTAGGTTCTTGAAACAAGACATCATACTCTGAAACAACCTTTTCTATATCAGCTTGCTGTTCAACATTACAGCCCTCAAATACATTGGTTTTATCAGGTTTCTTTTCCTTTACAACCATCAGTAAGAATTGTTTGCATGAATTTATCATTCTTTTCATCTACCCTAAGTTTATGAGAGTATAATTATTCTTGAGCTTATGAGCTCTTACAAAGTATTCAATTCCATCTTTAACAAGTAGATACTTGTTCTCAGCGCTATAGAAAATAGCCTTTCTATCATACAAGTAAGGATTCCCTAAAAAAATTCCACATATATCCAAAGGAATTATGTCTAACTCAACCTCATCTACAAATGCTGACCCAAAAGAAAACTTGAGTTTGCACTGTCTAGTCACTTGTAGTTGTGCTTTATCATTCAACCATCCTAATGGGTATGGTTTCTTGTGAGGTGTAGTTGCTAATCCCAATCTCTTTACAATTGCTTCAGAAATTAGATTTACTTGTGAGCCACTATCAAACAAAGTATTAATCTTTTGATTTTTGGAAATAACTCGAATATGGAAAAGCTCATGTCTTTTTCTCTCATTTTCTTCATCAATAACAGATTGAGTATAATTACTAATAGATGCTTCAGAATTCTTACCTTTTATACCTGTGGTTGCTATAGTTGTTTCATCTCCTGAGTCTAACCCTAAATCTTTCTGAATAGCCGCAACAATCTTCTTCTTCTTACCCTCGGACTTCTTAGGTCTCAGCTCTGGATGCAAAATCCAACAATGCTCATCATCATGCCCATCCATTTTATAGTGAGCGCATGAAGCTTTGATTTTCTGTGCAATGTTAGCTTTCCTTGCTTTCCACTTCTGATTTCTTTTCTCCTTGCTCTTACTTGCAGTGGGTTGGGATGGTCCCCCAACTTCTGGATTTCCATTCTTTCCTCTAGCTTCTAGATGAGTAGCTTGTATAGATACCTCATCTATACTAGTGGGATTAAACATGAGGGTGGTATGCCTCATGTAGCCGTGTAGACCACCAATGTACTTCAAAAGAGTCTCTGGTGAGTCTAATGAGATACCCAACATCAATTCTCTCTTTCTGAATTCTTGAGTATACCCTTGAACACTTTGCCCTTTCAACTGTCAAAGAGTTTGCCAACTCATCATGGTTTGTTACATATAGGCCAATGGATAGAACTGTTTTTTTATTGCAGCAAAAAATTCACTCCAGACAGAGATGGTATTACCATGTCTTTTCATATCAGCTTGGGTTTTGCCTTCCCACCAAACCAAGGCAGTGCCTCCTAGACATAGGCTTGCTAGTTGAATCTTACTTTTGTCTGAGTCTATGTTTTGTATCCTGCAATACACATCAATTTGTTTAATCCAATTTTCCAAATTTTCAGCTAAATTCAATTTTTCAGCATTTAGCTCTCCATCATATATAGAAAAATCAAATTTAACATCTAACTTAATCAAAGATGCTTTCTTATTATGCACAGGACTATTAGGAGGTGTGAGAAAGCTTTCCTCTTTCTCCTTTCCTTTGGAGTGGTCATGGAAGTGAGACTCAGCTTCTTCTTTATCTTGCCTAGAACCTGATGAATCTTCAACCTTATGCTTTCTAAAGTCCCTATACATTTCTTCTACCATAGACTTTATAGCTAGGAAAATTTCTATGAATTGAGGGTTTGGCCCCACAGAACCTTCCTCTGACACTTTCTTCCGAGGATAGACTCTCCCAATTTCAGGATTAGTTTCCACCAACTCTTCTTCTCCTAATTTGAGCTTTGATCTAGTGAGCATTCATAGCTAAACCAACACAAGCTTGTCTAACCTTACAGCCTAGAGCTCTGATACCACTTGATCTGATAATCACCCTATGAGTGAAATCAGTTAAAGATTTGTTAAACAAAGGTATTACAGAGTCATGTGCTGGTGTGTGTCTATGTTATTTGAGCAACGGATCGATCAGATTACCAATACACAAACATTTAAATGGAAAGAAAATAGAGAAATATAGTAAGCAAACACAAAGACACAAGAAATTAATAAGGAGTTCACCCTATTCTCCAGGGCTACATCTCTGGTCCAACTTTCAGTGGTGGCCTTGTTTTATTGTGTCTTAAGAAGAGAATTACAATGCAGAGACTCAATGTGAGTTCTCCTGAAGCAAGTTTGCTTGGCAAGGTGGTTCTTGGATTCCTTAAGCCACTTGAGTACACAAACTTCTTCTTCCTACCAGCTCTATGACCTTGTGGTCTACAGTGGAGAGCCCAATGTGGTGATCAGCCTGGACAGACCCTCTTTGAGATGGCTTGAACCTCTCAAGCTCTCTGGTGCTCGATGCTGCCTCTGGTCAGCTTGGCCCTCTATCCTCTTTCTGCTTTTCTTTACTACCTTCTTTCTCTGTTTTTTGTCTCTCTGTGTCAGTCCTCCTCTCGGGGCTCTCTGACTGACTGACTTCGCTTGACTCAACTGTATATTTTGTCTCTATTCATGGCTTTAAAGCCATTCGTTTCCATGCCTGTTCGGTTCCTCTCCCGCCTCTGTCGATTCGCCTTCTGCAGCTGCGCTTAGAGTTCCCTGGCTTGAAATCATCATCATCTATGCAGGGTGTGGTCACATGTCCTCCTCTAAATGGCGCCAACCTGCTTTGTCAGTTCATTTCATCAGTTACATCATGGATGAATCTTTACTCCACCATGGCGGTCAAACGGACCTCAAATCTTTACAAATCACGGCGTATTCCCTCGTCGATTCCGCTTCCTCCATCGGGCACAATCTCAGCCATCCAATCTGGGGCCTCCAGATCCGACGCCATACGCACATTTCGCACGGTTGACTTTCTCGACCGTTAGTGCACAATCAACAACAGTTTTCTCTCACCTCCACTTGCGATGCGTCGATCGTTTAATGGAATTGCTCCGCTTTCGTCTAGAACCACTTACCATTTGAGGGTGCCCAGATCAATACCGACGGTTTCTAGAGCGCGGGTCCCACCTTTGTCCTTTTAGTGCTTTTGCCTTTCGCCCATGGTTCTCCAGCTTCCCATGCGTCCGTGTACTTGGGGCTTCCCCATTTAAGCCTTGTTCGCCCAGCGAAGCACTAATCGCGCATCAAAAACCTCCTTATTTTCCTGATCTGGGGCTCCCAGGGGCTACTTTGACCTCCCGTGCAGTCTCCATGGGCCTAGGTCAGCGCGATTTGACCGAGGTCCTCGTCGTTCCACCCTGGTTGCCATTGCCACTAGTTCAGGGTGTTTTTGATCGCTGTTTTGGAATTCTTTGATGTTTTTCCCGACCTGATATAGTCATGGTTCTTTAACCGTTCTTTATGGATCTAATTCAGATCATGTATTGAATTCAATTGTGATCACACGTTGAAATTCATGGATTCCAAGAGTTTATGAATGGCTCAAAAATTTCACATGTCTTAGAATATGGGGAATTAATGGAAAAGTATAAAAACAAGCCAAGAAACGTCTATGTTCATCCCTTTTACACTGCGTTTCATGGTTTCATTAATAAAAATACATGAACCACAAACTCAAGTGCACCTATATTTGTGAGTTCATGCTCCGCTGCAAATGCATCGACTCCCCGGTCCTCAGATTTTGGTATCCTACCACTGTCCACCGATTTGCCTTCCCATACCACCAATTTTCATTTTAATACTGTGTGTGCGTAACATGGCCTGGCAACATAAATTCCTCACTGTTGAATATGAAAGGAAACGCTTCGATGAGCAGAGGAAACGCTTTTGACAGGAGAGAAGTGGAAATGATAACAAAATCGTCAGCGTGATATTCTTCGTCCATATCATAATGAGAAAGGGGATGGGGCGGAGGCATACTCATCTCTATCTTTCTTGTTGGACCCTCGACCACTGACTTCGGATTTAGCACCACGGCCGATGCATCCATTGTCGCCTTACCTTGCCTTTCCATTGCAAAAACCATAACAGAGCCAAGGCTGTCTTCACCGAAAGGAAATTTCCTCAAATAAACAAATTGAATGGTATTGTTAGCGCTGGTTTTGATGGTTGAATGTATTCGATCACATACATTCTCAATATATTAAAGAGAGAACTCAGAGAATTTTGAAGAGTTGGATTGTGAATGACGCAAAGCAATGCGAGTACTTATAAATTAGTGGCTGGTACGAGTAAATGTGCTCACTGTTCAATCCTCGTTTCATCGCAATATCCATCATCCATAATTTTCATATGTGGAAGAAGTCAAGGGTTTGATTGGTATGCACATTGTTCACATGTTGTTGTGCATTAAATGATTTTTTTGAAGGCCAATATTTACACCACTTCGTTGATTGAAAAGACTATGTAATGGCTCTGCATTAATGGCCACCGTGAGACCATTTTCATGAACAACCTGCGAATGAAGCATTGCGTTGAAGAACCATGAATGCTATGACTAATTTAAATTGGTATCAAATTCGTGTGTTGAAATTCGTTGACTGGAGAGATGTATTAATTGAATGTTGCATATGAATGTTTGCATGGGGCATTGAGTTATTTTGAATGCCGTTTCATATGTGTTCGTTGAGTTTAAAAAAAAAAAGGGTTGTATGGGATACGGTGTAGATGGAATATATAATTCATTTGTTGAATTAGTGTTCATTGAATTTCTTAAAAAGGGGTAGCTCTCTATATTTTTATATCCCAGGCAATGATCTCTAGTGAAGATTGGCTATTGTTTTTCACAATGTGAGTAGCTTGAATAATTTGAGTAGTAAGTTCATTGAAGAGGCGAGTTATTTGCAGCATTGAAATGGGTATTGCGTTGTCTACTATAGTGACTTGGTGATATTGGTATCCTGCTACTTATCTAATAGTTGTAACTATTTATCATTTTATAGGTCAATTTGTAGTTGAAGATAACATCATTTCTCTGATTATATTGGTTTGAAATTGATCGAATGGATGATGTATTGAAACTACTAAATAATTTAATACATTCCATTGTTGATGAGATTCTTAAGATCAACAAAACCCCTCTTTCCAATATTAAAATTTGTCTCCAAATGCACAGGAGAATATTGAGTTTTTGTAGCTTGAGATAAAGATATAACAAGAAGAGCTACAACATCGTAAAGATCATTATGTTCAGAACGTTGAGATAGACTCCCATTAGCAGCAAGTCAATATTGTTGAAGTTCATTAAGATCTAGTACCTAATGAAGCAATAGAATTATATGCAGATGCATAAGGAGGTGTCCTTTCATATTCCAGAATACTCCAAGGCAATCCAATTTCAAAGTGCTGGATTTCTTCAGGACAGTTCATCTTCACCTGCTCCTCCTCTAAAAAAACAAATTGCTAAATGCCAACATTGTGATCGAGTTGGCCATCTAAAATATCACTGTTTTGCTCTTCATCCATGTCAGCACTTTCATAGAACCACTCATTCTTCAAACAAATGCTTAAAAAAAAAACCTCCTGCAAGAACAAAGATTTATCTTGGATGGATCACTTCTTGGCAATGGGTTTCAACAGCTAAGAAGATATTTCGATCATACAATAGGATTTGTTCTTGAATATTGAAAACTCTTGTAGTTGAGATCACTTCATCTTCTCACCTTGTATCTACGAGGGGGGAAGTGATGGTCATCTACAAGCTTCAAAGCCACATCAAGCGAGCCTGAGCCATAACCTGCCATACCAGATTCAGAGTTGTAGCTAGAGACAAATATGCCCCTAAGCATGCCTTCAGTTGGTGATGCCTCTTCAAAGAAATAGGGACACTTCCTCTAGCAGAAGACTTCAGCTTCTTGCCATTTTTGGAGGAGTTCCAGGAATTGCATTAAGCATTAAAGAGTTGGTGGTCATCCTTAATCCATCACAGGTTGAGACCTCCCTTTTAAGGTTGAAGGTTTCCCTCTTCAAAAAATCAAGAGCACTTCCTCTAGCAGAAGACCTCAGCTTCTTTCCAGACCTGGAAGAGTTCTGGGAACTGCACTAAGCATTCTAATGTTGGTGGTCATCCTTAAACCACCCCCTTATACCAACATTTAAGACAGCACATTCAACCTAGTGTTGCCATGCATTTTTGCACGTTTTGTATTACAACTCTCTTCTTGGACTCATACATAACTCTTCGGATTAAGGGGTGGAATGTTGGACATCCAATCTAATATTTATCTTTCATATTGCCTCTGCCATGTATGTGTTTAACAAATCAAGTAGCGAAGATAGTTTTTGGAGTTGTTCCCTATTGTAGGAAGGCCTAAAATTGGTTGGCTCAAGGCATTTAATGCCTCCTCCTATTGTTGAGGGGTGTACCAAGAACAACATCCTCTTTTCTACAACTTTTTAAAGGGAAATGCATTGATCCTTTGAAGGAGGATGCTAGGTATAAATAAAAGGGTTAAGTTAGTCAAAGAGAGAAGTAGAAAGTCAAATTAGAGTTTTCATATTTTCAATAAAGTTTTGCAACCCTGTAATGTAAGAATCATTTTTCAGTTAATGGAAATAGTGCGTTATTTTAACTCTTAGCTTGGTTCTCCTTTGAGAACATTGAGCCATTAGAGAAATTTTGAGGTAAAAAATGAGCCTCAAAAAAAAATGTATAACAAAATTCAACTTTATAAGAACTAATAAGATTCAATATGATAATGTCAACTATGGGGAACATTTGAGTAAAATAGTAAAGAGATAAATTGAAAATACAAAATATTAACAATTGTAAGTGATCTTATAATATTCATTAATATATAAAACCATTAAGTCTATATAGTATTATTTTAACATCAAACAATATTATTTTAAGTGCAAACCCTAATTTTATAGCATTAAGCTCATTAGAGTATGCATCTTTCACTCTAATTTTATAGCTTTACAGTATGCATCTTCAGGAAAAAGTTTAACCTTATAAGATTAAGGTCATTAGAATATGCATCTTCATATTTCTTTATTATTATTACTATTTTTATAATTATATTGTTACTGGAAAATGTTATTACAAATATAAAATTTAATTAAATATTACTCTATATAATTAAAAAAACACCCTAAGATTCAATATGATAATGTCAGCTATGGGGAACATTTGAGTAAAATAGTAAAGAGATGGATTCCACTTGGGATTTGAAACGTTGGTTCAAAAATGACAAAACTGTGGATTCTCCGGTCAATTATTCAAAAGATTCAAGCCACAGATCTCTGAAATCCATAACCCTAAAAATATGATAAATACAAATTAATTTTTTTCAATAAATAATAAATTTTAATAAAATAAATAAATAACTTAATAATATAAATTTCGATGGTAAAACTGATTTTTTTTTAACATAAAAATATCAATTATTTATTATTTTATAATCATCTTGCAATATTTTGAAAAACCCCAATTTTCCAATCTCACATTTTAAGTGTACCATCCTTTTCGCTACTACCTTCATAGGCTTCAAGGTATATATCTTAACAAATCAACTTCTGTTTTGTCTCGTTCCAAGAACTCTCTTTCAATCAAATCTTCAATCCGCCTTTTAATTTCCATAAAATCTAACTTAAATAGCCCTTCAAGTTCCTGAGCACATTCACTCACAAGTATTTTGTAATGTAAAATCTTTTTGGCCTTCATAATCTGTACTATCGATGCATCAATGTGAAAACGTCTGTCCTTGTTAATATCCTTAGGTGATTTTTTCTTCTCATTCAGCAGTGGCATGGGAAGTTTTTTCTTCTTCCCAGAATGTGGCGAGCTTCTTCCTACTGGCACTTGTCAATGCCATGGTCTTCTCATCAAGGTGTGAAAAAATGTAGTTGATGACATTTGCACAAGGGAAGGAGGGATACCTGCATGCAACCTTTTATAGCCATGATTGTCGAATGTTGAGATAAACCAGTCAGTCCTCTAAGTCTTCCTCAAATTCCTTTGCAAAATCATCTTTAATTTGTTGCCATGTTAGTGATGATCCTTTCTCTATAAACAATTGAGTATCTGCATACACTGACAAATAAATTGATGTTTACTCAACTGCTTCCCTAGTACTGCTCTCAGTGGTTTCCTTTGATGCAGCTCTCTTAGATGCCATGGTAACAATGACTGCTGGAGAGGTGCTCAACAACTTCTATACCTATAGGACAAAAGGATACTCATGGCAAGAAAATGTCAGTTTTAAGGAAAGCAACTTACAAGGCAAGCTCAGGTAGTAAACTGGGCACTAGATGGGGAGGATTGTGTAATTTTTTCTAAAAGGAGGGATTGGCTTCTTGTTTGAACTACTCACTGTGTAGTCCCAGCAGCCAAGGTGGAATCCTGATGGTTGAAATTGCACAATGCGCAGTTCAGCCTAGGCAGGCCTTGGAGATACTGCACATTGCACAATCTCAATGTCCAAGCTGACAACCTGGCTCCTGAAAACTGTGAATTGTGTAGTTGGAGTCAACCTAGACTTTGAACTATGAAATTTTAGAGGCCAAGCTTGTGGCTTGAGCCTTAGGATTGTGCAGTGCCAACTGGGCAAAGTGAACACTGACGAAGGGAAACCCATATTTTCCCAAGGGAAGTATGGAAAACGAGCAGATATGAGAGATAGTGTGAAGATCAGTGTAGGTATGACTAAGTGTAGATAAATTCATGTGGATCAAGTGCAACAATTAATCAAATGGAAGGAAAATGAAGGATGTGAGGAGAGTCGCCACAACGACGACCATTGGTGCAAAAATAGGAAAACTAATGCGACACTTGGGAAAGGAAATCTAAAACTTAAAAAAGCACTTCTACAAGTTGAAAAAAGTCAAAGCAGTAGCAACTATGAAGATAAACAAGTGAAACAACACTCACACAAGCCAAACAACAAAAAGCGACAGAAAAACGACAAAAGAAAAACTCACCTGGAAAAGTGTCGATGATCACACTAAAGGTTCCTTGATCTCCTTAGGAATTCTAGAGCTTCAAGATTGAATGCACAAATGAGCTCTAGAGGCATTAGTTAACTAGATTTGAGAAAATGAGGTTTTATGACGCGCATGCCTAAAATCACATTGAATAAAGAGATCATTAGGCCTAAATGCGAGGCACATCCGATTGTGGGGTTCAAGGAAACTGTGATGGAACTAGGTGAGACAGCTTGGGAATTAGATCATAGGTTGAAGTGTAAAATTCACGAAGCTAATATGAACTTAACAGATGGACAACACAACGAGTGGTTCGTGGCTTCGCTCCTGCCACACCTAAGGGTTGCACTATCACAACAGAAGATTACGAATCAGGCAGAGGCCTTGGAGATTGCAATGAGACTGCATGAAACATTGCTGCAAGATTTGAATCTGGGGTTTTAACAGATCCATGCGTAGCTGCAAAATCTTTGCCTTGAAATGCAAAGTTTAAAGCAGGACATAACAGTTCGACCAGAGGTGCACGAAGAGGTATGGCGCCTAAAATGCAAGGGCCAGGGGCATGAAAAAGACCATTGCCCAGTCTTTTAGAACTATATTATAGTAGGAGGAATGATGCCTTTGAGGCCGGAAGCTCAAGCAGGACTGACCGCGGGGCCTACATTGTGGTGCGCTATATGTCATGTAGTAGGAAAACATACGACGGATAAATATCATTTGCTGCAAAAGTTTGTACAAACACTATGACAACTGTTCTACAACTTCTGCAGGTTGGTAGGGCATGATGAGCGCAACTGCAGATGTTATGAATTGATGATGGACAGAACTCTTGCCTATAGGGTTCAGGGAGAAACGCGGCCCCCTAACTAGAGTACAGGGATGGCGCGAATAGGATTTCAGGGGCACAGATAAGGCAGAGGTGGGGGAGGACCTTGCAGAGGTCGAGGATAGCTAATCTACTACAATTATGGAGGACCAGGACACTATGCATGTGATTTCACTAACCCAACGCGTCCGTTGTGCAAATATTTCAGTTTGTTTGATCATGAAAAGGAGGACTGTCCTACGCTAATAGTGAGGATACGCGACAAAAGGGTGTTACCACCTCAGCCAACTCAAAACCTACAGATGATGAGTTTTGAGCCTCTCGAAGAGGATCTGAATGTGAATATAGTGCTCTGAAGGGGAATTGCAATAGTGGATGATAAGGGGAAACAACTCTAAGACAACACATGGGTTCACAAAGCTCCAACGAAGGAGGTTGAATTTGGTTGACAAAGCTCCAACGAAGGAGGCTGGGTTCACTGGCCTGTGACAAGTATAAAATTCTTCTCAAGATTCCAGATACAACCACGGTAACTGCATCAGATGACTTCAAAATCAATTTTATTTTACAGATAAAAAAGGGAAGATAAAACTTCCAATGCCACTGCTGAGTGACGAGAAAAATTCATCGGAGGAGGATATTCATAAGGAAAAACATTTTCTTATTGATGCATCGATAGTACGCATTATGAAGGCAAAAAGGGATTTACAATAAAAAATACTTGTGAGTGAATGTGCTCAGGAACTTGAAAGGCTATTCAAGCTAGATTTCATGCAAATTAAAAGGCGGATTGAAGATTTGATTGAGAGGGAGTTCTTGGAACGAGACACAAAAGAAGTTACTTTGTTGAGATATATACCATGAAGCCTATGAAGGTAGCAGGGGAAGGAGACACAAAAGAAGTTAATTTGTTGAGATATATACCGTGAAGCCTATGAAGGTAGCAGGGGAAAGGATGGTAGATTAAAATGTGAGATGGATACAAGAGAGTTATAAAATAACAAATAATTCATATTCATGTTTTTAGGTTCATAATGTATTTTCAGTTTTATCTTACATATTTATATTTCAAGCTAATCAATAGTTATATCACCTTTTATAAATTTAATATGATTTTCCAATAGTAATATAACTATAAAAAGAAATAATAATGCAAAATCATGGTTTGAAATTATGAGTGTTATTTCACCTCAGTTTTCTTAATGATGCATATTTTATTGAATATGATTTTCCAATAGTAACATAACTATAAAAAGAAATAATAATACAAGATCATGGTTTGAAATTATATGAGTGTTATTTCACCCCAGCTTTCTTAATTATGCATATTTTATTGAGCTTAATGTCACAAAAATAAGTTGCAGGGTGTTGAATCTTATAATAAAATAAGCTTATGAAAACAACTATATGGAGCAATATTAAACATCAAATTTTGTTTTTAACTATATCTTATTATCCTATTCATTACAATATAGGTATTCGTAATAAGCATTAAGTATATTTCATTAGAAACTGTGTGGTGTTTTCATGAAATATTGTGTTTCTTGAACTATATTTTAATATCTTATTCATTAGAATAGGGTTCTTCATATTGAGTATTAAGTACATTTTCATTAGGAATGGTGTGGTAATTGGTACTATCATCTTTAGTGTAGTAATGGGTTAAAGGGTTAATCATTTAATTAATTAGGGAAGCTCACACCTCAAAGGTTATAGGCATTTTTGGCGCATGTAGGACAATTGCCATTTTATTTTATAGAGGTATGTGTATTGGGACAAAATGTAAGAATATGTATCTAGCTTCATAAGAGGATGTAAGATTTTTTATACAAACAATCCTAATAATAGGAACCAAGGTCTATACCATCCCTTATTTACATATACTCATCCTTAAGAAAAGATCCCCATGGATTTTATAGGATTTTTACCAAATGCGAGTTTCATGGAATTTGACAGGTTCAATAAGATGTGAAATTCCCATGCCTTATATAAAGGCTCATAAAATGGTAAATAGTAAAGTTATTCTTTCAACAAGTTTGGATGCACTTTAGGATACTACACTTTAGGAGCTTCATTTCATAGAGGGATGCTACACTTTTTAGTGCAATATGGACTATGTATTGGGAGAAGATGGACATGAAGTTAAATAGGTATACAACATTCCATCCATAGATGGATGGGATAACATAAGCCATCTTTTGAGGGGTTGCAAATAGAAGCACCTAAAGACTTTCGATGAGAACTTATTGTGTATGTGTGTATTTATATATATAGACTCTTATAATAGAGCAATCCACACTTCTCTTAGTAAGTCACCATTTTAAACCTGTTTTTGATATTTTCCACTTTCACCTTTGGATATTGTGTATGGATAGTAGAAAAAATGAGTGATGATCTCATAGGGGATGCTTTAATGGTAGATACATTTCTTGAGAAGATTAGGGCAGAATGAAGAAGTCCTGGAAAAAGTACAAGGCTAAGCATGATTACCATAGAGAAGAGAAGTTGTTTAGAGTGAGGGACATAATATGGTTACATTTGACATTCAATTTGCATAACAAATCCATGAAAATAGAGTTTTTTTTTGCTTGTTTGAACATGGGGGGAGGGTGAAAGTGTCGACTTATATTAAATTTAATAGATTTATAGAAATGGGTGAGATGCCTTGTTAGGAACAGGATTCCCCAAGGACAGTTTTGGGACTAAAAGACCATGTTTTGGGTCAACTTTTGTAATAAAGTTGTAAAGTCTCCACATTTTTTGGTCACGGAGCGCGAAGGTGTCATGATTCATAAAGGGATTTCCGCCCTTATTTTGATGATGGGGGGTTTATTTGTTAGTTTATAGAGAAGATCAAGTATATCCATCTATAGGTACAAGAGACGCTACAAAAGTTGCAAGAGAAACATAAATCTAGGCATGATCAACATAGAACAAAGAAATTGTTCAAGATGTGAGATAAAGTATGGCTACAGTTGAACAAGGAGAAGCTATAGGGGCCTGATAAGAAAATCAAGGCTCAAAGGTATGGTACCTATGAGATACTGGAAAAGTTGGTGATAATTCCTATCATATCATTTTACCAACATATATGTTCATTTACTATGTTGTCAATGTAGATAATTTTAAACTCTATGAGCCTTCCATGCTAGATCTAGAAGAGGAATATGTCCTACCTTCTATGGAGGATTTGGCACCAGATACTTACACAGAGTTTATAAAACATACATTTTTGCAGAAAAGTTCAAGAACTGCAAGACAAGGGCATCATGACATTAGGTACTATTTTGTAGTGCTTTAGGTACTGGTCCTTTATGAACCCCATAGGGTAAAAATATGACTTAATGAGGGCTTTGAAGTCATCCCACTATTGTGTGTTTCATCAAGAACATCATTCAGAGAAGATGTGACCACAATGGAATCAATCCATGAGCATGGCTGCTACACATCTTTTTGATTCGGTAATGGATAAAGAGCAGACTGAGCCTATAGAGGAAAAGGAAGAAGCTACTGCGGCCAATGAAACTCTAAGTGTCGAGCATGCAGTGAACATGTTTAGTTGTATACTCACATCCCAAAAGAGTATTTTTGATAAGAATCCTTCGAGTTATGGTCTAGCCCAGAAGCAGACCAACCGATACAACTTCAGAAGCTAAGGGTCGGTCACTACAATTGAGTTTCTGAAGCAAAAATTTAATGAAAATATTTTGAGGAAAATAAAACCACCACCCAATTCAGCGCAGAACACTCAGAGAAAGTCTGGGAAAGAAGTATCAACGAAAAGTGTTTCCATCATATGTAAGGACAAAACCATCACTCTGGAAACCACAAACCAATACACATCCCTAGACACCTCACCCATTATTCCCACTGTGGACTACAACATAGTTGATCACGTGAATAAGGTTTTCAAACATTTCAATATTTGAATTAACAAAGATCACAAGCCAGTGGGACATCCTCTTACGGGTACTTTGGCAGACCTCTACAGGTAATGCTACCTCTTTAGATAAGGAATCTGGTAAGTCTCATGGTTCTCTCAAATCCGTATGTAATGCTCTAACAATGGATACAAGTACACTCTACCCAACTTTCCTATTAACTTTTGAAATCTTCAATTTCAATGTACAAAATTGCTTAGTTGATTCTAGTGCACCAGTGAAAGTAATGCCATTATCTGCTACCAATAAAATCAATTCTAAATGGGATAAAGTAGATGCAAAAATTATTCACCTAGACAAGACTCATGCCCATGCAATTGGTTAATAGAAATAGAAATAAATGGGATTCAAGGATGTTCTTTTGACCTAGAGAATTTGGCTTATTGCCCAAGATGTTACCATAGGCCACACTGTCTCACTATTATATTTCAAGAATTTGGAACTCATCTTAGTCTAGTTGATTTCTACTTGGGATACCTCCTTCATCACACCGCTCATTTAGTGCTCAAAGGAAACAATAAGAAATAGTTAGAGTTTTCATTTTGAGATGTCGGGTATCATTATCATGGGTTACCATTAATTGGGCCTTATTTTCCTTTCTTCACCTTTTTCTTATATCTACGACTTAGGGAATGAGGCTTTCATTAGTTTTGAACAACTCATATATATAACATTTACATGAATTTTCACTTCAACCTTAGAGTTTAAACTCAGATACATCGCACTAAAGTATCATTAATGATTTTGGCTTTCAATTTTTTCTTTTCTTTCATCACAAATGACAAAAGGTGAAATAATTTGCCACAAATCTATGAATTCTTAATCAGAAAGGTGTCATTTGAGGGAAATGAATGAATATCCTATAGAATGACTTAGGATAAAATTTGAATAAGGGAAATAAGGGTACAATAATATTGATGTGTAGAACCTATTAAAATCACCAAGTATATTCCCAAACCATCAAGATTGCACACTTCTTTGAGTAAAATTATGAAACACCATGGGACAATGCAACTTAGAACTTATAGCCAAAGAATCAAGAGTTAGAATAGATTGCTTAAGTGATCACAATAAAAATAATACACATTGAATATATCATATACACATGGATCATACATATCAATATAAATGTGGTAATTAAAGAAACCTCTTCCTACACCTAGGGTCCGAGATAGCTAAGGAAAGGTGTCATCAAACTACTGATAAATACATGAGTTACATATAGATGTATATACCTCAGTTGGAAAATGATCAATGTGAAAATAATTCGAGAGGCTAATATGAGAATGAGAATTTATAAATTTCCTCTAAAATCCCATATAGAAAGTGGGGTAATAGGTCGTATGAAATTCAACCTAAAATTTTCAATGAGAAATCCTCAAAAATCTCTTCGAAGAGATGTGTACCATTGATGGCTAATTATGAGACCTCACCAATTTCATAGTTGAAGAGTTTAAATCTTGGTTTGTCAATTTTGGCCCTGTTAGGCAAGGAAACATGGAAGGAGGTGACCCCCTTAAGAGAGTTCAAATGGGGAAAGGCACATAAGGCCTTATATAAAGATCTAAATCCAAGGAACCCCCTCATAAAAAGAGCTAGAGATGCATTGAAAGAATGTAGACAATGAACCATCCAAATCTTTATAGAGACAATATAGTGTCCCTTGAATTTCATAATAAATGGGCCTTCTACATATGAGGTGTCCCTCTAAATCTATCTCATGTATATGGAAAAGATAGCAAATGTTATTAAGAAGAGGAATATCATGATGATTAGTTTCAACTTGATGCTAATGTAAACCCACTTCAAACACAAGGGGAATCTAAGAGCAACATCCAATGCTTTGGTGCTTATGTGGGTTAAACAATAACACCCCCTCTCATTTGCATGAAGTGTACCTAGTACAAATCCATCTTAGAGTCAAGGCCATGAAAAGATGAAGTCCAGGTAAACTAAATTTATTTTCTATAAATAACATCTCTAACAACGTGACAGAAGCATATGATAATGACATTTAGATTGGAGGTGTATACACTTGAATTGTGTTACAACTTTAATCTATCCCCCACAAAGATGTGTCATGCTCCCTTGTGATGATGGATCAACCTTACTAGAGAAAAAACTTACAATGTAAAAGGACATTAAACATGATTTAACTTTAATAGTGTTTCACATTCAACCCCTGTCTCACACTCATGGCTAATGTGAGGTTATTTAAATCGTTTGTGTGGATACTATAATTTTATTTGATCTTATGTACGTTGTTCTACATTGACAAAATTGAGTTTTTTAAGCAACAAAAGTATTTGTATCAATGGTTCACTGCTTATGCATTAGGGATAGAGAGGCCTTTTCTTTATGAGTGATCTATTGATTATCGAATCCTATATGGGAGAGCACTACAAGCTCCATCTCAACATGAAGTGTAGATATTGCGAGCAATTTAGATCAAAGATTTGCAAATTATCCAGATAGGGGACATTACAAGAGTCATCTTAAATGAGGATAACCAAAAGTTGTTGGTTTCAATCTTCAAGGAAGAACCATGGGAAGCATCAAAGAGCATGTAACAATATAAGGGTTGAAGCTCGAATGGTTTCATGGGACACTTCTATAGATAGCATAAAGCAATGGTGAGTTGATATCTTCTTCATTTCCATCCCCTAAACACATCCTTTCTTGCACGAAACCCAAAATAAATGAATCTCGTTGGTTTTGATATGTGTCATTCAGCATCATTGTGCAATATTTCATATAAGGTCTCAACAAAAATCATTAGAAACCACTTAAAATTCCACTCAAGAAAAATTATCCCATAAGAGAAAATGGGATTTTCTAAAGGGAAGTATAATCCTATAAAACATTGTAATGGTCCAAGAATACATTCAAAGTAGCCAAATAGATGGAAATAGTGGAATGGCCATAAAGTTAAAAACAAAAGTTATTTTTATAAGTTTGGACACTCTTTCTTATTTCTTTTGCTCTACCCATGAAACTCTTCTCTCAATTATGTAATAAATAAATCTAAATACCTCCCTCAATAAAGGAGCTAGATATGTATTGAAATAATGTAGACAATGACCCATCCAAATCTTGATAAAGACAATAGAACATCCCTTGAATATCATAATAAATGGGGCATTTGTAGATGACGTGATAAACAGATCCTTTCTTGCACTATTACCAAAATAAATGGATATCGTTGGTTTTGATACATGCCATTTAGTGTCATTGTGAAATATTTCATATAAGGTTTGGACAAAAATTATTAGCAACCATTTGAAAGTTTACTCAAGAAAAATTACACCATAACAGAAAAGGGGGTTTCGTAAAGGGAAGTATAATATTGTAAAACACTATAATGGTCCAATAATATATTCATAGTAGCCTAAGATGAGTTATAGTCAGTTCTTATGTGAACATGGCATAGTCTAGTTGTAGTAGTTGTAACTTGGTCAAGCTGTTGTAGTCAACGCAAGACTTGGTTGGGTTCCCAAGTCCTAAAAGAAAGTAAGGGTAGCTATGAGGGCATGATAGCTAAGGAGTGCCAAGGCGTGCCAAGGAATGAAAAGGCTTTCTAACACATGCTAGACAATGTCAATGCATGTTGAGGAGCGTTAGGGAGTGCCAAAACATCCCAAGGGAGAACTAGGTCAAAATGCATGGAAATGAATGAATAAGAGTGTGTGCCAAGGAGTGTCAACGAAATCTAGGCCTCTCAAGGATAAAGTATGTTAGGATAAGGTTAGAATAAGGCTTTTAGGTGTTGATTTGGGTAGCATCGGATGTGCTCTAGCGACAAAATTTAGTGGAAAGGTTGGGGAACATGAGATCTCCAATAACCAGAAAGGGTTTGGGCAGATTCTAAACAAATTAGGAGATATTAAACTAATTAATATTTTTAATGGAGTCCCTAAGTCTTAGGGAAAATAAAATATTAATGTGTATTAATATGAGTCTATGTTAGAATGGTCCAAAAGACATGGATCAAGCCGTATCTAATCTTAGCCATTGATTAGGAACTTAATCTCGTCTGTTGAGATGTCAACAAGTATAAGAGGAGGCTTGAGGGTCACTTGGAGAATACACCAAAGATAATTAGTCATTCTATTCTCTAGAGCGGCATTTTCTAAGAGAGATAGAATCAGTGATCAGAGAGTAGCTGAGGGGCATTGAGTATAGAGAGACAAAGAGGCAGAGATAGTGTTGGGAGAACAACAGAGTAACAATATATAATGACGCACGAGCAGCCAGTGCTCACCCAGGGCCACGCAGAGGTAGCTAAGTGATGCGCAGAGCACTAGAGAGCTTAGCGTAGCTGACGCAGGGCCTGCTGGGGCTGACGCAGGGCTTCCTAGGGCTGATGCAGGCCTATATAGGATGACGCAGGGCCAACGTTGGGCCAAGAGCATTACCATAGAGAAGAGAAGTTGTTTAGAGTGAGGGACATAATATGGTTACATTTGACATTCAATTTGCATAACAAGTCCATGAAAATAGAGTTTTCTTTTTCCGTGTTTTAAACATGGGGGGAGGGTAAAAGTGTCGACTTATATTAAATTTAATAGATTTAGAGAAATGGATGAGATGCCTTGTTAGGAATAGGATTCCCCAAGGACAGTTTTGGGACTAAAATCCCATGTTTTGGGTCAACTTTTGTAATAAAGTTGTAAAGTCTCCGCATGTTTTGGTCACCGAGCGTGAAGATGTCATGATTCATAAAGGGTTTTCTGACCTTATTTTGATGATGGGGGGTTTATTTGTAAGTTTATAGAGAAGATCAGGCAGATCCATCTATAGGTACAAGAGACACTACAAAAGTTGCAAGAGAAACATAAATCTAGGCATGATCAACATAGAACAAAGAAATTGTTCAAGATGTGAGATAAAGTATGGCTACAGTTGAACAAGGAGAAGCTATAGGGGCCTAATAAGAAAATCAAGGCTCTAAGGTATGGTACCTATGAGATACTGGAAAAGTTGGCGATAATTCCTATCATATCATTTTACCAACATATATGTTCATTTACTATGTTGTCAATGTAGATAATTTTAAACTCTATGAGCCTTCCATGCTAGATCTGGAAGAGGAATATGTCCTACCTTCTATGGAGGATTTGGCACCAGATACTTACACAGAGTTTATAAAACATACATTTTTGCAGAAAAGGTCAAGAACCATCAAGTCTCATGGTTCTCTCAAATCCGTACGTAATGCTCTAATGATGGATACAAGTAATGCTCTAAGTCTCATGGTTCTCTCAAATCCGTACGTAATTCTCTAACGATGGATACAAGTACACTCTACCCAACTTTCCTGTTAACTTTCAAAATCTTCAATTTCAATGTACAAAATTGCTTAGTTGATTGTAGTGCACTAGTGAAAGTAATGCCATTATCTGCTGCCAATAAAGTCAATTCTAAATGGGATGAAATAGATGCAAAAATTATTCACCTAGACAAGACTCATGCCCATGCAATTCGTTAATAGAAATAGAAATAAATGGGATTCAAGGATGTTCTTTTGACCTAGAGAATTTGGCTTATTGCCCAAGATGTTACCCATAGGCCACACTTTCTCACTATTATATTTCAAGAATTTGGAATTCATCTTTGGCTAGTTGATTTCTACTTGGGATACCTCCTTCATCACACCACTCATTTAGTGCTCAAAGGAAACAATTAGAAATAGTTAGAGTTGTCATTTTGATATGTTGGGTATCATTATCATGGGTTACCATTAATTGGGCCTTATTTTCCTTTCTTCACCTTTTTCTTATATCTACGACTTAGGGAATGAGGCTTTCATTAGTTTTGAACAACTCATAGATATAACATTTACATGAATTTGCACTTCAACCTTAGAGTTTAAACTTAGATACATCGCACTAATGTATATTTAATGATTTTGGCTTTCAATTTTTTCTCTTCTTTCATCACAAATGACAAAAGGGGAAATAATTTTCCACAAATCTATGAATTCTTAATCATAAAGGTGTCACTTGAGGAAAATGAATGAATATCCTATAGAATGACATAGGATAAAATTTGAATAAGGGAAATAAAGGTACAATAATATTGATGTGTAGCACCTATTAAAATCACCAAGTATATTCCCAAACCATCAAGATTGCACACTTCTTTGAGTAAAATTATGAAACACCATGGGACAATGCAACTTAGAACTTATAGCCAAAGAATCAAGAGTTAGAATAGATTGCTTAAGTGATCGAAATAAAAATAATACACATTGAATATATCATATACACATGGATCATACATATCAAGATAAATGTGGTAATTAAAGAAACCTCTTCCTACACCTAGGGTCCTAGATAGCTAAGGAAAGGTGTCATCAAACTACTGATAAATACATGAGTTACATATAGATGTATATACCTCAACTGGAAAATGATCAATGTGAAAATAATCCCAGAGGCTAAGATGAGAATGAAAATTTATAAATTTCCTCTAAAATCCCATATAGAAAGTGGGGTAATAGGTCGTATGAAATTCAACCTATAATTTTCAATGGGAAATCCTCAAAAATCTCTTCGAAGAGATGTGTACCATTGATGGCGAAGATGACTTATGAGACCTCACCAATTTCATAGTTGAAGAAGTTTTAATCTTGGTTTGTCAATTTTGGCCCTAATTAGGCAAGGAAACATGGAAGGAGGTGACCCCCTTAAGAGAGTTCAAATGGGGAAAGGCACATAAGGCCTTATATAAAGATCTAAATCCAAGGAACCCCCTCATAAAAAGAGCTAGAGATGCATTGAAAGAATGTAGACAATGAACCATCCAAATCTTTATAGAGACAATATAATGTCCCTTGAATTTCATAATAAATGGGGCTTCTACATATGAGGTGACCCTCTAAATCTATCTCATGTATATGGAAAAGCTAGCAAATGTTATTGAGAAGAGGAAGATCATGATGATTAGTTTCAACTTGATGCTAACGTAAACCCACTTCAAACACAACAAGGGGAATCTAAGAGCAACATCCAATGCTTTGGTGCTTATGTGGGTTAAACAATAACACCCCCTCTCATTTGCATGAAGTGTACCTAGTACAAATCCATCTTAGAGTCAAGGCCATGAAAAGATGAAGTCCAAGTAAACTATATGTATTTTCTATAAATAACATCTCTAACAACGTGACAGAAGCATATGATAATGACATTTAGATTGGAGGTGTATACAATTGAATTGTGTTACAACTTTAATCTATCCCCCACAAAGATGTGTCATGCTCCCTTGTGATGATGGATCAACCTTACTGGAGAAAAAACTTACAATGTAAAAGGAAATTAAACATTATTTAACTTTAATAGTGTTTCACATTCAACCCCTGTCTCACACTCATGGCTAATGTGAGGTTATTTAAATCGTTTATGTGGATACTATCATTTTATTTGATCTTATGTACAATGTTCTACATTGACAAAATTGAGTTTTTTAAGCAAACAAAATATTTGTATCAATGGTTCACTTCTTATGCATTAGGGATAGAGAGGCCTTTTCTTTATGAGTGATCTATTGATTATCGAATCCTATATGGGAGAGCACTACAAGCTCCATATCAACATGAAGTGTAGATATTGCGAGCAATTTAGATCAAAGATTTTCAAATTATCCAGATAGGGGACATTACAAGAGTCATCTTGAATGAGGATAACCAAAAGTTGTTGGTTTCAATCTTCAAGGAAGAACCATGGGAAGCATCAAAGAGCATGTAACAATATAAGGGTTGAAGCTCGAATGGTTTCATGGGAAACTTCTATAGATAGCATAAAGCAATGGTGAGTTGGTATCTTCTTCATTTCCATCCCCTAAACACATCCTTTCTTGCACGAAACCAAAATAAATGAATCTCGTTGGTTTTGCTATGTGTCATTCAGCATCATTGTGCAATATTTCATATAAGGTCTCAACGAAAATCATTAGAAATCAGATAAAGTGCATGGAGGGTTTCTAACTAGGTAAACTTAAAAACTTCAACATGGCATCAGAGTGTGATTGCAGATCACAGGAGGACTAAAGGACATTAGCCGAGCAGAGCAATATCCACAAAAAACAATTGTCTCGAGGTGACAAAAGTTGTTTCTAGCAGAGCAGAAACAAGGAAGGGTGACATAGTGCCTCTGTCATCAATGGTGAGCTGGGAAGAGGCAACGCAGAGGTGAAGGAAGGAAAGAGAAGCCTCACGCAGAGCCATGCAATAACTGGGAGGGATGATGGATTTGGCTGAGGAGGCCACGTTGTAGTGTCGAGATTGCGCAGAGCCTAGGAGCTCTCACCTTCAGGTTGCTAGGGTTTAGAAGGCTACATGAATATTGCAGATTGGAGATGGTGAGGTACTGTAGTCAGAATAGTACCTGACAGTGAAAGGCCAGAGGAGTTGCTCTCAAGGGTTTCTAGATGAGGAACTCGGATCAGTGGTGTGATTACACAAGATGATCATAGTAGGAGGCATCTCAACAAGTGGGAGAAGGATTTCCAAGAGGGAAATTAGGACCTAGAGGGAGTCTAGAAGAAAACTTCCAGACGAGTAGTAGAGACTCAGAGGATTCGAACAGAGAACTTCCAGGAGGGAAGTAGAGGAGCATCATGGCACTACATGGAGTAAGAGACCAAGATAATCTAGACAGAGCATCAAAATTCATAGTTTGAAAGATCAGAATCTTATCTGTACTTGACAGGAATCGTGTCAAGAACTTTGCCTTGAAGGTAATAGCTGTCCTAGTCGACCCCAGTGATAATGAGAGGTACGAGGAGGCGATGGCGAGGGTCAAGAGCATTATTCTTGATGGGGTCAAGGGTCCTATAGTGCCTGTTATCACCTAGATTGACATCAGGCTGAAGGGAGACAATTCCAGGGTAACCACAAACCGCGCTTAACCTAGTAGCTAGCCCTACTAGGCCGGGAGAGGGCTCTCTCCTTGTGGATTTCAGCCAAGATGAATAGATCAGGGACAATATTTTAGGCTAGGTATAGTAGCTCTAAAGGTTTTGATTGAATTTGTTGGTGTTTTGCTGGATCAAATGGAGCTGGGCAGTTTAGGTCTAGGAAATTAGGTCAGAAATGTAGGGTGTTCTATGGGGCAAGGTAGGCATAGGCTTTAGCACTTCAGACTTAATGGTGTGAGGTGTTTAAGACTAAGAGGAGCTGAGGAGGGCATGTGACAATCATGGATCCTTCTCAAACAGTAGAAAACATGAAATATTTAATGATTTCCCAAGGTAGAGCAATGTTACAATGGATTCTACCTATCTAACTTGATAACATTGAATAAGAAGCAATGAAATGGATGATGGCATACATAAAATATGTAAACAAATGATTACAAAAGAAGAAACTATGCTAGAACTCCATACCACAGGGATCCCATAAAAATAGTTGTAAATCTTATTAATTTCCTTGCCAAATTGCTTACAATGATGTACAATCAAGGATTGAGCATCTAAGTGAGTCCAACCTCTAAAAATAACTAAGAAAACACATGATATAGGCATCAAAACCACTCATCCTAGCCTCAGGGGTCGAATCCATGAGAAGAGGAGCTGTTTCAACAAACTCTAAACAAGGAACTGGTTTCCACGCCACCTAACAACTTGCCTCTAAAAGAAGGGAAACTGATTCATTGTCCTCAAAACAACTTTTAATCCAATGAATCTACCCTCTATCACTATTTACCTACCATAATTACATGTCAAATCATCATTTACATTGGTAAAATATCCATCATGAGAGAAAATCCACAATCATAGTGAAAAACTGGAAAAATAGGCATCCTGAGCAAAATTTGCCCTACGTGCAGCGCCACTGGCTCAACGTGTAGTGCCACTTTCAAGCCCCTTTTGGAGACCTTCCTGACATCCCAATTGAGCCCATGATAGCCCATGATTCTCATCAAGGGGACATACTTGTTCTCAAGAAATTTGAAAGGAAAAAGCCTCTTCACCTGATTTCTATGTTAAGGTTTAATGTAAGGCTCATAATAATGTTCATCAAGATCCTAGGCCTTATACCACTTCTCACCAACATTAGGAATCCTGGTGGCATCAGAAATGATGGATGGTGACACTATGAAAGTTACCCCAGCAAGAGTCACTTTATTTTTTTGAAGATGAGTTACAAAGAGTCTAGTGAGCTTTGGGTGAAATTGGACTGTCTGCAGTTCCCTTAGGTTTGTTGGATCTTCTCTTGTGATCTTGCCTCCCTTATGAGGTATTTTGTGCTGCCTAGCTCTATATGCTGAACTATCATTAGCTGTGTTTCGCTCTTCATATTCATGATCTTCTCTATCCATGTTTACAAGATTTTTTAGAAAGGGTTGAAGGGAATGAGTGGGAGTCTTTAGGATTGTAGGGATGTGTTTAGGGTAGATTTAGAAAAAATATGAATTACAAGAGTGAGGGAAAGGGGTTTTAGAATGAGGGATATAATGAGGGGATATGGATGAGGGGATAGGTAATGATGTAAAGAGGGTTTTTATTTCTACTGATGGGTGGTGAGAAACAAAGAAGTTAGAGTTTTGTAGAAGAAACTAGGATTTGATTTTAAGTGTGAAGAAAATGTCTATAACTTTCATTGTGCAAGCTAAAAATAAAGTGGAGAAGGGAAAATTACTTGTAAAAGAGGAAATAGCAGAGAATTTGGTGAATTTTTTGGTGTTATGGATGATTTGGTGGCTTACTTCCCAACGCACAGGGCCTTCGCTCAAACGCACAGTGCCTAGTCCTCCACGCAACGCCTTTGTAAATTTGAACAACTGAAAATCGCTAGGAGCGCAACGCCCTGCTCTACGCGTAGTGCCTTGTCCCCTACGTGCAGCGCCGACCTATTTTCTCCAGAAGCAGAATGCCTTACTCTCTACGCGTAGTGCCCTTTTTCTTCTGCCCAAAATCTCTTAAATTTCACCTTTTGCTCTTACCTTTGGACTTCTTTGCTTGCAAGATGAGCATAATGACTTAGAAAATGGAATGTGAGGGTTTATATATGAGTACAAATTTGATTTTTCACTTTAGAAAAGCCCACTTTTAAATGTTCCTTGTCTTTTTCAAAATTATATTTTTTTAATTCCTTTCTCATTTTGTCTTTGCAGGTGGATCAATGCTCATGCTGACTTGATTTTTGTACTGCTTTTTTGTTAGACAGTAGGAACAAATACTCAGGAGCAGTTGGGAACCATTATTACATATAGAAACTTAAAATTACATAAGAAATGTAAACAAAGTCAAAATACTCTATTTTCACCTCAAAAACATGCTTTTGAGGTGAAAATTACATTAGGTTACAAAAACAATATTTTTAGTAGGTTATGACTTCCAAGCCATCATGCTTGACTTATTGATCATCCTCATTCCCTTGTTGACCTTTATTTACATTTGAAAATCAGTTTCTTGACCTTGGTAATGAAACCCTATACCTAATGAAATCAAACCCTAGGACCTAATGAAATGCACTGCAGATTGAGGATCAACAAGTATAGTCTATAAGGGAGGAGTTGAAGAGAAAAAAACCATTAGTGGATCCATATATCATGACCTAATGGAGTGATGAAAAATTTACAGTATGGAACTCCTACTATGAAAATGCAAAAGAGCAAATTGTGATCCCTGATGGAAGTATGAAAAGATTGACACTAACATTGGCTCCAATGGGGATGGTAGCTCCTTGGAGGTGCCAAGAACATCGTAGACCAAGTAGCCTTATCCATTGGGCATGGAGTAAAAAAAAACTCAATCTGAAATACATGACTGAATACTGACGACTCATAGACACAAACTGACTTTTACTCAACTAAAAACTGACTCAATACTAAAACACAACTGACAAACTAGAAAATATGCTTAAAATGGAGCTTATTCAATAAAAGCTACTCTAACTATTGCATTCATCACCTGATCAGGTGAAATGAAACAACCAATGCAACCAAGTAAGCATTCTGGCTGCTATTTGAATTCTCTGCAAGTGCTTGCTTATGAACAACAAGAGAGAACTACTAAAAGGAAACTCCCATGAAAACTTGTAAACAAATCCAAATTTTTCCAGATTGAATAATATGGATTCTCTATCTGACTCCACAAATACTGCATAAGGATCTTGAAATTCATGTGCACTGGGACTTAGCTCATCCAATGGATTACTTTGCTTCTCCTCATACCATGAATGCAAACTTTCATCTGAGCTTTGTGATGAGACTTCTGCTCAAAATGGCAAAGAAACCAACTTTTGGGTCAAGTTTGTATCAATACATTTTCCAAGCTCATAGTTAGCTAATGGAGAAGGACTTTGACTGCAGACATCATCCAACACATCAGCTACTGGATCGTGAAAAACTTGAAAACTATGTTGCGACCCATTTTCTATTAGTTCCAATGAGATTGCATGATTTTCTACAGGCTGCTCATTTGAAGATATACTATGCAAAATTCCCTTCAAAAACTAAAATGATTCAAAACATAATGGTACAGAATCATCTTGCATCATTTGGTCATATGTTCTAGCTTCCAAGTCTTCATCTACAACCTGACATTCAATGGCATTTGGGGGCTGCAAATCTAGATATGAGAAGTCTTGAACAAGGATTTCATTGCCCTCTAGATGGTCTAGATCAAAACTTATCGACAGTTGATTTATGATTGCACGAAAGTTGTCTCTGATGAACTGAAATGAAGTAAAACAAAAAGGTAAATATCCTTCACTTACTTCAACATTTGCTGCACTTTCCTCCTCGCTTCCATAGCTGATATGCATCAGCTGATCACTATATTCGAGCTGCTGAAAGTGAACTTCGTCCTTCAATAAACTAGCTGTTGATTTGTCTACAAGATAAGCTTTTGTTTGGAGAACATAACAATCATCATACTGATCAAACTTAGGGAAATCATCAATATAAAACACATCATCAAGCATACATGTCATATCAACAGATCTCTCTTCTCCAAGATGATATGTAAAAAAATTATTATCAGATCTATGACAACTGGGATAAAAAATAAAATGTTTTGGATCAGCCACTTGTTCTTCTTCAATCAGCGAGCCATGGTCTTGAACATCATACTCTTTCCTTGTGGTGATTTTTTGCATCATCCCTTCCACTGCACTTACCAAAATGTTGAGCTTTACCTCTAAAGATGTTGATTCCTCTAGATCTGTGTTCTTCATCTCTTCTTCCTTCAACTTTGCCCTTCTGATCAGCAGATTAGCCTCTACATCTACTACACTATTTTGCATCTCCTCAAGTGTTGCAAGGTTCCTTTCTCTCAGTTGAAACTCCATTTATGGATCAAAGGCTTCCAGGTAGTGGAAGAGAGCGGATCCAGGAGGAGGTCTTATATTAATCGACATCAAAAAATAGACTTGGTTAAACCTAGTAGAAAACAGTTGTACTGTCTCCCCTGGCAGTCTTTTCAGCTAGTTATATTCTTCTAGAATCAAGAAAGGGTTCTGTCTGACCACCCACTTTTCGAGGAAAACTTTGACGAACTACTGGAAATCTGAGATGCTCGCATCAGGCAGGGTTTTGAACCAACTCTTGACTTTGCCTCACAAAGAAAGAGCAAAAAGCCTAATACTGACATCCTCTTCATCAACTTCAAAAAGGTCAAGAAAAGACTCAAAATTCAGTACATCTCTCTCAGCAATGATGTTGTCACATTCACCATAAAATCTTGGTAGATATAGGTAATGATTTTTAGGGAAAGAATGGGATATAGGAGGTAAAATTAGAGGCTTATATCTATCTAGAATTTTACAACGTATAGGAGTATATAAAAAAGTTGTAGAATCAGTCTTGGTCTCTTGAGCCTCATTAGTTTGAAGATGGTCATCATAAGATTCAAAGAATGGTTTTTGTTGACACCTAATCCTCTGTAGTTGGGTGAACCTGGAATGTGAACAGTCATCAGAAGATGAACTGAGCAGTCACATTCTTGTATATAACAATAGCTACCTAATGTAATAAATCGAATCAGTTTTTCTGAGTTTTCTGCCAAACTGGAGTTACTCCTGGCCTGACATGGTATCAGAGCCAGCTCCTTTTTTAGCTCTTGTGCCTTGTAACTCCCTTGTCTGACTGAGTTCCTGCGCTCTGCCATATTCCCTTCCAGCGCTGCTCTGTCATATGCCTTTCATTTCTAAATGTTGTACGCCTGTCTGTCATATGCGTTTTTTTCTGAACGCTGGCCCTGTCACAAGCGTTGTTTAATGTATTAATTGTGTAGCATTGAGTTGACCATCGCTCATTCAATTGAACGCTCTGTCATAGTCTTTTTGAATGTTGCCTGATATCAAAGCCTGATATATCTTTTTCAACGCTGCCTGATATATCTTTTTGAACGCTGTAATTTGAAACGCCATGCCTCCGATCCACTTCTGGTTTTATGATCCAATGCTGGTTTTATGAAGGCATTTGAAATTTTGGACGAGTGCTTGTGTTTGCGCGGAACACAACAATCCAGTGTAAAGGAATTTTCGTAGCATCTGTCTGAAGCGTTTTCTCAACAAGTTTATTTAAGATGCTGAGAAGATGACGTTGTTAAAGGCATCGTTCAATCGATTATGTGAAGACTTTGGTATCTGAAAATGCTGGTGGCAGACTTGCTTGCGGGGTTGTCGGTCTTCAAGGATGAATGTGAACAGTGGAAAGCATACATTTGAACAAAAAAAAAAAAAATTGTAGCAGCAGTCAATCATGCCTGCGTACTTCAATATATGGAGAAGTATTTTTTACAGAATTCATTCAATCATCTCTATGGTAGGAATATTTCTCACTGGCAAGGAGAACTATCCTGAATGGTCCCGGATGATAAAACACACCCTCATCTTCAATGAGTTGTGGAAAGGAGTGTGTGTCGGAGAAGGAGACAATGACCCAGTGTAGCCTACATCAGACAAAGAGCTCGTCATTTGGGAAAACAAGAACAACAAAGCCTATGCATTAATCATAGCATCTGTAAATGAAGAAGTAAGTCGCCATATTTCATCATATTCAACTGCCTTTGAAGCTTTACAAAAGCTGAAAGAACTCTATGACTCACATTCTGCACTTGAAGTTGTTCAGCTCATGATTAAACTCTTCACTCTTGAACTGAAAAATAATGATCCTCTTGCTCTTGCATCTGAAGTAAAGTCTATAATGCATGATATTAAATCCACTAAGGTTGAGCTGGATATCCCTCTTATTGATTTTCTCAAGGCACTCTATCCTACCTACTACAGTTATCTTGAGTCTTTATAAGCAAATGGAAATCTTAAAGATATAACCTTTGACTCTCTTGTGAAAAAGTTTGCTGAAAGAGAGAAAGCCTTTGGAAAGAAAACAGTCCCTGAATCTTTTGAAGAGACTGTTTGCCTTGCTCATAAAGAAAAGCATCCTGCTCAAGATTCTACAAGAGGAAGAGGTGGACAAAGAGGAAGAGGAAGATACTTCAGAGGCAGGGGGGGTAGACATTCTCAAGGAGAAAAGGCAGATCTGCATTGCATTCGCTGCAAACGAAATGGATCACATGATGCTTCTACATGCAAGCTACCATGGGACAAAATTGAGCAGAAAAGAAACCAGCAGAAAGGTAAAACTGATGATACAGACAAAGGTAAAGCACCTGAATCCGCTCACTATATTGAGGCACAATGTAACATTGGAGTAAATGAAGATTTGTTTAATGCTTCACTTGCTTCTTCAAAAAATGATTGGTTGCTTGATTCAGGAGCAACCTGTCATATGACTCATAGAAAAGATTTTTTTGAAGATTTCACTGACAATGTTGATGGAGAAGTATACTTTGCAGATCAGTCAAAAATCAAGCCATCAGGGCTTGGCACAATCAGGCTTAAACTACCTGGTCTTCCAGACTTTCTTTTGGATCATGTTCTATATCTCCCACAACTCAAGAGAAACTTGTTGTCCTTGGTCCACATCCGCCAGCAAGGTCACTCCATTCATATGTTTGATGGCAAGCTTGAGGTAAGAAAAGAATCTGACCACTCACTTGTCATGAGGGGAATAGAAGAAGAAAGGCTTCTCAAACTGCAAGGAACCTCTGCTCATGCACAACATTTCTCATATATTTCTCATCATGAAGAAGGTACACTTCCATCAAGTTTATTATGGCATGCTAGATTTGGACATTTAAACTATGACAGTCTCCACTTATTGAAGAAAAATGGTGTTGCTGGTTTGCCTACAATTCCTAGGAAACATAAGCAATGTGATGCTTGCATTCTAGGAAAGCATAGCAAACAGTCTTTTCATGATTCACATTCAAGAGCACATAGGAAGCTTGAACTCATTCATTCAGATTTATGTGGTCCAATGCCTGTTCCTTCTGCAAATGGAAATAAATATATCATGACATTTATTGATGATTACACCAGAATGTGTTGGGTTTATTTATTGAAGAACAAATCTGATGCTTTTCAAACATTCAAGAATTTTCATAAATGGATTGAAAATGATGCACAATCTCATATTGGGTCTATTCGCACTGATAATGGAAAAGAATATACATCAAATGAATTTGAAAACTATCTTCGCCAACATGGGATCAAACATCAAACAACTGTGCCTTATAATCCCCAACAGAATGGTGTAGCTGAAAGAATGAATAGAACAATCTTGAATATGGTACGATCCATGATTTTCTTGAAAAATGTAAAGATAATGTTTTGGGCTGATGCTGTTCTATGTGCTGCATATATAAAGAATAGATGTCCATCTAATGCCATAAGAAACAAGACTCCTTATGAATTGTGGTATGGACATGTTCCTTCGGTAAAACATCTCAGGATCTTTGGTTCCACCTGTTATGCTTTGATACCAAAGGTACATAGAAACAAACTTGGTGCTAGAAGTCGTAAGTGTATCTTCCTGGGGTATTCAAACACCTCTAAAGCATACTGCCTCTATGATGAAGTAAATAAAAAGTTTGTTGTATCTAGAGATGTCATTTTTCTTGAATCATCCAAATCTGACAATGTTGTTGAGCGGCAACTTGATCGCTTGGATAGATTCGCAAAAACGAAATCATTTCAAGAATTTGATAATCAGATTCCACATCTTGAAGGGGGGATTCCTATACTAGAACAACATGTGGAATCTTCTTCTGAAGAACAATCTCCTCTGCATGAAACTCCAACAACGGATGATGCTTTAAGTGATGTAATTGATAGAATTGGGAGACTCAATCTTGATTCAGTCCCAACTCAATCAACAGAGCAGCCTGGACCATCTCAGAAAGGTCCCCCAAAGTGGCTGACAAAGACACTTGAAAGTGTTCATCCTGATGAAATTGGAAAAACAGGAACCAGAAATTCAAACCGACAAGATGGAGGTGATGTAGATGACTCTAATTCACCTGTTGATATGGATGTTACTTATGATTGTGAATTGAACTTGTCTACAGATTTTGAACCAACTTCCTTCAAAGAAGCTGCTTCTCATGATGAATGGAAAGAAGTGATGAAAAAGGAGTATGATGCCCTCATAAAGAATGGCACTTGGAAGCTGGTTGATCCTCCATTTGGAACCAAACCAATTGGCTGCAAGTGGGTCTACAAGGAAAAATACAAAGTTGATGGCTCACTTGACAAGCACAAAGCTAGGCTTGTGGCAAAAGGTTTTGCACAGAAGGAAGGGGTCGATTATGAGGAAAATTTTGCCCCCACAACAAAATGGGCCACCATCCAGACACTCTTTGCACTAGCAGCTCAGAACGGTTGGAAACTCCATCAAATGGATGTAAAAACTGCATTCTTGAATGGAGATCTAAAAGAGAATGTTTTTATGTCCCAGCCTGAAGGATTTGTTGTGAAAGGACATGAACAAAAAGTATGAAAACTTGTGAAGTCCTTGTATGGCCTCAAACAGGCACCGCGAGCCTGGTATGAAAAACTAACTGAGCATCTTCTGAAACTCAACTTCAATCATTTTGATCTTGATGATGCAACTTTATTTGTCAAGAAAGTTGGAAAAACAGTTGTATATCTTGTGGTATATGTAGATGATCTTTTAATGACAGGGAACAATGAAAGCTACATTGCATCCATAAAGAAGGAATTGGGGAAAAGTTTTGAAATGACTGATTTGGGCTATGTTCATTACTATCTTGGCATTGAAGTAACCCAACATCCAAAATCCATATTTCTTTCTCAAAAGAAATACATTGGAGATTTGTTAAACAGATTTGGCATGACAGAGTGCAATCCTCTTTCTACTCCAATGGAACAAAACTTAAAGCTCACATCTATTGAAGGAAAGGAATTTGAGGATGCAACAAAGTATAGACAGCTTGTAGGAAGTCTCATCTACCTCACTACTACTAGACCAGACATTTCATTTGCTGTTGGAATCCTCTCCAGGTTTATGCAAAAGCCTTGTGAGGGACATTGGTCTACTGCAAAAAGAGTTCTAAGGTTCTTGAAGGGAACTCAAGACCTTAGAATCAATTATACACAGGTGGACGACTTCAGCTTGATTGGATACTCTGATTCAGACTTCGATGGAGACAAAGAAACTGGGGTATCTACTTCAGGATATGTTATGAGTCTTGGATCAGGAGCTGTCTCTTGGAGATCATGCAAACAATCAGTTCCAGCAGATTCCACAACAGAAGCAGAATATGTGGCAGCAGCTGAAGCAACGAAAGAAATTGTGTGGCTCAGGAAAATTCTTGAAGATTTGCAGGTAAAACAAGTACAATACACTCCACTCATGATTGACAACACCTCTGCAATAAAGTTGGCCAAGAATCCAAAGTTCCATGATCGTACAAAGCACATCAATACTAAATATTATCTGATACGACATCATGTTGAGGCCAAAACAATCCATCTCCGTCATTGTTCCACAAATGAGAAAATTGCAGACATCTTCAACAAAGCGCTTGGAAGAGAAAAGCTTGAAAGATTCAGAATGATGCTTGGACTCACCAACATCCCTTCAGATTAAGGGGGAGAATGTTGACACCTAATCTTCTGTAGTTGGGTGAACCTGGAATGTGAACAGCCATCAGAAGATGAACTGAGCAGTCACATTCTTGTATATAACAATAGCTACCTAATGTAATAAATCGAATCAATTTTTCTGAGTTTTCTGCCAAACTGGAGTTACTCCTGGCCTGACAGTTTTGATCAAGATCAAAGGCATGTGAATATTTTGTATTCACAATCTTCAAAGGGAAAGAATCAAATGCAGGTCTAGGATCTTTTCTCAAATACAGTATATCTCATAAAGCCTTCTTGACATTCTCGAGAAAAGAGAAGAAATAATTTGTAACAAAGAACATAATGTCTTGGATGAAATTCCAACTTGAATACCTGATCTTTCCATATTGTCCTTTCATGTTTCTGCTGGTCGGGTTCATCCTCCAGTGGAGTCCTTGGATCTGATCTCGAAACTGATTTAGAGTCACCAGGTGAATGATTTCAGCCTTTCGGTGTCTGATTTTTGTCCACCATCAACAATTAGATATGATCTTGATACATTTTGCTGAGGAACATAAAACTACGTTCCCCGGTATGGTTGCCACAATATTATCACCTAGATTGACCTCAGGTTGAAGGGAGGCAATTCTAGGGTAACCACAAACCACACATAACCTAGTAGCTAGCCCTGCTAGGCTGAGAGAGGGCTCTCTCCTTATGGATCTCAACCAAGATGACTGGATCAGGGACAAGATTTTAGACTAGGTATAGTAGCTCGAAAGGTTTTGATTGAATTTGTTGTTGTTTTACTGGATCAGATGGAGCTGGGCAGTTTAGGTCTAGGAATTTAGGTTAGAAATACAGGGTGTTCTATGGGGCAAGGTAGGCATAGGCTTTAGCACTTCAGGCTTAATGGTGTGATGTGTTTAAGATTGATGAGGAGCTAAGGAGGGCATGTGACAATCCTTGATCCTTCTCAAATAGTAGAAAACATGAAATATTGAATGATTTCCCAAGGTAGAGCATTGTTACAATGGATTCCACCTATCTAACTTGATAACATTCAATAAGAAGCAATGAAATGGATGATGGCATACATAAAACATGCAAAGAAAAGATTACAAAAGAAGAAACTATGCTAGAACTCCATACCACAGGGATCCCATAAAAATAGCTGCAAATCCTATTAATTTCCTTGCCAAACTACTTACAATGATGTACAATCAAGCATTGAGCATCCAAGTGAGTCCAACCTGTACAAATGACTAAGAAAACACGTGATATACACATCAAAACCACTCATCCTAGCCTCAGGAGTCGAATCCATAAGAAGAGGAGTTGTTTCAACAAACTCTAAACAAGGAACTGGTTTCCAGGCCACCTAACAACTTGCCTCTAAAAGATGGGAAACTGATTCATTGTCCTCAAAACAACCTTTAATCCAATGAATCTACACTCTATCACTATTTACCTACCATAATTACATGCCAAATCATCATTTACATTGGTAAAATATCCACCATGAGAGAAAATCCACAATCATAGTGAAAAACTAGAAAAATAGGCGTCTTGTGCAAAATTTGCTCAAGGCGCAGCGCCAGTGGCTCAACGCGTAGTGCCACGTTTAGGCCCCTTTTGGAGACTTCCTGGAATCCAAATTGAGCCCATGATAGCTCATTCGAAAGGTCTTTAAGTCTATTTTTTGGAAAACCTAGAATTTCTGCATTTGGAGCTTAGTTGACCCCTCAAAACGTAATTCTCCCAAGGCTGCTTCTGTGTGTCCAAAAAGTGGCAGAAAGGTCAATTTTGGAGTGTTTTTGGACCTTTTGGTGGGCTAATTTTGCTCCAAAAATTCTGAAAATTTCTAGGGTGCATGTCCTCACTGCCTTGAATCCAAAAATGTAAGCCATTCCTGCATTGGATGCCCCTAGGAAAAGCGGAGCGCTGGTGGTGCTGCGCTTCTGGGCAGTTTTCCTGTGTATTAAAATTCAAAATTTGCAAATGACAAAATTTGCCAAAAACTTGCCCAAAATTTGTTTGAAGCACCACCATCATGTGCTTTGATGAGCCAAGGAAGAATCAACCAACATTCTAAGTCTATCCTCCTCTTTCTTACCATTCAAGGCCTGCCTTAACCTAGATTTCAGCTTCTTGATTCTTAAGTTGCAAATCTTATTGTGGGTCCTGTAGTGATAAGCCATGTGTCTAAGCATCTGCTTGTCCCTGTTGGCCTTCTTTAATAGCTCTTCAAGGTGGAGAGTTACTCATTCAAGCCAAGTCTCCTTGTCCTTTTCAATTTCTTGTTCAAGAGGGGTCAAAGTGACTTGTGCTTCTTTGCCACTTTGCCTCTTTGCTTTGAGCATTTCTAGCTCCATGAGGACTTGCTTGTCACTCAATTGTTTGTTTTCTTGCTATAAGTATGTGATGACATACTTGGCCCTCTCTAGGTTGTCCATCAAAGCTTATTACTGAGCTTCCTTTTTCCTGTATGATGATGTCATTTATGGTTTCGCTCTGTTGAGCTTCTAAATCAATGGTCTCAATGTTAGGCTGCTCAAGCTCATCATGTTCTGCTAGATCAAAGTCTCTTTCCTCCTCATCATCAAGGTCCTCCTCTTGCACCTTTTCCTTCCCTTTGTGCAGCTAATGTACCTGTACCTGCTGCGTCGATGAAGAAGGCAAAGCCCCTTCCACATCCCGTGGAGTTAGCATTTGCCTATGGATTGATGAAGAAGGCAAGGTCCCTTCCACATCCTGTGGAGCAAACACTTGCCTAGCAACTGCAAACAATCTCCTTGTGCCTCTCTGATATGTCAAGTAAACTGACACCTC
Organism: Pinus tabuliformis; assembly: GCA_031772625.1. NCBI lineage: Eukaryota > Viridiplantae > Streptophyta > Pinopsida > Pinales > Pinaceae > Pinus > Pinus tabuliformis. Next base: position 725,142,576 of record CM062805.1, on the reverse strand, counting down.
AACAGTTCTTGTCTCCTTGATCTCTTCTCCCATTTTGACTTGACTGGAAGGTCCCCTTGCTTCTTGAGACACTGGTGAAGGAACTTGAGGACCCCTAAATATGTCATGAGCAATAAATGTCTCCCAAGGGATGTTGAGGAGACTGAGATGATGACGAACACAAATTTTTATCAAGGAGTAGTGGTAGAGGCTGCTCATCTGCTGAGGGTATGGCTTCTTCTGCTCCAGATAAGCCATCTTCTCAATGCTTCTGAACAAAAGGTATGAGAGGTTTAACATATTCACCCTCGTAAAATGCATGAGGAGCCTGATGTGGTAAGTGTACAACCTAGAAAATATGCCCTCACAAGTGAAATATTTGATGATGATTCTCATCAAGGGGACATACTTGTTCTCAAGAAATTTGAAAGGAAAAAGCCTCTTCACCTGATTTTTGTACTGAGGTTTAATGTAAGGCTCATAATAATGTTCCTTAAGATCCTGAGCCTTATACCACTTCTCACCAACATTAGGAAACCTGGTGGCATCTGAAATGTTGGATGGTGACACTGTGAAAGTTACCCTAGCAAGAGTCACTTTATTGTTTTGAAGATGAGCTACAAAGAGTCTAGTGAGCTTTGGGTGAAATTGGACTCTCTCCACTCGTTCACAAAACTCATAGCATCCAAGATGTCTAAAACATGAAACAACCAACTGAGAAGCCTACAGTTCCCTTATGTTTGTTGGCTCTTCTCTTGTGATCTTGCCTCCCTTATGAGGTTTTTTGCGCTGCCCGGCTCTATCTGCTAAACTATCACTAGCTGTGTTTTGCTCTTAATATTCATGATCTTCTCTATCCATGTTTACAAGATTTTTTAGTTGCACGCCTTTAGAAAGGGTTGAAGGGAATGAGTGGGAGTCTTTAGGATTGTAGGGATGTGTTTAGGGTAGATTTAGACAAAATATTAATTATGAGAGTGAGGGAAAGGGTTTTTAGGATGAGGGATATAATGAGGGGATATGGATGAGGGGACAGGTAATGATGTAGAGAAGGTTTTTAGTTCTAGTGAAGGGTGGTGGGAAACAAAGCAGTTAGGGTTTTGTAGAAGAAACTAAGGTTTGATTTTAAGTGTGAAGAAAATGTCTATAACTTTCATTGTGCAAGCTAAAAATAAAGTGGAGAAGGGAAACTTACTTGTAAAATAGGAAATAGCAGAGAATTTGGTGAATTTTTTGGTGTTATGGATGATATGGTGGCCTACTGCCCAACGCGTAGCGCCTAGTCCTATGCGCAGTGTGTTTGTAAATTTGAACTACTAGAAATCGCCAGGAGTGCAGCACCCTGCTCTACGCGCAGTGCCTTGTCCCCTATGCGCAACACCAACCTATTTTCTCCAGTAGCGCAACACCTTACTCCCTACGCGCAACGCTTATTTTCTTCTGCCCAAACTCACTTAAGTTTCACCTTTTGCTCTTACCTTTGGACTTCTTTGCTTACAAGATGAGCATAATGACTTAGAAAATGGAATATGAGGGTTTATATATGAGTACAAATTTGATTTTTCACTTTAGAAAAACCCACTTTCAAATGTTCCTTGTCTTTTTCAAAATTATGTTTTTTAATGCCTTTTCTCATTTTGTCTTTGCAGGTGGATCAATGCTCATGCTGACTTGATTTTTGCAGTGATTTTTTGTTAGCAGTAGCAACAGATACTTAGGAGAAGTTGGGAACCATTATTACATATAGAAACATAAAAATAATACAATAAATATAAACAAATTCAAAATACTCTGTTTTCACCTCAAAAACATTTTTTTGAGGTGAAAATTACATTAGGTTACAAAAACAATATTTTCAGTAGGATATGACTTCCAAGCCATCATGCTTGAATTATTGATCATCCTCATGCCCTTGCTGACCTTTATTTACATTTGAAAATCAGTTTCTTGACCTTGGTAATGAAACCCTAGACCTAATGAAATCAAAGCCTAGGACTTAATGAAATGTACTGTAGATTGAGGATCAACAATTATAGTCTATAAGGGAGGAGCTGAAGAGAAAAAAACCATCATTGGATCCATATATCATGACCTAATGGAGTGATGAAACATTTACAGTATGGGACTCCTACTATGAAAATGCAAAAGAGCAAATTTTGATCCTTGATGGAAGTATGAAAACCCTGACACTAACAGTACCACACATAGCTGAGAAGGAAATGGAATTTGAGATGTGGGAGGCTCTCAAGAAGTTGTACCAACATACTTATGTGCAGAGAAGAATGATGCTTGAGAATCATATGAGGTCATATCAGATTAAGAAGGGACAATCGATTGACACCTTCCTCGGAGGACTGAATGAGATCTGAGATTAGTTGACTGCTATAGGGGCAACACCGAATCAGGAGATAATGGTGAGGACAACCCTAAATGTTATCTAAGAAGACTAGGAGGTATTTGTCTAGAGTATACTAGGCAGAGGGACACTTCCACCTTGTGACAAGATGTGGGCAGCTCTTCACCAAGAAGAGATCAGACAACAATCGAAGATGGGTAGCAGCAGCAAGGGGATCAAAGTCAAGCAACAGGAGGAAGATGTGGCCCTAGAATCTAAGGGAAAGAAGGAAAAGTGAAAGAAGAATGATCTCTCCAAGCTTAAGTGCTTCCACTGTGGGGATCTGGGTCATTATGCGACCGAGTGTCCAGGGAAGAAGAGTAAGAGAGAGTCTTCCGAGACTAAGGCAATGCCAGCACGGGTAGAGAAGGAAGTTTTGACAGATGATGATTGTGCCATGAGTGCACACGCACCACTTGAGAAGAAGTAGGGAGACATGGAGTTGTAGTCAGATGGACTACAAGCGATTAGGGGTAAGATCCTCTAGGTACCCAGCCTCTTGGATTAGACCTTGGTACGAGAGCCCTGACGAGGAGTAGCAGGACTGGTTGAGTCGACAGAGACGGATGTGGATGGAGAGGCAGAGAGAGCTATAATGCAAAACTCCTGAGACAACACAAGGCTAGCAGGCTGCAGTAGTGTGAGAGGGACAAGAGTGTTTCACTAGTACAGGATGGCACATAGAGGTGTGCAATGGTGCGAGATGCAGGGAGTTATTGCAGTAGCGCAGAGGTCAGAGAGGGAGCAATTGTCACCGGGAGAGGGAGCTCCAACGTTAGGGGTGTCTCTAGTGAAACAGGGAGGTGAGTTAGGAGATCAGTTACTTACTTCTTAGTAACTGAGTTGCAATGCAGTAGTGGGCAACATGATGCAACATGATGAGAGGAGGTGCAGTGCAGATGTAGTGTTGGGAGAAAGGACTAGTAGCAACATGGATGCAGAGGGAGCTATCATAAAGATGCAACAGTGGTAGTGGTAGAACCATGGGTAGTAGTACAGGATGCAGCAGTGTAGAGGATGTTGGGCAGGAAGGCCTATCATCAGCACAGGTACCGATGTCAGATGATTAGAGTAATACTCAGTAATGAGTATTGCTAGAGTACAATCCTCACTAAGAAGGAATGTTGATTTGGGTTAACATCGAATATGCTCTAGCCACGCAATTTGCTGGAGAGGTTGGGGCACATGAGATATCCAATACCCAGAAAGGGTTTGGGCAGATTCTAAACATATCAAGAGATATTAAAATAATTAATATTTTTAATGGAGTTAGACTTAGGGAAAATAAAATATTAATGTGTATTAATATGAATTTGTGTTAAAATGGTCCAAAATAAATCGATCAAGCCAGATCTAATCTTAGCCTTTGATTAGGGACATAATCTTGGCCATTGAGATGTCAACAAGAAAAGTATAAGAGGAGGCTTGAGGATCACTTGGAGAATACACCAGAGATGATCAGTCATTCTATTCTCTAGAGTGGGGTTTACTAAGAGAGATAGAATCAGTGATCAGAGAGAAACTGAGGGGCATTGAGTGTAGAGAGACAGAGAGGCAGAGATAGTATTGGGAGAGCAGCTAGAGATAGTGACATAGGAGCAGTGAGTGCTCACACAGGGCCACACAGAGGCAGCGAAGTGTTGCGCAGAGCACCAGAGAGGCTAGTGTAGCTGAAGCAGAGGGTCAAAGAGATGACGCAGGGCCTCCTAGGGCTGATAGAGGCTTATATAGGCTGACACAGGGCCTCCTGGGGCTGATGCAGGGCCAACGCTGTGCTAGAAGAGGCTGACGCAGTCTAGATAGGCAGACGCTAGGGTTTCTAGAGTCATATTTGTGTTGAGTAGCTGCTGGAAGTATTATCCGGGGTTTTAGCCAGGAGATTTGTTAGAAACTGAGAGGTATTACTGCCAAGGAAATTCACTGGTGGGTAGGCCTTTTTTGGCACCCCTATTGTACTATGATATTGCTTAATAAGAAAACCCATTAGATAGCTACACGAGTTTTCCAAGATTGGGTTTTTCTGGGGACATTAGTCCAAAACTAATGGTGTCATATGATCTGTTTGTTTATGTTTCTTTTAGTTGATGATCTATAATATGTTGAGCATGCACTACTATTTATTTTCAGTATTTACTGTGTAAATAACTTGTTAAGGAAAATAACAAGTAGGTAGGAATAAATCAGATAAAGTGCATGGAGGGTTTCTAACTAAGTAAACTTAGAAACTTCAATAGTAGGAGGCAAGCCTATGGTTAAAATAAGGGCCAGGACAAAGTAGTTTCAGACAAAGGGATACTTTTGGTTGGGCACAACATTGTTTTTCCAATGACTTGGTTGCGTTCCCAAGTCTAAAAAAAAGTGAGGATATATATGAGGGCATGATAGCTAGGGAGTACGAGGGTATGACAAGTAATGCTAGGAAGTACTAACACATGCTAGACATTTCCAAGGCATGATAGGAATTCCAAGGCAAGCCAAGCACTAAGGCATGCCAAGATGTGTCAGGTGTCAGGGTCTGGCGTGAACGCATGCTAGGGAGTGTCAAGGTCAAGTGTCAGGGAAACACAAGTGTAAGCTAGTTTAGAATGCATAGAAATGAAGTGCAACAAGTTCTAGGTGTGCTAAGGAGGAAGTGACAAGGTATGATAGGCAACTTCAAGGCATGTTAGAGTGCTAGGGAAGCATACCAGGATGTGTCAAGTCCCAAGGTGTGCCAATGCATGCTAAGGAGTGCGAGGGAAACACAAGGGAGAAATAGGTAAAAATTCATGGAAATGCATAAATATGAGTGTTTGATAGGGAGTGTTAGTGAGTTTCAGATGTACTAGGGAGGGAGTTACATGGTATGCTAGGCAACGGTAAGTCATGTTGGAGTGCCAGGGAAACATGTGTCCAAGATGTGTCAGGTGCCAATATGTGCTAAGAAGTCTCAAGGAGTGTGAGGGAAACACAAGTGAGTACTAGGTCAAAATGCATGGAAATGAATGAATAACAGTGTGTGACAAGGAGTGTGAGCGAGTTCTAGGTGTGCTAAGGAGGGAGCGACATGGTATGCTAGGCATCACGAATTCATTCTAGAGTGCCAAGGTGACATGCGCCCAAGATGTGACAGGTGCCAGGGTGTGCCAACATGTGCTATGAAGTGTTAGGGAGTGCCAAGGAAACACAAGGGAACATTAGTCAAATTAGTGCATGAAAATGAATAAATAAGAGTTTGTGATAGGAAGTGTGAATGAGTTCCAAGTGTGCTACAGAGGGAGTGACAAGGTATGACGGGCAATGTTAAGGCATGTTAGAGGTTAGAGCAACATTCCAAGATGTGTCAGGTGCTAGGGTGTGCTAATGCATGCTAGGAAGTGTTATGGAGTACCAAAGAAGCACAAGGGAGTGCTAGTTTCAAATGCATAGAAATGAATGAACAAGAGTGTGTGATAAGGAGTGTCAGTGAGTTCTAGGTTTGCTAAGGAGGGAGTGACAAGGTATGTTAGGTAGTGTCAAGGAATGTTAGAGTGCCAAGGCGACATGCTAATATTTGTTAGGTTCGAGGGTGTGCTAATGTGTGCCAAGGGAATTGGTAGCATCCCAAGTTGGAATTTTACAGCTCGACTTGACCACATGTCGAATTGGATTCAGTGAGAGACTAAACCTCTAAAGTTACCCAACTAGGATATAAGTTGTCATGTTTCCATATAAATAGGAAATTGTGGGGTTTAAAAGGAAGGTATTTTCATGATCCGAATTAGATCCTAAACACTCTCTAAGTTTTCATAAACTCTTCCAAATTATGCCAAAAACATTCAAGTCTTAGAAATATCAAGCTATCAGAAGGAATCCTCGTAGCAGTTTCAATTGTGATTAGTGTGGAGCAACGAGGACCCTTAGTCGAGCACGCAGACCGTTGGCCCATGGTAACATGTGCTGGCAAAAATTGGCAAAAACAGAGGCTAATTCAAGAAATGGGGGTAGTTTCTGATACGCGATTAGCGCTAAAGTGTTATCACGTATCGCAGGGCATCCCCCTCAGTGAAGGAAAGCCCTGAAGTTCCTGGACCCAAAATGACTATGAAATGCGGAAAAGTAATTAATTCAGTTCCGTGGATTCCACAAAACTGGCAGGATATCGGAATGCCTTGAGGCGGTAAGCAGTTTCAACTGAGTCCCACCCGATGCCACACATTGAGTGACATGTGTCTGGTGGAAGAGAGAGAAAACCACTCACATTGGATGCGTAAACGTCATGCTACTTACCCGCCTGATATGAATGACGACCATAGGATTTGGGGGGCCCAGATCAACGGCGGAGGCGCGTCCCGATAAATGACCGGATTTGACAAAGTTATAAAGCAAGATTACATGGGATTTGAATTCCGACATGGATGATGAGTTGGAAAAACATTCGTGTTTCACGAGCGATCTTGGAGCAAATGGAAATAACGACCGTTCAAATGTGTCCAAAGAATCTAACACACTCACCCATTGCAAAATAGGTGGCCCTCCTTGTGAAGCATTACACAGTGATGATGACGCAGAACAAGGGAATTCAAATGGACAGAGGTAGAAGAACTAGAACACCGGGAAGTGGAAACAAACTGACAGAAAGCAGACTGGCTTTAAATCTATGAACTGACAAAAGCAGAGAAACAAAGAGGAGAGTTAGTTAGACGCAGAAGCTAAGAGCAGAGAATAGAGAGAAGAAGCCGAGCTGACCTGAAGGCAACATCGAGCCAGAAAGAGCCAGAGAGAGTCAGAGAGTCTGTGTATTGCAGAGAAAGCTTGAGAGGTTCAAGCAAGCTCCTTGGCATAAGCTTGTCATGTATGAGTCTAATTGGGCTCGTACTACTGTGACCAATAGAGGTCAAGTTTCACTAAGGAGATTCTGTGTACTCCAGTCCCACTGACTCATATCTATTGAGTGAGACTCAAATTGAGCTCATTGTTGTAAAAACTCTGCTTTGAAAACATAATAGACAGGCCACCACTAAAGGCTGGACCAGGAGACGTAGCCCAAGAGCATTAGGTGAAATCCTTATTAAATTTGTTGTGTTTACATGTTTTCCTATTATGTTTTCTCTAACTGTCCCAGTGTCTATGTATTTCGCAATCTTATCAATCCATTGCATAAAGTAACATAGGCACATCCATGCACATGAGTCTGTAATACCTTTAATTCTTTGTCCTGGATAAATTCCAGATCAAGTGGTATCAGAGCTCTAGGTTACTGAGGTTAGACAAGCTTGTGCTAGATTTTGTTGTTGAATGCTAACTAGATCAAAGCTTAAATTAGGAGAAGAAGAATTGGTTGAAGCTAACCCTGAAATTGGAAGAGTCTATCCTAAGAGAAAATGTTAGAAGAAAACCTCTTAGAATCAGACTCCTAATTCATGGATGGTTTCATGACCATGAAAGCCATGGTAGAGGATGTAGGAATTTATAGGGTAAGTTCCTCAGACAGAACACCAAAGGACACCACTCACAAACAGATCACAGATCAATACACCAGTATTTTGACGTGGTTAAAACCCTCAAAGAGGGAAACAGTCCACGGCCTGAGCCAACACAGCCACTTTAGGAAATTTATTAATAAAAGAATGAAAATTTACATATGCTTCTCTCATAGACGGATTACCCTACAAATGACCCTCCATGCTCTTTAAATAGAGATCATGGACCAATCGGGTGTTAAGCCATAGATCAAGTGTCAGTAATACCGAGGAGAGAATGAACCGTTAGATCACTACATATCGTGACCGTCGGATTGTAAGTTACAAAATGTACATGGTAAAGAAATACACTTTACCTAACTCTATACTAGACCAAGTTGTACTTAACTATTTCCTATGTGTCGGAATATCCTAACATCCCCCCTTAAGAACAAATTGGGATAGGATTGAAGGATTTACAAATATGACACAATAGGAGAAGGAAGGAGGCACTAGAGCCTATCCCCCCTTAGTGACAACTTCCTGAACTCCAACCATAAATCGAAGTTTAGTGAACTTCGCCTCTGTGAGAGCCTTTGTAAAGATGTCTGCAACTTGATCATCTGTTGAACAATATTGTACTTCAAGAACATGGTCGTGAATAAGCTTTCTGATGAAGTGCATGTGCAGTTCAATGTGTCTGCTGCGCTGATGTTGGACTGGATCTTTTCATAGCTGAATGGCATTTTGATTATGCTGCTGCGGAAAGCCAAACTCTGATAGGATCTGACGAAGCCACAAGGCTTCCTTAATAGCTTCTATGGCACCACGATACTCTGCTTCTGCTGAAGAAAGAGAAATGGCACCTTGTTTTTTGCAAGCCCATGTAATAGGTCCTAAACAAAGAGTGAACACATAACCTGTAGTAGACTTCCCATCATCAGGGTCACCATCCCAATCGGAATCAGTGAAACCAACCAATAGAGGAGCTGCTTCGGCACTGTAATGAATCCCAAATTGAATTGTAGCTCGAACATAACAAAGTATTCTTTTAGCTGCTTTCCAATGACTTTCACGTGGGTTTTTCATAAACCGAGCAACAAGGCCAATAGCAAAGGAAAGGTCAGGACGAGTATGGGTTAGATACAAAAGTTTTCCTACAAGTTGATAGTATAAGGTAGCATCAACTTCAGGAGAAGTACAAGTGACTGAAAGTTTGACTCTAGATTGAAAGGGAGAAGGGGCTGGCTTACAGTCTTCCATGTGAAAATGGCGTAGAATATCACAGGCATACTTGGACTGAGAAAGGGAAATACCTTCCTTGGATTGCAAGACTTGAAGAGCGAGAAAATAATGTAAGTGTCCTAAGTCTGTCATTTCAAACTTCCTTTTAAGGCTAGACTTCACATGGTTTATAAGGTTGGGATCACTACCAGTCAGGATAAGATCATCAACATAAAGAACAAGAATGATAAGAGACTTGCCCACTTTCTTGGTGTAGACAGTATTGTCAGAATGACACCTAGAAAAGCCATTTTCTAAAAGAAAGTTATCCATTTTGGCATACCAAGCTCGAGGAGCTTGATTGAGACCATAAAGGGATTTCTTAAGCCAACATACAAGGCTGGAGTCTGTTTGTATAAAGCCAATAGGTTGTTCCATATAGATTTCTTCATGCAAGTCCCCATGCAAGAAGGCAGATTTAACATCCATCTGATGGACTTCCCATTTGAAAGAGGCAGCAAGGGAAAGAACAAGGCGGATATAGTTCATTTTGGCAACAGGGGAGAAGGTTTCATTGTAGTCAATGCCTTCAACTTGTGAAAAACCCTTAGCAACAAGACGAGCTTTATGTTTATCAACTTTCCCATCTGGTCCATACTTGGTTCTGTAAACCCATTTGCATCTAACAAGTTTTCATCCCTTTGGTAGAGGAACAAGATCCCATGTATAATTTGCCAATAATGAATGATATTCTTCATTCATAGCTGCTTCCCGATATGGATGGCCTGAAGCTTCTGCAAAGGTGTCAGGATCATAATTCACTGAAGCTTGAGCCAGTAAAGAAGAGGCTCTCTCAAACTGAGAACGTGTACGTCGTTGATCTGTAGGATCACCGACAAGATCACCTGCTGCATCCCGAGTAGCACAGACCCATTTTGGAAGCTGAGGAGCTGAAGGAGGATCCTGAGAAGGTGGGGGAGGATTTTCATCCTCGCTTTCATCATCTAAAGAAGAAATATTTTCAAAAGTAGAAGAGATAGGGAGAGGTGGCACATCCGCCGAACTAGGCTCGCAGGCCGATATATTTTTAGCAAACTTTACATCTCTTCTAATGATAACATTTTTGGACTTAAGTGGAATAAGTCTATATCCTTTGAAATCTTCAGAATATCCAACAAAAATACATTTTTCACTCTTAGGTTCTAAAGCTTTATGTTTCTCATATGGAATATGGGCCCATGCTTCACTTCCAAAAACATGAAAGTGACTTACATCTGGTTTGATTGAGCTCCATGCTTCTTCTAGAGTGATATTCTTTAAAACCTTAGTAGGACTGCGATTTATTATGTAATTTGCACAGTTAATTACTTTTGCCCAATAATTAAGACTAAGTCCTTTAGATTGAAGCATACAATTAGCCATTTCCTATAAGGTGCGATTCTTTGTTTTAGCTACACCATTTTGTTGTGGAGTATATGGAACAGTATGTTGCATTTGAATTCCATTCTCAGTGCAAAAGTTGATGAATGCGTTTTTAACATATTCTCCGCCATTATCAGATCTTAGCTTAAGAATTTGATGTCCAAATTGTTTTTCAACAAAGGCCTTAAAGGCAAAGAACATGTTAAATACTACACTCTTGAGTTTTAAGAAGTATACCCAAGTGCGTCTGGAGAAATCATCAATGGAAGTTAAGAAATACTTGTAGCCAGAGAATGAAGCAACTGGAAGTGGACCACATAAATCACTATGCACGAGTTGTAAAGGGGTTGAGGCATACTAAGAGGCACGTTTTTCAAAACTGTCCCGATGATGTTTTCCGAGTACACATCCAGAACAAACACCATCTCTGTAAGATACCATTGGAAGACTTGTCACCATATTTTCTTTACATAGATTATGAAGAAAGCGATAGTTTAAGTGACCAAATCGCTCATGCCAAAGTTTGCTCACTTCATTGTTATGAGCAACAAATACTGAGGGAAGATTTGATGACCCAAAGTTGTGAAACTTATACAACCTTGTAGAATCATCAGCAATGCCAGTAGCTAAAATCTGTCTAGGATCTCTTAGGTCCTTAATTACAACATTGTGAGGTGAAAATTCAATGATTTTACCTTCACCTAAATGGGTTATCTGATATACAGATAGAAGGTTGCAGGATAAGGTTGGAACACATAATACATCATTAAACTGACCATTGTCTAGATGAACAGTTCCAGTCCCTACAACACTAAGAGATATATCATCACCAACATATATATTTTTGGTGTTACAATCATTTAAAGAAGAAAACATGGCTTTGTTTTTGGCCACGTCATAAGAAGCTCCAGAATCAATAAGCCACTCATGAGAATGAGAAGAAGAAGATACATTTAGTGCATAGCCAGACCGAGATGCTTGACAACCACATGCAGAAAGTGCCATTCCTGAAGATGAAGTTGAAGTTGAAGATTGCTCCAAATGGATGTTATGCTTCTTCATTGTTGCTTCCAAGGCTTCCATCTTCTTAAAGCATTTGGATTCTAAGTGTCCATCTCGATTACAAAAGTTGCAATGTCTATCAGTCTTCTTCCCTTTGTTTTTATTTGTCTTATCATTTTGTTGAAATGATTTTTCATTTTGAGGCTGAAATTGCTTAGGACCCTTGTTTGGTTTAGGACCATTCTTTTTAGGATACAACTTCTTAGGATTATTTGGATTTGGTTGCTGCTAGGTGGCTAACTCTTTCTTAGAAGAGTTTCCAAGATGAAGAAGACCAAGATGTAAGAGTTTTTCTTGTTCTCTTATTAAAGAATCACAAAAGGAATCAAAGGAAGGGGACTTGTAGGTTTGTTCTTGAGAAATGAAGGCTTCTCTTGTAGAGTGGAAGGTGGAAACAAACACAGAATAGGCTGGTCCCAACTTAGTAAGAATGGAGTAGATAAGGCTACTATCTTCTTTCTTAACCTTAACACCTTCCAAGAGAAGTCTAAGGGTCTTGAACTTGGACAAAAAATCTTCAATGAAAGAAAAATTATTGGGGTCCAATGTAAGCAATTCATTTTCAAGTTGATGGGCTTTAAGTTCATTTTTAATTCCAAAGACTTTAGTAATCTGTTTCATTGCTTCATCAGGAGTATCAAGTTCTGCAATATGGAATCTAAGATCTAGAGAAATAGACATCCCTATCAACCCACGTGCTTGGTCTTGTCTATTTTCCCATTTAGCTGCCTTGTCTTCATCTTTTGGTTTGGTCTCTTGGCCTGTGGCTATTCTGTAAAGACCTTTACTTCTAAGTAAATCCACAATGTAGGACCACCATTGGAAGTAGTTGGTGCTGTGAAGAATAACTTGGCATGGACTTTCCATTTTTAAAAAAATGAAGCTATAGATGCTGAAACTAAGTGTTGCAATGGAAAGATCTCGAAAAATTAGGTTGTTTCAAAATACGGTTCTGAAAACGGCTTCCAAATGAAGAAGTTATGGCTTTTTGAAGAAAATTTGATGAAGTCGCCGATGAAGTGCGGGAATGTGCGGAAATGAAAAATCTGCCCCCACAAAATGGAGACTTGAACCCAAGACCTCTACTCTCATAAATTAGTTTTTCACCAAGTGAGATATACAAAAAGAGAGAGAGAGAGAGAGAGAGAGAGAGAGAGAGGTTGATTCTTTGGGTTGCGTGCTTGCTTTGAGAAAGCTCTTTTCCCTAGAAGACAAAAAACACAAAACCCAACACGGACATACAAAAAAAACGAACCTTATGGCTCGAAGTTAGCTTTAGCCGAAAAATAAATATTTTCAAAAACGAACCTTGCGGCTTGAAGTTAGCTTTAGACAGAAACTAAATATTTTTCTCAATGTTTCTGATTTTCCTAGATCACACTAAGGCGTAGTGGAAAAGAGCATACGCATGAGAAAAATCCTTCCTTTCTGTTTCTGATTTGCCCAGATCGCACAGAGTCGCAGGGCAAAGAGCATACACAGAAATGAAAGGTATAGATCCAGTAATAAAAAAAGCTAAATAAACCGAAAACCAAAATAAACAGAGAGAAAATAACTGTAAACTGCAAATAAACACTGTATACCTCCAGATCTTAAAAATGACGCGGCTAGGGCTACCAAAAACCTTTTCGAGTGAAATGAAAGGGGTTCCTCACTGCAACAGAGCAGTCTTCTCGGCTCGAAAGCAGTCAGAAACAGTAGATCTAGGAAACGGTAGTCGGATGCAGTTATACCGGCTTCAGATTTGGATCACCAATGGACGCGGCCCTCAGATAGCTCTGATACCATGTAGGAATTTACAGGGTAAGTTCCTCAGATAGAACACCAAAGGACACCGCTCACAAACAGATCACAGATCAATACACCAGTATTTTGACGTGGTTAAAACCCTCAAAGAGGGAAACAGACCACGGCCTGAGCCAACGCGGCCACTTTAGACAATTTATTAATAAAAGAATGAAAATTTACATATGCTTCTCTCATATACGGATTACCCTACAAATGACCCTCCATGCTCTTTAAATAGAGATCATGGACCAATCGGGTGTTAAGCCACGGATCAAGTGTCGGTAATACTGAGGAGAGAATGAACCATCGGATCACTACATATCGTGACCATCGGATTGTAAGTTACAAAATGTACATGGTAAAGAAACACACTTTACCTAACTCTATACCTAACTCTATACTAGACCAAGTTGTACTTAACTATTTCCTATGTGTCGGAATATCCTAACAGAGGAAATGTATAGAGAATTTAAGAAAGGTAGAGAGGGAGATCCATCAAACTCCAAATAAGATAAAGGCGTAGAAGAATCTCTCCTCCATGACCATTCTAAAGGCAAAGGGAAAGAATAAAAACTTCCCACACCTCCTAGTAGCCCTGAAAACAAAAAGAAAACATCTTTGATTAAATTAGATGTTAAATTTGATTTGTCAATATATGATGGAGAGTTGAATGCAGAAAAGCTAGATAATTGGATTAGACAGATTGATGTTTATTACAGAGTGCAGAGCATCGATTCAGACAAGAGTAAGATTCAGCTGGCCAGCCTACACCTTGGAGGCACTGCCTTGGTATGGTGGGAAGGTAGGACACAAGCTGACATGAAGAAACATGGTAAAATTATTTCTGTTTGGAGTGGATTTGTTTTTGCAATTAAAAAAAAATTATATCCACTAGCCTATATGCAACAAACCATGATGAGCTGGCAAACTCTTCGCCAATTGAAAGGACAAAGTGTACAAAGTTACACTCAAGAATTTAGGAAAAGAGCTTTGATTCTAGGAATTTCTTTAGACTCACCTGAAACTCTGTTGAATTATATAGGTGGTCTACACAGCTACTTAAGGCACACTATTCTCATGTTTAATCCCACTAGCATAGATGAGATATATGTTCATGCTACACATCTAGAGGCTAGAGGAAAGAATGTGAACCCAAAAGTTGGGGGATCATCAAAACCCACTGCAAGCAAAAGCAACGAAAAGAGAAAACAGAAATGGAAAGAGAGGAAGGAAAATACTACAAAAGACCAAGTCTTCATGCACTCACTATAAGAAGGATGGGCATGATGATGAACACTGTTGGATCCTGCATCCGGAGCTGAGACCCAAGAAGTTCAAGGGCAAGAAGAAGAATAATGTTGCAGCTATTCAAAAGGATTTGGGGTTAGACTCAAGAGATGAAACACCAATCGCAGCCATAGGTATAAAAGGTAAAAATTCTTAAGCATCTACTAGTAATTCTGCACAATCTACTGATAATGAAGAAAATGAGAGGAAAAGACATGAGCTTTTTCATATTCGAGTTATTTCCAAGCATAGAAAGATTGATACTTTGTTTGATAGTGGCTCACAAGTAAATTTAATTTCTGAAGCAATTGTAAAGAAGTTGGGATTACTAACCACACCTCACAAAAAAGCCATATCCATTAGGTTGGTTATGTGATAAAGCACAGCTACAAGTGACTAGACAATGTAAACTTAGGTCCTCTTCTGGGTTAGCATTTGTAGATGAGGTTGAGTTAGATATAGCTCCTTTGGATATATGTGGAATTGTTTTAGGAAGTCCTTACTTGTATGATAGAAAAGCTATTTTCTATAGAGCTGAGAACAAGTATCAACTCGTTAAAGATGGAATCGAATATATTGTAAGAGCTCATAAACTCAAGAATAATTATACTCTCATAAACTCAGGGCAGATGAAAAGAATTGTAAATTCATGCAAACAATTTTTATTGATGGTCGTAAAGGAAAAGAAACCTAATAAAACCAATGTATTTGAGGGTTGTGATGCTAAACAACAAGCTGATTTAGAAAAAGTTGTTTCAGAATATGATATAATGTTTCAAGAACCTAAAGGTCTGCCACCCAAAAAGGAAATAATCAATGTAAACTTTGAAATGGGAACTATAAACTCAAAACAGGAACTCTAGCAAAAAAACCCCGAAATAACATCAAAAACAGTGCTAAAAACGAAAAGTGTTGATGCTGGAATAACACCTTTTTTTTGGGTAAATTTTCAACATGTTTTAAAAATGACGGTGAAAACCAATTTTTTGCGCAAAAATTATCCAAAAAATACCCTCAAAATGAAAAGTGTTAATGCTGGAAGAACACTTTTTTTTTCAAAAGTAAAATTTCAACATTTCGAAATAATGGCATAAAATATTTTATCATGACCTCGAAAAACATTAAATTTAAAAAAATAATGAAAACATAAAATAAAATAAAAATAAATAAATAATTAAAACAATGAAAAAACACAAAAAAAAAGTTAAAAAAAATAACAAAACATAAATTAAAATATATATTAAAAACAAAACATAAAATAAAAATAAAAAACAAAAAAAAGAAATCAAATATAAGGAAAAAAAATTCAATCATAAAAATGTAAAAAAACGAAATTAATGATAAGAATTAAAAAACTAAAAAACTAAAATAAGATTATAAACAAATAAATAGTAAAAAAAATATTTAAAAAAAAATGGTGAAAAAGAAAGTTATTTTGTAAACCATAAAAAAAATTTGGCAAAAGAAAAAAGAAAAAAGAAATATATATATATATATATATATATATATATATATGGAAAAGAAGGAAAAAACATTTAAATTAAACTAAAAATTAAGTAGGTAAAAATAGAAAAAGAAAAAGAAAAAACAAAAAACGTAAATAAAATAAAATAAAATAAAATTAAAAACTACTAAAATTAAGAATAAAATGTTGAATATTTAAAAAACAAACATAAAAATTATATATAAAAGACAAAAGTAAAAAAATTAAAAACATTAAAAAAATTATCTCACAAACCATAAAAGAATTTGGAAAAAAAAAAAACAATATCAATATATATGTGTGTGTAAAAATAGAGAAATTAAAGAAAAAAAAAAACATTAGCAAAAACTGGAGAAAAAAAAAACACAATTTTTTTTTTTTTTTTTAAATGTAATTATTTTTTATTAAACATACATATTTTATTTAAAAAAAAATTAATTTCTTTTTTTAAACCATCTTTTATATATATATATATATATATATATATATATATATGGCATATAAACAATATTTATTTATTTATTTATTTTAATTTAAAAATACAAATTATTAAACCTACATTTTATATTTAAAAAAAGAAAAAAGAAAAAAATTAAACTTACATTTTATATTTAAATAAAACAAAAAATAAAATTACATTTTTTTTAAATGATTTATTTATTTAAAATTACAATACATAAAAAATATATATATTTTTTTAATAAATTTAATTTTTTAATTTAAAATTTTAAAAATTATTAAAAAAAATTAAAAGTTCGTATTGGTCTTTTTTTTTTTATTAAAAAAAAAAAATTATGGTGGCCCTCCGCCCCTCAGCCGCTCGTGGTGGCACGACTGTGGGTGGAGGGGCCTGCATGCAGGCCCTCTGCCCACGGCCGCGCCACCGCAGGCGGGCGGGGGATTCCAGGAATTGGACGCTCGGCCCCCAGCCACCCGTGGTGGCACGGCCGCGGGCAGAGGACCTGCGCGCAGGACCCTTCGCCCACGGCCACCCCACCACAGGCGGCTAGGGGCGGGAGAAAATATTTTTTTATTTTTATTTTTAATTTTTAATTTTTTTTATTAATTTATTTTTTGAGAATAATTTTTATAAATTTTTAATATTTAAATAAATTTTTATTGACTTAAATTTTTTTAATGATTTTTATTTTTAGATAATAAAAAAAATGTTTTAAAAACAAATTTAATATATTAATTATTTTTTAAATAAAACAAAAATGTGTTTTTAAAAATTCCATAATTTTTTTTTAAATTTTTAAATTGTTCTTTTTAATTTTTTTTTAATGATTTTTATTTTTAAATAATAAAAGAAATGTTTTAAAAACAAATTTAATATATTAGTTATTTTTTAAATAAAACAAAAATGTGTTTTTAAAAAAATCCATATTTTTTTAATTTTTAAATTATTTTTTTAAACCATTTTTTAAATTTTAAATTAAAAAGTTAATTCGTTTAAAAAAAATTAAAATTTTTTTAATGATGTTTTTTAAATAAAAAAAAAGAAAATTGTTTTAAAAAAATGCTAATAATAATAATTTTTTTTATAATAAACAAAAATTGTTTAAGTGAGGTAGGACCCGTTCGTTCGGTAGCGGTATAGGGTCGAGGGTAAAGGTATATGTTTCTGTCGAGACCTAGGGTCACTGTCTAGGAAGAGGTTTAGGTATAGAGTTCGAGGGCTATGATTCCGTCGGCACCATGAAAAGTCTCATAGCCGGTCAGTGATAGAACTAGTGGCAGTGAAAGAAGAAAGATGCTCCATGGGAACCTACACTACACGCTATCTCTCTCTATAGAAATATATATAAAAAAAAAAAATTTTGGTTTTTTTTAATATTTTAATAATTTTCTTGGTTTTTTTTTTAAATAATATTCATATTTTTTGTTTTTTGTTTTTTTAATATTAATTTTAGTAGTTTTTAATTTTTTTTTTGTTAACTTTTTTTTTTTCGAAATTCTTTTATGGTTTATGAGATCATTTTTTTTAAAGAGTTTCTATGTTTTATTTTTGTCTTTTTAATATATGTTTTTTAGAGACAGTTATCTCATGTGGATTGAAAATTTAATTAACGATATATAAATATACTAGAATATCAAAAATGCAAAATATCGACCTTCTTCTTTAAATATGCAAAACAATAAAAACCTCTCTACAAAAAAATAAAAATAAAAAATAAAAACAAGAAAATATGAAGAAGAAGACCACTTTCAAAGTTATTAAACTTACAAAATAATTATTTACATTTCATACATTATAAAATTAAAAGTAAAAAAATGCCTTTTAAAAAAAGGGCATGGTGTAGAATTACCACTTTTTTAAATCAACATTAAAATCACTACCATTCTAAAACGCAATGTACATAAAAAAATTTATAGTGCCAAAAACTATGCTCTAGAAAAAACATATGTGTTCTGCATCACCCATTTTCAAAATCGGGTCTCTTTTTTGCTATCTCTACAAAACAGGTAACAGTATCAGTTCCTGTTTCAAAGTTTACATTGTTATACCTAGCACATCACCATGTGCGTATCCAATTGTCTTGGTGGGAAAGAAAGATGGCTCATGGAGAATGTGCATTGATTATCGAGCACTGAATAAGATAATGATAAAAAATTGTTATCCCCTTCCTCGCATAGATGATCTATTAGATCAGTTAAAGGAAGTTGTTTATTTTTCCAAGTTGGACTTGCATAGTGGCTATCATCAGATCAGAGTTGTAGAGCAAGATGCATGGAAGACTGCTTTCAAAACAAAGTAGGGATTGTATGAGTGGTTAGTTATGCCTTTTGGCTTAACTAATGCTCCTGCTACTTTCATGAGAGTAATGAATGATGTACTCAAACCTTTTCTTGATGATTTTGTCATTGTATATTTGGATGACACTCTTATATTTAGTAAAACATGGGAAGAACATTTAAAGCATGTTAAGCAGACTCTAGATGTTTTGAACAGAGAAAATCTTTATGTTAAGCTCTCAAAATGTGAATTTGGCAAAACATATTTGAATTATTTGGGTCATATTGTAAGGGGTGGTGAATTGAAGATAGTGTAGGTTTTAACCCCGTAGAGACATTACCTGCATACGAATTCTAAAACACAAAAAATAAATAATGCGAGAGCATAACACATAAAACACATATACACATAGAATTTCCCTTGGATCCCAAACTGAGACTACTAGCGTGATTTTTCATTATGTTCCTTTCAATGTTATAATACATATTTATACATGCTGAAACATCCAATACCATGGACCGAAAACCATCGCGTCCAAAAAACATGTGCAAAAATCATGCACAAAACCAAAGGTGGGTCCGCCCAACCTAACATAGGGTCCAAAACCAAAATTTTCCAAGGCGCTGCCCCGGACCCCATAAAGCGAGGTTACAGGTGCCCCTCAAACCCCCTATTAACTACGTGGAAAGAATATAACACAACCCAACATTCTCCCACTTGTTGTTTTCTTTCCACAGGGAGCCATAAGAGAGCTTAGTCATTTTTCCAGCCCTGAAATGCCCATTGTCTCTCTACACCAAGAGAAATCCTCAAAGCTCACAGATTTTTGTCAATGCATCTGTAGTATTCTTCAAAGTGTCCACCTTTACCAGCAACACCTTTTTGTCTTCTATCATATCCCTCACAAAGTGATACTGAATATCAATGTGCTTTGTCTTTGAATGATATGCGGGGTTCTTTGCCAAGAAAATTGCACTTTGACTGTCATAGTATATCCTTATAGCTTCTTGTACTAACCCTATACTTGAACACAATATCTACAACCAAACTGCTTCCTTGCTTGCATGAGTGGCTGCCATGTATTTTGCCTCTGTAGTTGATAGTGCCACTACAGATTGTTTCTTACTCATCCGACTAACTGCACCTCCAAATAGGTTAAACACATACCCACTTGTATATCTTCTCTGATCCAGATCTCCAACCCAATCTGCATCAACAAAGCCATGAATATCCAACACTATGTCCAATCCTGGTCTTCCTTGGTAGCACAAACCATAATCACTAGTGCCACGCAAATACCTGGAAACTCGCTTCACTGCTGTCCAGTGCTCTTTTCCTAGTTTTGACATAAACCTTCTCAATACACCCACTGCATGTGCAATGTCTAGTCCAGTACAGACCATTGCATACATCAGGCTACCGATTGCACTTGCATATGGAACACGAGACATGTCCTCTTCCTCTTCTTGTGTCTTGGGACAGTGTTCAACAGATAACTTCACACCTACAAGAATAAGAACCTTCACTGGTTTACTATCCTGCATATTAAACCTCTGCAATATTGTCTCGACATACTTCCTCTGGTTTAACCAGAGCTTCCTCTTTGCGCTATCTCTTTTAATTTCCATGCCCAAAATATAGTTTGCAGCACCAAGATCTTTCATGTCGAATTTGGAGGAGAATTGGGTCTTCAAATCCTAGATAACTTCTTTGTCATTTCCAACCAACAACATATCATCCACATATAAGACCAGATAAATAACACTGTCACCAATTAATTTAAAATACACATAGTGATATGCTTTATTTCTGGTGAAGCCAAGTCCCCATATAAATGTATCAAATTTCTGATACCACATCCTTGGTGACTGTTTTAACCCATATAGAGACTTCTTTAACTTACATACCGGTTCTTTCTTACCCTTCACCACAAAGCCTTCAGGTTGCTTCATGTAGATCTCCTCTTCCAGATCCTGGTGAAGAAATGTTGTCTTCACATCCATCTGTTCTACCTCAAAATCAAAAGTAGTAGCAACAGATAAAAGTAATCTAATAGAAGTTACCTTGGCAACAGGAGAAAAAATATCACCAAAATCAATTCCCGGCACTTGGGAATAACCTTTTGCTACCAACCGAGCTTTGTATTTCTCCACTTTTCTTTTTGCATTTGTCTTCTTTTTGAACACCCATTTGCTACCAATGGGTTTCCTTCCAGCTGGCAACTCCACCAGATCCCAAGCCTCATTTTTGTGCAAATATGTCATTTCATCAACCATGGCCCCTTTCTAGAGTTTTCCATCCTCTGAATCCATTGCTTCCTTCACAGTTCTAGGATCATCATTAGTAACAGACAAAGCAAAATTTGAACAGAAAGCAGATGGACTATACCTTTTTGGCTGCCTTCTTTCTCGAATTGATCTTCTCACAGCTGGAGTTTGTGGCTCTTCATCTTCTGATTCCTCCTCCGCTGTAGAGTCTGATTCTTCCTCCTTTAGCTTAAACTCTATCTTCTCAAGTTCCTTTGGTTGGACTTCATGTTTAATAACATCTTTTACCTCTCTGAACACCACATCTCGGCTGTACACAACCTTCTGTGTGACTGGGTTCCAAAGCTTATAACCATTTAAACCATCCTTATACCCAATAAAGATGCACTTTTCAGATTTACTATCCAACTTGTTTCATTTCTCCTTTGGAACATGTACATATGCATCACATCCAAATACCCTCAGATGTGAAAGAGAGGGTTTCTTACCAGTCCATACCTCTTGTGGAGTCTTATCCTCCAACACTGATGAAGGTGACCTGTTGACCAGGTAACATGCAGTATCCACCACCTCTGCCCAGAATTCCTGTCCTAACTCGACACCACTGAGCATGCTTCCTGCCCTTTCCATCAATTTCTTGTTCATTCTTTCTGCAACTCCATTTTGCTGAGGTGTGTTATCACTGAAAATATTTCAAAGGAAAAGGAGAGCAGAAATCTTCATCAAATTCAAGCAAGGCAGCTCCTCAATTAAGCAAGGTATTTTCTTCCAAGTTGTTTTGTCTAAAGAAATTTCAAAGGAGAAAATGTCAAAAGAAAGGAAAATATCATCATCAGTACAACCATCACCAATGTACAAGAATGACAGAAACAAGGCAGCCAGCAGTCAAGAAGAAAGACAGAGCTTTGAGGAGGATAAGGAGAAATTTTGAAACTAGCTATGAATCCACGTTTTCGTAGCGCAGACAGTGTAAAAATCCTGTTTTGCGCTACGAAATCAGTGTTTTCGCAGCGCGCTGCGAAACCCCTGTAGCAGCCTGTTTCAGCTGAAGAAACTCTGTTTTCTGCTTTTACTAGTCAATTTCTAAAAGCTTTCCTAAGCAGCTGAGAACTTAATTTTGCAAACTGAAAGAGGCTTTTCTTCCTAACATGCTTCACTACAAAAACCTCTTTCCGTTTCTTCAAATTTGTTCTGAGGTGGGAGTAATTTATGGTTTGTTGGCATTATGATGCATGTGTTGTACTTGATGGCAACCCTCTCATAGAAGAATATCTCACTTATGTATAACTGGATGAATCTTCAGAAGAGATATCAGATGTGACTGATGGAGGATGGCTCAAAGGAATCAGATGATAGTTCTAAGTGTGACAAGTTAGCTTTGCCATCAAGTCCAAAGGGGGAGATTGTTGGCATTATGAGACAAGTGTTGTCCTTGATGGCAAACCACACTGATGACAAATCATAGTGCAGAAGGTCAGCAGCAACGAATTGATGATCAGACTATAAGAAGAAGAGAAAGTTTATACACGCAGGTTCATTAAGCCCAAGTAGCGTATACAAGCAGGTTCACTATATACCAAGTCGCGTATACGCAGGTTATCTATATTCCAAGTAGCGTGTACAAGCAGGTTGGCTTCATCAAAAGAGCGTGTATGTGGAAAACTTATCTTTGGTCCACGGCGGTTATTCCTTGGAAGTTGTGCCTATGGTTTTGGACCTTGGTGTCTCGACGGACGTGTTGATCCCTAGTTTTGAAGTTGATGGTATTGGATTTCTATGGTTGTGGCCCTTGGTATTGAACAAGGCCTAAGGCTATATAAGGAGAAGGAAATCATTAGGCAAGTGTATTAAAAATGTCTTGAATATCTGATGAAGCATTAGATCCAGTATACAGGGTTATGGGTTGATGATGCATTGCTTGATCTGAGCTAAGGAGAGATCTCACCGGTTGATGGAGAACTAGATCTAAGGAGAGATCGGGATCAAATGGTTTGAAATGAACTATCTTTATGATGCTTATTCTAGATCTACATACTGACGCATGTATAGTTCTATAAGTGTTATGAGTATGACTGATGTCTGGTACAGCTACAAGTTATGAGAAATTATTTTTAGATCTGTACGCGGGTTGTCTTTGGTAAAAGCGCGTATACACGCGGGTTTGATTCATCGAAGTAGCGTATACATTGTAAAGCTTGATATTTGAAGTTGCAGATGGATCTGATGGTTATTACAGAGTTCTGTATCTGTTCTGTGTTCTGGTGACTGTTGTTAACAGGGTTTCAGTGATTCAGAGTTTGATGATTGTTTTGAGCTTCAATGATAGTTATGGGTCCAGTATGAAAATTGGATGAAAAGTGGCCTTACAGATTATGTGTTGTGCTTCAGTGTATCCAGTCTGAAAATTGATGAAACGTGGTACCTGGAGGTGAGAAGATTGTAGGCAAGCACCTACGTACTAGTATCTAAGCTAGTACAAAAGCTAAAGGAGATCTTTGGAGCATTGTAGCAGGTAGCAGCCTGCGTACTAGTAAATGGATCGGCTAGTACAAGAGCAAAGGGGGTTGTAGCTCCCGTACTGGTATAAGACTGCACCAGTACAAATATTGTAAAAGGATTTTCTTATTAAGAAGAAGATTGAGATGACTTGCAGCAGGTGGTTTTCACCCACATTGGGTTTCCACCTTATATCTTTGTGTTCATGTGTGTGGCTCTTGTGTGATGTTCTGTTCTGTTATTCTGCACCTGTTTACTGTTAATATGCTTAATAATGATCTGATGCATTTACTGAAGATTAAGCTAACTGAATTATAAGATCTCTGGATATACGCGAGTTTCATTAGACACAGTAGCGTGTACACGCGGGTTCACTTAATTGAAGTAGCGTATATGTTTCTGAGTATGAAATTGAAAAGTTTGATTGATATGTTAATACTGATTCACCCCCCCTCTCAGTATTATTTCCAACATGGTTAAACTTGCGCTACGAAACTGTAGAAAGTCAAGCTTTGTCTACTGGTTTTAGTAGTGTTTTTCAAAATCAGTTTCTGGTCACATGAAAGGCTATCTTGGAATTCTGAAGGAGGTTTCTCTTCATAACATGTCCAGCTACAATAACCTATCTCACTTTATTCGTATGTGTTTTCAGTTGGGAGATAAGAAGCTTTCATTGAGACCCTAATTTCAGAAAACGGATTTTTCCCTGTTTGCCACGTGTTTTTCAAGGACAGGTTCTGGACAGCTGGAGAAATATTTTAAAAAACCAGGAGAGGTTTTTGTTCTAGACATCATGGGCTACAAAAACCTCCTTCAGTTTCGTAAAATGTGTCATGGATGAAGAGATAAAGGCTCTGCAATTTTCAAGGATCTAACCCTAAAAACAGGGAAACATGTTCCCTAAATTCTAGGGTTTCTCATCAGCAGTTGGGTGACCACGTGGGAGGCTTCATCAAATTCGACCTCATGGAGTATTAGGTGTCAAAGAATGCTTTAAATGTTTAGATAAGTTTGTTGTAATCATAATAAGGAGTTACACTCCTAGTTGTATTAGGTCTCTAGGACTACTAGTTAGGTGTCAAATACATTTAATGGTTTGTTTTATGGTTAGAATAGGTGTCACTGATGGCAAATTCGAATTCTCTTGAGGAGGGATGATGGAATCCTAATTTTAAATGCTTTATATAGAGCAAGAGGTCAAATTAGCAAGGGGTTGGAGACTTTTTGGCTCAATTGCTGCTCTATGTGCAGACTGTGTATATTTTTAACCTAATGCAGAATTTCTACTTAGACAACTCAAGATTCATGAAGAGTTCTTGTATGTTCTTGTTTTGATGGCATCTTCCAATACTTACATTGCAGTGAGGTTTACTTATGATACTCAGAATTCATCAATGATGCTCTGACTTCCTTCATAGATAAACTAATTGTGTTTCACTGTTTTATATTTGCATTTCTGCACTTGAACTCTATAATGCCTTGACTTCCATGCTAGGTAGAATGTTTTGGCTTCATTACTCAGGATTCAAAGAGGGTTTTTAATGTCCTATTGTCTCATGGCTTTCCTCTTTCACTTACTTGTAGTGGTATGAATACATGTTACTTAGAATTCGTCAATGATGCTCTAACTTCCTTCATGTATTTATAAACTGTGTTTCCTTGCATTGTATCTTTGTTTTGTTGATGTATAAAAACTCTCTATGCCCTGACTTCATGTTAAAGCTGATCTTGCTGTGGTACTGAACATACTTTGACTCCATAGCCCAATGGTAGCCAACCTTCATCTTTCAACCTATAAACATATACAATCACAAACTATAGAGTTAGCCATCTATCTTATTCTTTAATCAAAATCTTTAACCCTTTGAGAGAGCCCTCTCAGGCTGAGGAGGCTAAGCCTCAGCCAAAAGTTTGGTTTGAAATAGTTACTCAAAGTCTTCCTGATCAACAGCCTATCAGGGGCATGATTTTGTGATAACAAGGTGTATATGGAGTAGTCTTCTGCTGTGCTATACCACACTTCTTGTAGAATTCTTCAAATTCCTTACTGCAAAACTCTCCACCATTATCTGTTTTCAACACCTTTATCTTCTTCTCTATCTGGTTTTCCACTAGAGCCTTAAATTCTTTAAACCTGTCAAAGACTTTAGATTTCTTCTTAAGGAAATATATCCATGTATTTCCTTGAGAAGTCATCTATAAATGATACATAGTACACAGACTTACCCAGTGATGGAACCTTCACAGGTCCAAACACATCAATATTCTCAAGCTCTAATATATGTTTTGCAGCTTGTAAAGAGTTCCAATCCGAACTCCCTACATCAATACCAGTGCTCCCCGAACCATTTTGCAGGTATCCTTCTCGAACACTGTTTTTACACCTGCATCATCCAACTTGCTAACAGAAATAAGATTTCTGGCTAATGCAGGAATATGTAGAACACCTGGAAGTGTTCTAACCCTTCCACCTTGAAACTTCAACTTTACTTTTCTGCGACCAATTATTCTAGCCTTCCTGTCATCCCCTAAGAAGACATCACCACCATCATATTTCTCATACTCACAGAACCACTCTCTATGGGGAGTGAAGTGAAAGGATGCACCCGAGTCAATCAACCGTGCCTCATGATCTACATGTGTACTTGAAGAAGCCAAGTATACATCTACACCTTCATCTGAGGTGGTTTTCGCCTCTGCAGAAGGAGCCTCAGATCCCTTTCCTTTGTTAGGAGCTTTAGATTTACAGTCCCTTTTGTAGTGCCCTTCCTTTCCACATTTCCAACACACCACCTTTATAGGTTTTCCTAGAGATTTAGATCTCCCACTCGATGACTTGTTTTTGTTTTTGTTCTAGGTCTGCCCTTGTACAGACAAGGCATCACCATTTTTTCTCTCCATATTTTTCTGTCTCATCTCCTCCGTCAGTAAGGATGAGACTATTTCATCAAAATGTAAGGCAGTTGCATTGCTACCTATTGCAATAACCAGACTATCCACGAATCTAGTAGAGAACACAACAAACTAATGCACTTATCTTCATCTAAAATTTTAATATCAACAGATGCTAACTGACTTACCACAGTATTAAATGCATTCAGATGCTCTGTCACCGAGTCTCCATCTTTCATCCTCAGGTTATACAATTTTTTCCGCAGGAACAGTTTATTGACCAGAGACTTAGATTGGTACAAAGTCCCTAACTTGTCCCACAAAGCCTTCATCGTAGCTTCCCCTGATACATTCAATAATATTGAATCTGAGACACACAATCGTATTGTGCTCTTTGCCTTTCAATCCAACTTCTTCCATTCTTCATCGGACACTCCCGTTGGTTTAGTACTCGGATCTACCGCGATCCACTAGTCTTTATCCACCAACAAATCCTCCATCTTGAGTTTCCACATCTCAAAAATCTGACCATTAAAGTTCTCGATCTCTATCTTTCCACTACTCGCCATCTTCTTTCACCACCAGAATCGATCTCATAGATCTCCCACTGAACAGGGTCTACCACAGGCCTGAGTGAAACCCCTCAGCAACAAATGTGTCCCCTTGAAGCCAAATCTGCTCTGATACCAAATGTAGGTTTTAACCCCGTACAGAAAGTACCTGCATACGAATTCTAAAACACAAAAAATAAACAATGCGAGAGCATAACACATAAAACACATATACACAGAGATTTTCCCCTAGATTCCAAAACCAGGACTACCAGCTTGATTTTTGATTATGTTCCTTTCAATGTTATATTACATATTTATGCATGCCGAAGCATCCAGTACCATGGATCGAAAACCATTGTGTCCAATACCATGGACTGAAAACCATCGCATCCAATACCATGGACCGAAAACCATTGCGTCGAAAAAACATGTGCGAAAATCATGCACAAAACCATAGATGGGTCCGCCTAACCTAACATAGGGTCCAAAACCAAAATTTTCTGGGGTGTTGCCCCGGACCCCATAAAGTGGGGTTACTTGTGCCCCTCAAACCCCTGTTAACTACGTGGAAAAAATATAACACAACCCAACAGATAGATCCCTCTAAGGTTGCAGTCATTGTAAACTGGCCTAAACTGAAATCTGCTACAAAAGTTAGAAGCTTCTTAGGAGCAACACAGTATTGGAGAAATATTATTTCTAACTTTTCCTTAATTGCAGCTCCCTTACATGCTTTAATAGGATTGGACAAGGTGTTTCAGTGGGGAGGCAAACAATAGAAAGCCTTCGACACCTTGAAAGAAAAGATTTGTACAACACCAGTACTAGCACTTCCCGATCTTCAAAGACCATTTGAGGTTGAAACGAATGCCAGTGACTATGCCATGGGAGTAGTGTTGATGCAGCATGGTAAACCGATAAGTTATCATTCTGAGACATTTAATTCTGCAGTAGTTAACTATCCCACATATGATAAAGAATTGTATGCATTAGTACAGAGTGTGAAAAAGTGGAAACATTATTTAATGGGAAAAGAGATAGTTATACATACTAATCATCAACCACTTCAATATTTACACTCCAAAACTAAGTTGCAGCAATTAAGACACTATAGATGGATGGGTTTTCTGCAATAGTTTCATCTAGTGATTATATATAAAAAGGGCATACATAATAAAGTTGCTTAGAGGCTATTGCAACAAGCATCCCAAGCTTTGGGATGAACATTTATGTTATGTGCAGCATGTTTACAATCAAGCTAAACATTCTTCTACACAGAGATCTCCTTTTGAGACCTGTTTTGGTTTTACACTGTCTCCCTTGGATTTTGTCTTTGGTAAAGACATAGCGGTTGCTGGACATAGTGATGTGGACAAGGCAACCAAGTTCATCGAACAAATCCAAGAGATTCACCAGTTAGTACAGGAACAATTGGAAAATATCCAATTCAAGTACAAGGCAAAGGCATGACAAACATTGGATGGAGCATAATTTCCAAGCTGGTGATCAAGTCTAGCTGTATATCAGCAAAGATAGAATGCAAGGTGAAGGTAAAAAGCTGAAGCCAATAAGGTATGGACCTTTCAAAATACTTGAGAAAATTGGTAAGAATGCTTTTTGCCTTGATTTACCAGCTCACATGCACATCTACTCAGTTGTTAATGTAGACAACTTGAGACTATTTGAACCTTCATTAATTGAAGATCCTGAAGAGCAGAGTCAATTGCCTTCTATTGTTGATCTGTTACTTGAATATCTTAATGAATTGCAGGAAGATACAATTCTAGACAGGAAGGTGAGAACTACCCGCAGACGGGCTGTTGACTACCTTAGGATTAGACTCAAAGGTTCAAAGCCAAGCAGTGTGAAATGGATAGAAATTGGGCAAGCGAGGAATCAATACCCTCACTTGTTTGATGCTTAAAAATAAACTTTTGGTGGTCCAAAATCTTTTTCAGTGGGAAGGTCGTGATCTGAATTGGATCCTAAACACTCTCTAAGTTTTCATAAACTCTTCCAAATTATGCCAAAAAGATTCAAGTCTTAGAAAGATCAAGCTATCAGAAGGAATCCTTGTAACAGTTGCAATTGTGATCAGCACGGAGCAACGAGGACCCTCGGTTGAGCGCGCAGACCATTGGCCCATGGTAACACGCGCTGGTGAAAATTAGCTAAACCAGAGGCTAATTCAAGAAATGGGGGTAGTTTCTGATACGCGATTAGCATAGGGCGTCCCCCTTAGTGAAGGAAAGCCTTGAAGTGACCAGACCTGAAATGAATATGAAATGTGGAAAAGTAATTAATTCAGTTTCATGGATTCGGTAAGCAGTTTTAACCGAGTCCCGCCCAATGCCACACATTGAGTGACACACATCTGGCAGAAGAGAGAGAAAACCACTCACATCGGACGGGTAAAATTCATGCTACATACCCGCTCGATATGAAGGATGACCGTAGGATTTTGGGGGCCCAGATCAACGACAGAGGCACATCCCAATAAATGACTGCATTTGACAAAGTTAAAAAGCAAGAATACATGGGATTTGAAGTCCGATGTGGACGATGAGTTGGCAAAAGATTCATGTTTCGCAGACAATCTTAGAGTAAATGAAAATAATGACCGTTCAAATGTGTCCAAGGAATCTGACACACTCACCCATTGCAGAATAGGTGGTCACCTCCCTGTGAAGTGTTACACAGTGATGATGACACAGAACAGGGGAATTCAAATGGATAGAGGCAGAACCAGAATGCAGGGAAGTGGAAACGAACCCACAAAAAGCAGACTGGCTTTAAAGCCATGAACTGATAGAAGTAGAGAAAAACATAGGAGAGTTAGTTAGATGCAGAAGCTAAGAGTAGAGAACAGAGAGAAGAAGCTGAGATGACCTAAAGGCAACATCAAGCCAGACAGAGCTAGAGAGAGTCAAAGAGTCTGTGTACTCCAGAGAAAGATTGAGAGGTTCAAGCGAGCTCCTCGGCATAAGCCTGTCATGTATGAGTCTCAGATTGGGCTCGTGCTACTATGACCAATAGAGGTCAAGTTTCAGTAAGGAGAGTTTGTGTACTCCAGTCCTACTGACTCATATCTGTTGAGTGAGATTCAAATTGAGTTCACTGTTGTAAAAACTCTACTTTGAAAACATAATAGAGAGGCCACCACTAAAGGTTGGACCAGGAGACGTAGCCCAGGAGCATTGGGTGAACTCCTTATTAAACTTGTTGTGTTTACATGTTTTCCTATTATGTTTTCTCTAACTGTCCCAATGTCTATGTATTTTGCAATCTTATCGATCCATTGCATAAAGTAACATAGGCACATCCATGCACGAGTCTGTAATACCTTTAATTCTTTGTCCTGCATAAATTCCAGATCATTTCATTTGGGTCTTCATGATGAAATTTGGTTATCTTCAACACTATATTCCATTATAAATGTGTTTTGCAGTAGTTTGTAAGTATCTTAGCCTTTCTTCATATGTTGATAGGAATTCCCTTTTGAAACTATTTATGGTTGACTTTCCTCTACTCTTTTTCTTTTCAGCATCTGATCATGTTTGATTTTTTCAATTGTTGATATGAAATGTGTGGTTTCACTGTAGATTTTGTAGCCCGTTGTTATGTGTCACAAGGTTTTAGTTGATTTGCATCAATACACGAGGGGGTACAATGATGATACATTAACGATGGGTTATTTGATGGAGTGGAAATTGTAGCAACAATAAGACAATTACAACTAGTTTTTAGTCACTTTAGATAGAAAAAGAAGCGACGGATCAAAGGGTTACAAGATTTGAGAGACTCGAAAGAGAAACATAGGAGTAAGAATTAACATGGGCCAAAGAAATTTTGAAGTGGAGTTAGAGTTGCTTCTCGGGTTCATATTCTGCCCTATAGATTTTTTTGGTTCATTGCTTGTGCAAGAAAGGATTCTGGTAGTTAGTACCTTCTCCCATAATTTCAGATGCCAACCTCTAAAAATATGATCCATGGCATATTCTAGCTATGTTTCTTTGTTTTCCCATCCTAGCCCTTATATCCAATATTTATGAACATATTCTAGATTAGATATGCAAATGAAATTCAAGGCTTACTAAAGATATTGTTCTTTTATTTTTGGTTTATATAGAAAATACGTATTCCGAGAGAAGGAATAGTACTTCTTTACCCTTGGGATAGAATATACCAAAACGGGTCTAGGCCTAACAGGGTTCTTGCTACTCGATTTTGGAACGCTACAGGTGTTGATAAACCCATCATTTCCAAAGGAGGAAAGGAGCAAGTGGGTGTTACTCTTGTCTTCTTGTTGAGTAATGTAAAATAAAACACATTATCAAGAAATAAAAAGAGATGATCATTTTGATCTATTCTTTTTGGCTTTTAAATATGATTCTTTCCTAAAGATTTAATTATTAAAACTTCTATGAATATTGGTGAGGGGTGGTGGTTGAGAATAGGGCATTTGATTGTAACTTGATGGTGATCAAGACTGCAATATATACCTTTAGGAAACCAAGTCTATAACTTACAGTTGACAACAATGGTGAAGGAAGCCCATAATAATTAAACCAGAAATAGAGTAGACTATGGATGGTGACAAGGAGTGACAAATTTTGAGGGACAAGTTGTTAATTGTGGAATTTTGAGGTTATTTTCTTGCAGATTGACATCTGATAATGAATAAGTAAATTTGGGCAATTAAAGGGGGTTGATGGAGAATATTGAAGCCAGAAGAGATCATGGTTTATTGAGGGTTAGAGTAGATGCATGAGTTGACAAATTTAGTTATGTTTCAATGTCTTATGTGCCAAAGAAGTTCTGTTTTAGGGAAGTGGGACGTAATTTTGTATTCTTAATATGGTTGGTTTAATATTATTTATTCTAATGTCCTGTTGTGAAATTTTCTTGTAGTTGTGTACAGTTGTACAAATTCAACTATACATTTGTACAACTTCAAATTTTGAGGGACAAGTTGTTAATTGTGGAATTTTTGAGGTTATTTTCTTGTAGATTGAGATCTGATAATGAATAAGTAAATTTGGTCAATCAAAGGGGAGTGATGGAGAATATTGAAGCGAGAAGAGAGCATGGTTTATTGAGGGTTAGAGTAGATGCATGAGTTGACAACTTTAGTTGTGTTTCACTGTCTTATGTGCCAAAAAAAGTTTTGTTTTTAAAGAAGTGGGATGTAATTTTGTATTGTTAATGTGGTTGGTTTAATATTATTTATTCTAATGTCCTGTTTTTAAATTTTCTTATAGTTTTGTACCTTTGTACAACTTCAGCTATACATATGAGTATGTAATGTCATCTCCAAAGATTTTTGTAGACAAGTGAGAGAGAATAACATTTGAAGTTCCTGAATGTGCATATGTGGGTGTCATTCTCTATCTATATTGTATTAGCTAGGTCAATAATCTTTATTATTTAGACTATTTTCATTAATAGGAGATTGAATTTTGTTGCTTTTGTTTGATACTGTTATCTTCTAAGTTCCAATATTATTCATAGAAACCTCAGTTGAAGGCATCGATGGGGGAGTCAGTTGCTTTCGATTATTGTTAGAAAAATTGCAAAGATTTGATGTATTTTAACTATTATTTAAATTCATGAATAACTTTAAAGACCTAAAAACTAGTTGCTAGAACCGAAAAATGGCTCCAACCATTCGAAAGGATCATAAGTTATTGAGTTAGTTTTGGGTTCTTTTCGATTAGTTGATATTTGGATTAGATCAAGTCTATGAAAAATAGATCATAGATTGATTGAACATTTGTGTTCGTCTTATTTTGTATGATCATTGCAGTGGGTTACATTAATAAGAAAGCATGCAAAAGTTATGGTTGTAGGAAAAACATTTTTTCCTTTTTTTAAGCGACATTGTAAGGTAATTCCAAAAAATTGTTTTAGAGAAAAAAAGGTATTTGAGTAAGCTGAGTTTCAGAGTGATACAAACCTAGGTTCACCTTTCCTATTTATCACTATACACAACATTTTAACCAGGAATTGATGTTTTGGCATTCAACTCTCATCCATCAGTGCAATTTATTAGGGTTGGTATGACATCTATTTAGTTGTAAGTATGTCCTATTGTCAAAGGTGCACGTATTGGATGTCTGCAAGGTTCCTACCTCTCAAGGGTTTGGACTCACATTTTGAAAATCTTGGTTGATGGCGTACTTAAGGGGCAATATTTTCTGGTAAGGGTGGCATATTTGAAACCAATATTTAAAAATAAAACCAAGACACTAAAAGAATATTGTTGATTTGACTTGATTCAAAAATTCAAGAAAAAAATATTGTCTTATCCTTTAGTCTTGTCATCGCTGGACAACAAATACCAAAGCCTAAAATTTTAGTGGTTAGCCACTTGATTTCAGCTAATTAGAATTTCAGAAATAGTTTTGTGTTTCATTGAGTTGTCACTTTGGAGGTCAAACTTGAAAGTTCCCTTGTGGGACCATTTATAGGATTTAGGTTGTGCATTAGATTTCTTTTATCATTTTTTTTTGAATTTTTATTTCTAATGGACATTTTCTTCTCCAGAGAACCCATGGTTCTTATTGCGGGCCAAGAAAATTGGGCTATTATAACCCCTCATTTACCAAGTGGAAGAAAGCCTTTGCCCACAAAACTAAACTTGAATGCATTCTTGCATCTGAAAGTATTTTCCCTACCACTCCATATTTGTAGATCTTCTACTTTTGATCTTAGTAACTATGGTATGTTTATTAAGGAGTTTGACTTAAGAGGGATTTTGTTCGAGGTATGTGTGTTGGTGTATTTATATGTATTAAAATATAAAGAGTCAATAATCCTCCTTCTTTGGATAGGATTATAGTCATTAAAAATCGTAGATGGAAGATTGCTAGGTTAAGTTATATGGAAAGAGTTGTGTACATTCACACTATGGATGTTAATATTTTTAATGTACATTTAATAGATATACTACATAAGCACAAGCAAAGAACTTAGTAAATATTCATGGAATTATTTAACTCATCATTCAGTGCTCATTTATTTGACATTCTCCGGGATAAAGTTCTTTGACATGAATTTTTTTAGGAAAACATTCTGTGAAAACGACATCCAAATTTAACCTCAACAATGAACCTTTATCATTTTTTCTCTGAATCTGTCGCTTGTATTGAGTCAAACACCTAATGTCAATTATGTCTTATCTGGCATAGTGGTCAACCTATGTTTCGTAATATTTTAATTTTCAAATTATGAAACATCAACTCGATACATAATTTGAGAATAAAGTGGTTAACTCCTTTATCATATAGTTTGAGAGAATTTTATTTAATTCTACCAAGGGTCTCTGTTTTGAACTTTTGTCACAAGTGCAATAATGAGTGTTTGAGAATGACAAAAAATTTCGTGAAATAAATACCACTTCTCTCTCTAATTTGTAATTGATAGTTTGTGTTCCATATAATTTGTATGTTTTCTTTGAATAGCATGTTACTATGGTGCCTCAAATTATCACTCCCTTCATTACTTACGATTTATAATAAAAAAATTATGTTTGATTATCGAGTAACATCTTTGGGAATTCATTGCAATTTTTTAATATGATTTCAAGGGTTATGATGTTAATATTATGAAAGAGGAATATTCAATTGCAATGCAACAACTCGTGAGTGGTGACATTTTGCCCTTCTTTAACAAGGGCTAGAAATAAAATAGAGAATGCAGAGAGAAATAAGCATGTTTAGAAATTTCATTGGATACCCACGAAATCCTCGATTCCCTCATGTTTAATTTGGGGGGCAGGGGTGGCGTGGTAGGGAGATTCATGTAAAAGTTAATATGGTTTGATTTTGCATAATTTTATGTAAGAAATTTGTAATAATTTACTCTTGTACTCAAGAACTAGTAACACTAAGTGATGGTAGGTCTAGGATTGGATTGCCCTCTTCCAACCTATCGATGGGAGAATGTTTGAATATTTCTTCTGAAAAAATATGTATCGATGATTTATTAGACTGCTGGACAATACAATTGCAACATTGTTTTTAATACAATGTAAGCTTTTATGCTAAAAAAATGATTTTAAGGGTTATGATGTTAATGTTATGGAAGAAGAATATCCAATTGCAATGCAACAACTGATGAATTGTGACTTTTTCCTGTCATAGTAGCAATGCATAGAAATACATTGTACCATTTGTCTCTGAACTATAAGATTGGTTTTTCTATTGTATTATAATATGGTGTTTTTTCACAAGTCTTGTTATAGATTCACTATGTGCAAACTTTATTTATGAATCCCAATTTTGGTCTATTTGCCAGTTACTTATTGCTTGAAGGAATCTAAATGGAACTTTTAGAGTATTTTAATCATAAGCTAATGATACATTGTGTAGAAAACAAATCGAGAACATATGTTGATGGAATTTGTTTTTTTGTTTCATGCAAAGGTGGCCCCTACTACCAGAACATTTTAGAAAGCAGACTCAAGTAAGCTTGACTACATATGGTTCCACACATTATGAAGTAGAATTTGCATGGAAAAAAAACTACCTATATAGTATTTTTTCTAGAAAAAAAAAATTTATTAGAGAAAACAGGTCACGATCTTGTGATGAAACCAAGCCTACTTTCTTATGCATGCATGTTTATGAGAAAGCCATTAACAAAACTAAAGGGCCAGAGGAACAAAGTTGATGGTACATGAACAAGTCTGTGTTTAATACAAAAAGCTGCCAAGATTTACTGAGTATCTACAACTATGGAAATACTACTTGACTATTAAGATATAGAAACCAGAGAACCCAAAACTATCCAAGGACTTAAATTGATGATTGAGAGGGAGAGTTTACTATCAACCTTGACAAGGGAGATCTGGGTGGACTACATTAACCATCTTATGAAATTCAGTTGGTCTCTCATCACCCGACCACCCCTCAACATATGATAAAGTTGTTGAATGATGTCCCACATTTTTTTCATTAACTGATCCAATGAATGAGGCCGCAGTGGAGTGCTAATGGAGAGAATTAGAGGCGAAGTGCATATCTGAAAGACACACTCAACTATAGATGGAGAACCTATCCCATGTGAAATGAGAAGCTATTGATAAAGGATAAGAACATATGAACCTATTCATTTTTTCCTTCCAAGAGGTATGCTCTTGGAGCTGTGACGATCCTTCAAATTTTTTGGTGATTAGTGATTGGATTATAATCTGTGTTATGATCAAGGGAGTCTGGGAAGGACTTTATCACTTGAAAGTTGAGATAACCACATGTATGAATGTAGCTCTACTAGGATGATGTTTTTTCCCATGTGTGATTTATTTCAGAAGTGAATGTTTGAGAATTTGTACGAGTGAGGGTGAGATTGAAAGGAACAGAGCCTCTAGAGGGTATGGCCTTTTTAGTGACCCAATCCGCCTCAATGTTGGCTGCTCAGTGAATCTAATTGAATTTATTTTAATAGATCCCATTTAAAATAAGAAGTTATTGATATAGGAGGAGAAGGTATGGTTCTGTGCCCTTTTCTCACCCAAGAGTTATGGTCTAGGAGTTGCGACCATCCTTAAAATCTCTCCTGATATTTGATGTGATTGAGAGATCCTGGGAAGTGTAATATGCCTAAATGGATCCCCATAATAGAAATGTAAATGTATACAAGGTGAGAGGGTGGGAGCCGAACAAGGTAGTATGAAAATGTATATTTAGAATTAATAAAAAACATCATTGATAGTAGACGAAGAGGAATAAAAACATGGGGGGCTATGATTTTGTAAAAGAGGAAAGAAAGGGGCCCCGAGGAGAACAAAGACATAATTATTTATTCCTAAGTATGTGTTATGTCCCTTTTATTATCCTAAATCATATTGACCTTGGATTAGGTTCCAGGTGATATATGTGGGCTTCTTAAGAAGCCACATGGTGAATTGTGAGCATGCATATATATTACATGACTTCTGGTTATGTAAGGGATGTCCATCATTCTATGGGAAGCCTTTGGGAAGAGCCTATGTTTCTATGACTGTAACAAAATGCTAGTTAAGTCCATAAAATGTAGAAAGAGGAAGAATATTTTTTTATAATCAGTCATGTTGGGAAGCCAATCTATTCCAAGCTTGTTGTTGGACCTTTTAGTCTTGATTGCGGTCAGTTAATATTGTTTAAATCAAAACATGAGATGTGTTTGGATCTTTCACAGATATGGAGATGAGAATAAGCATGCATGATTCTCAGCAACCTTGTAAGAAATCATATCTTATGTTCCAATGGTGATCCAGTGGTGATCCAGGTGGATATTGGTGGTGATCCAGTGATGAGTAGGTTTACATAGACTCGAGAATGTTAAATAAATATTGCATTGTCGAATTGTGAAAGCTAGTAATGGAGGATTTAGCTTTGTAGTCACAATACTTTGAGGGTATTTTGTTCTTGTCATTTATTTTTGAAATGAGTAGCGACACACTTTTGTTGAGCCACATAACAATCAACGAAGAAAGACCTTCCTCATGTCTTGAGGATTTGGTACAATTTGTGCTCAAAGCTATGATATTAAGGCTACTTAGATTAGAAGAATGACATCCAACATGCATATGAAATCCATGAATATAAAGGTCTATTTTTTTCTAACATTTTTTTCAGTGGTGAAGGGTGAAATTGTATATCTATATGTTCAATGAAATGGATTTATAGCAGTAGATTATATACCTTGAGATATGTCACAATAGTTCTAGTTCTAAGGTCTAGATCCCTTGTTCTTAGCCACAAGTTGATGTTGTTGAAGAAACATGGCCTATCATTATATCATGGTAAGGAAACAATTCAAGCTCTCACCTAGGCTCAATTATGTGATTTACACAAAATCGAGGATATATTAAAAATAAAATAAACACACACTCGCATGGTAATATAAAATAATATAAAATTTCATTTTAAAAGCAATTTGGTAATTCCAAAAGAAAACACCATCAATAATAAAGAAAAAAGAAAATAACACTATCATAATTTAGTTTAGTTTACTTGTAGGTTATGTATTATTATTATTATTATTATAAAAGAAAATAACACTATCATAGTTTAGTTTAGTTTACTTGTAAGTATGCATTATTATTATTATTATTCAAATTTTGTATTATTATTATTATTATTATTCAAATTTTGTATTGACAAAATATATGAAAGGGTGAGACCCGGGAAATAAACCGAAACCACTTCCTGCTGGTTTGAGAGGTGAAAGTTTTCCCATTGGGAAAAAACCGAAACAAAAGAAATAGAGATAAATATCATTGTAGGGAAAAAAACGAAACCAAGGAACTACTAGACATAAATATGATGAAAATGGGCTCATACCGAAGCCGCCGACTCAACCGTGGCGAGTGGTACATTACCATTATATCAAAAAATGCACACCACATTCACAAGTGGTGCCCACATAACTTACCCTTACAATCATATAAGTAAATACAAAGTTGCGATCACTCGTTTATCACAAACGGATTCTTGAGCTTCACCTTCTCGGGTCGCCAAAGCTTCTGATCACCGAGTATTCGCTCCTCAAAATGACCATGACGACGAGCAGTGGCAGTGGAAGTGGAAGTGGAAGTATCATAAACCTGCAAGAAGGATGGGCTATTGTCAATAAGGCCAAGAAAGACAAATATATGGTTGATCTGGAAGAATGTTGGGCTTTTATTTACAAAGCTTTCCTACAGCTGAGTAGCCGGTTGGAAGAAGATGTCAACTTTGAGGTGGCTGCGGACGAGAAAGTGGCTATTTACAGTACCGTCTATAACATGTGCAGTCACCATAACCAAATTTATGAGAGACAACTCTATATTTATAACAGATACGAGGATTGCATTAAAGAGTACGTCACCTTTATGGTTTTACCGAATTTGAGCGAACAGAATGATAATCAGGTGTTGTTGAGAGAACTTGTGAAACGCTGGAAAATTTTCAAGGCGATGCTCCGTTATATGAAGTTTGTTTTCTTCGAATATTTAGATCGCTACTTCACTGATAAGTATCGTCTTCCTTCAGTCAGAGAAGTTGGAATCATGTACTTCCGAGACCTGGTTTTGGGGAAAATGGGAAATAATGTGAAGAAAGCAGTGATTGTTGTTATTGACGAAGAGCAAGAAGGAGAGCCAGTTAGAAATGAGACCCTTTTGAAGGATGTTGTGGCCATTTTTGTGGAGGTTCACATGGATTTCTATACAAATGTTTTTGAAGTGGCCATGTTGGAACATACTGGAGATATCTATTCTCGGAAGCCTGCTTCATGGTTTTTACAAAATTCCTATACGGACTACATGTCAAGGGTAGATGAATATGTGATACGCCAGAAGGAAAAAGTTGCCAGATATTTGCCAGAGTTGCTAGATATTTGCGAGCAAAGGCTATTTCACAAACTGAAAAATGCACTGTTTTCCCATTACACTACACATTTTGTTGCGGATGAAAATTCAGGATGCCTTGCGTTGCTCAGGGAACATAGATATAACGATATTTTGATGATGGGGGGTTTATTTGATCGAGTACCCAATGGCTGGGAATCAATTGCTAATATTTTTAAGCAGCATGTTATTAGTGAAGTAACACCACCTGTTAAACAATTTGAAGATGCTGTAATCCAGAATAATGCAGGGAGAATGGATAAAAGCTTATTGTTGCAGGATGTGTCTGCATTTGTGAGGACGGTCATAGAATTACGTGACCAATATATGAAATATGCACAACAGAACACTGCTTTTTCCAGGGCTTTAAAAGAAGTATTTGAGGCGATCTGTAATAAAGGAATTGCAGGAAGTACCAGTGCTGAATGGCTGGCTACACTTTGTGATACTGTTAGCAGTAATGAAAAGTTGAGAGGGGACGATATAATTGAAAATGTGGTGGAATTTGTAGAGTATATCTGGGATAAAGATGTGTTTGTTGAATCCTACAAGGAAAAACTAACTCGCCGAATTCTGCTCGGCAAAAGTGCAAATATTGATCATGAGCAGAGCATATTGTCAAAGATGAAGCAGAAATGTGGTGCCCAATTAACGTCACAGATTGCGGGCATGCTAACGGATTGGACAGGATCGCAGGAGAGACAAAGTAATTTCGAAACATATCTTAAAAATAATAGAAATATACATCTTGGAATAGAGTTTACAGCTGCAGTGCTGACAACTAAATTTTGGCCAACATACAAGTGCCCTCACATTAATTTACCTCCAGAGATGGTTAGATGTGTTGAAGCATTTACAGACTATTATTCCGCAGAAGCCCAACATCAAAAACTTAAATGGATATATTCCTTGGGATCCTGTACTATAATTGGTAAGTTTGATAGAACATCAATAAAACTGATAGCAACAACTTGCCAAACAGCAATATTATTGTTGTTCAATGCCTCTGAAAAGTTGAGTTATTCCAACATCAAAAAGCACTTGAATTTGGCAGAGGAAGAAATTGATGGACTTCTCTATTCACTGGCCTGTGACAAGTATAAAATTCTTCTCAAGATTCCAGATACGACCACGGTAACTGCATCAGATGACTTCAAAATCAATTTTAATTTTACAGATAAAAAAGGGAAGATAAAACTTCCAATGCCACTGCTGAGCGACAAGAAAAAATCATCGGAGGAGGATAGACGTTTTCTTATTGATGCATCGATAGTACGCATTATGAAGGCAAAAAGGGTTTTACAATACAAAATACTTGTGAGTGAATGTGCTCAGGAACTTGAAAAGCTATTCAAGGTAGATTTCATGCAAATTAAAAGGCGGATTGAAGATCTGATTGAGAGGGAGTTCTTGGAACGAGACACAAAAGAAGTTAATTTGTTGAGATATATACCATGAAACCTATGAAGGTAGCAGGGGAAAGGTGGGAACGAGACACAAAAGAAGTTAAAGGTAGCAGGGGAAAGGCTGAAACGAGACACAAACGAAGTTAATTTGTTGAGATATACCATGAAGCCTATGAAGGTAGCAGGGGAAAGGATGGTAGATTAAAATGTGAGATTGATACAACAGAGTTATAAAATAGCAAATAATTCATGTTTTTAAGTTGATAATGTATTTTCAGTTTTATTTTACATATTTATATTTCAAGCTAGTCAATAGTTATGTCACCTTTTATACCTTTAATATGATTTTCCAATAGTAATATAACTATAAAAAGAAATAATAATGCAAAATCATGGTTTGAAATTATGAATGTTATTTCACCCCAGTTTTCTTAATGATGCATATTTTATTGAATATGATTTTCCAATAGTAATATAATTATAAAAAGAAATAATAATACAAGATCATGGTATGAAATTATATGAGTGTTATTTCACCCTAGTTTTCTTAATCATGCATATTTTATTGAACTTAATGTTACAAAAATAAGTTGAGTTCAGGTGTGTTGAATCTTATGATACAATAAGCTTATGAAAATAACTATATGGAACAATATTAAACATCAAATTTTGTTTTTAACTATATCTTAATATCCTATTCATTACAATATAGTTATTCATAATAAGCATTAACTATATTTCATTAGAAACTGTGTGGTGTTTCATGAAATATTTTGTTTCTTGAACTATATTTTAATATCTTATTCATTAGAATAGGGTTCTTCATAATGAGTATTAAGTACATTTTCATTAGGAACGGTGTGGTAATTGGTACCATCATCTTTAGTGTAGTAATGGGTTAAAGGGTTAATCATTTAATTAATTAGAGAAGCTCACACCTCAAAGGTTATAGGCATTTTTGGCGCATGTAAGACAATTCCCATTTTATTTTATAGAGGTATGTGTATTGGGACAAAATGTAAGAATATGTATCTAGCTTCATAAGAGGATGTAAGATTTTTTATACAAACAATCCTAATAATAGGAACCAAGGTCTATACCATCCCTTATTTACATATACTCATCCTTAAGAAAAGATCTCCATGGATTTTATAGGATTTTTACCAAATGCGAGTTTCATGGAATTTGATAGGTTCAATAAGATGTGCAATTCCTATGCCTTATATAAAGCGACATAAAATGGTAAATAGTAAAGTTATTCTTTCAACAAGTTTGGATGCACTTTAGGATACTACACTTTAGGAGCTTCATTTCATAGAGGGATGCTACACTTTTTAGTGCATTATGGACTATGTATTGGGAGAAGATGGACATGAAGTTAAATAGGTATACAACATTCCATCCATAGATGGATGGGATAACATAAGCCATCTTTTGAGGGGTTGCAAATAGAAGCACCTAAAGACACTTTCGAT
Organism: Pinus tabuliformis; assembly: GCA_031772625.1. Taxonomy (NCBI): domain Eukaryota; kingdom Viridiplantae; phylum Streptophyta; class Pinopsida; order Pinales; family Pinaceae; genus Pinus; species Pinus tabuliformis. The sequence goes on along the minus strand of CM062805.1, from coordinate 725,100,316 downwards.
GAGAACTTATTGTGTATGCGTGTATTTATATATATAGACTCTTATAATAGAGCAATCTGCACTTCTATTAATAAGTCGCCAATTTAAACCTGGTTTTGATATTTTCCACTTTCACCTTTGGATATTGTGTATGGATAGTAGAAAAAATGAGTGATGATCTCATAGGGGATGCTTTAATGGTAGATACATTTCTTGAGAAGATTAGGGCAGAATGAAGAAGTCCTGGAAAAAGTACAAGGCTAAGCATGATTACCATAGAGAAGAGAAGTTGTTTAGAGTGAGGGACATAATATGGTTACATTTGACATTCAATTTGCATAACAAATCCATGAAAATAGATATTTTTTTTTTGCGTAAAGTGTCGACTTATATTAAATTTCATAGATTTATAGAAATGGGTGAGATGCCTTGTTGGTAACAGGAGCCCCCAAGAACAGTTTTGGGGTTAAAAGCCCATGTTTTCGGTCAAGTTTTGTAATAAAGTTGTAAAGTCTCCGCATTTTTTGGTCCCAGAGCGCGAAGGTGTCATGATTCATAAAGGGCTTTCCGCCCTTATTTTGTAAAGTGTAAAATTGGTTGTAAAGATCCACCCATGGTCTGCGGACCATGGGATTGTATAAAAAGAGCTAAGTAAGTAAGCTCTAAAAAAAATAAGTAAGTTGGAAGACTTAAGTGATAAGGAGGAAGTCCTTAGAGAAGTCTAAGTTTTGGGTCATATCGTACGTAGAGGCTCTGCACCTGAATGCGCACAGGCCTAGGGTGGAAATCCACAGCTGAGTGTGCGGACCCTACAGCTGTGTGCATAGGGCAGATACAGTTTGTAATAGTTTGAAGATATCAATAAAGAGAAGTATTCTACAAATTTTGAGTCTTTATTTACTATTAATGTATCTGGGCATATTGCATTTTGGGTTTAATATACCAATGTTCATGTGATATGCGAATGTATGTGACTATCTTAATTAAGCGAACACAAGTAAGAATATCTGTTTGAGCAGTGCTAACTCTGAGAGTTTAGTAAGATAAATAAAACACTGAAGATAACTTGGGAACTTGTACAATACGTTGTCATAGCAGTGCGAAAGTACCTAAACTCCAGGTTAGGGCTGCGCAAAGGCTAATCGTACTCCTTCGCGGAGGTACTGAAGAGCAGAACAAAAGGCTAGATTGACGGAGCCTACAACTTAGCGACCTACACGAAAGCAAGAATAAAGAGTATAAACTAACATCACGACCATCTCAAGGTGCGAAGTCTTGGTTCCACCACCCCCCATACTGCTTCGGGTGAGACTTCTGTCTCTGCTCCACGGGCTCATCTTGAAAGGGCCAGTAGTGTAGGGATTTGTTTGGCTAACTAACGTTGAACCTAGGTCAAGCCCCACACAACTAACAAATGGTTCCATTGTCGGGACCGCAATCTGCATAAGAGATGTGTGATGTCATATCACTGGAATCCAACTAAGAAAGAGGTTGAAGATTGGTTGGATAGGAATATCCATGAATTCGCGGCGCATGAGAATAGAAAACCACGACTGACAAAGCAACAGTGGCTGGACAGGTACCTATATATAGAAATCCATGAGATCTTTTTCTGCTCCTTTCCAGTTGAGTTATATGAGTGGATAACGAAGCTAGCGGACAGCCAAGGAAAGTGGAGACTTGACGGTCCTATTTCTTAGAACCCGAAGTTAGTATAGAGATTGGAAGCCTATGAGGATAATATCGCTAGTTTTGTCGATCATTGGCTCGATCGCACCACAGTGAGGAGGAGCGGTGATTTTTCAAAGATCCATGACATAAGTATTTGAAGTCTTTGAATCCCTGGATTAAGATGTTATTGTGTGAAAAACAGGTTATGCAACTACCTTGATGTTAGGGGCTACGCGAATTGGAAAGACTTATAGGAACAAAAGAAGAAAGTGTCCTGAATATAGTCCATTGATTTCACCTCCATTAAGTGACGAAGAGGGAGTAGTACATGCTTCTCTGCGAAGTACAGTTCAATTAATAAGACAAGGATTCCCACAACCACTACCTTCACCCAAACCATCTCCAACTTCACCACCATCACCTGCGACTTCACCCATACCACCACAACATCACCTGCGACTTTCACATTTGGATATTATGTATGGATAGTAGGAAAAATGAGTGATGATCTCATAGGGGATGCTTTAATGGTAGAGACATTTCTTGAGAAGATTAGGGCATAATGAAGAAGTCCCATACAAAGTACAAGGCTAAGCATGATTACCATAGAGAAGAGAAGTTGTTTAGAGTGAGGGACATAATATGGTTACATTTGACATTCAATTTGCATAAAAAATCCATGAAGATAGAGTTTTTATTTATATGTTTAAACATGGGGGGAGGGTGAAAGTGTTGACTTATATTAAATTTAATAGATTTATAGAAATGGGTGAGATGCCTTGTTGGGAACAAGATCCTCCAAGGACAGTTTTGGGGCTAAAATCCCATGTTTTGGGTCAAGTTTTGTAATAAAGTTGTAAAGTCTCCACATTTTTTGGTCGCGGAGCGCGAAGGTCTCATGATTCATAAAGGGTTTTACACCCTTACTTTTTAAAGTGTAAAGTCGGTTGTAAGATCCACCCATGGTCCATGGACCATGGGATTGTATAAAAAGAGCTAAGTAAGTAAGCTCTAAAAATAGAAAGTAAGTTGGAAGACTTAAGCGATAAGGAGGAAGTCCTTAGAGAAGTCTAAGTTTTGGGTCGTAGCGTAGGTAGAGGCTCTGCAGCTGAGTGCGCAGAGGCCTACGGTGGAAGTCTGCAGCTAAGTGCGCAAACCCCTGTAGCTGTGTGTGTAGGGTAGATACAGTCTGTAATAGTATGAAGATATCAATAAAGAGAAGATGATGGGGGCTTTATTTGTAAGTTTATAGAGAAGATCAAGCAGATCCATCTATAGGTACAAGAGACGCTACAAAAGTTGCAAGAGAAACATAAATCTAGGCATGATAAACATAGAACAAAGAAATTGTTCAAGATGTGAGATAAAGTATGGCTATAGTTGAACAAGGAGAAGCTATAGCGGCCTGATAAGAAAATCAAGGCTCTAAGGTATGGTACCTATGAGATACTGGAAAAGTTGGCGATAATTCCTATCATATCATTTTACCAACATATATGTTCATTTACTATGTTGTCAATGTAGATAATTTTAAACTCTACGAGCCTTCCATGCTAGATTTGGAAGAGGAATATGTCCTACATTCTATGGAGGATTTGGCACCAGATACTTACACAAACAATCCTAATAATAGGAACCAAGGTCTATACCATCCCTTATTTACATATACTCATCCTTAAGAAAAGATCTCCATGGATTTTATAGGATTTTTACCAAATGTGAGTTTCATGGAATTTGATAGTTTCAATAACATGTGCAATTCCCATGCCTTATATAAAGGCTCATAAAATGGTAAATAGTAAAGTTATTCTTTCAACAAGTTTGGATGCACTTTAGGATACTACACTTTAGGAGCTTGATTTCATAGAGGATGCTACACTTTTTAGTGCATTATGGACTATGTATTGGGAGAAGATGGACATGAAGTTAAATAGGTACACAACATTCCATCCATAGATGGATGGGATAACATAAGCCATCTTTTGAGGGGTTGCAAATAGAAGCACCTAAAGACTTTCGATGAGAACTTATTGGGTAGGCGTGTGTGTATATATATATATATATATATAGACTCTTATAATAGAGCAATCCACACTTCTATTCATAAGTCGCCATTTTAAACTTGTGTTTGATATTTTCCACTTTCACCTTTGGATATTGTGTATTGATAGTAGGAAAAACGAGTAATGATCTCATAGGCGATGCTTTAATGGTAGAGACATTTCTTGAGAAGATTAGGACAAAATGAAGAAGTCCTGGAAAAAGTACAAGGCTAAGCATGATTACCATAGAGAAGAGAAGTTGTTTAGAGTGAGGGACATAATATGGTTACATTTGACATTCAATTTGCATAACAAATCCATGAAAATAGAGTTTTTTTTTGCGTGTTTGAAAATGGGGGGAGGGTGAAAGTGTCGACTTATATTAAATTTAATAGATTTATAGAAATGGGTGAGATGCCTTGTTAGGAACAGGATTCCCCAAGGATAGTTTTGGGACTAAAAGCCCATGTTTTGGGTCAACTTTTGTAATAAAGTTGTAAAGTCTCCACATTTTTTGGTCGCGGAGCGCGAAGGTGTCATGATTCATAAAGGGTTTTCCGCCCTTATTTTGATGATGGGGGGTTTATTTGTAAGTTTATAGAGAAGATCAAGCAGATCCATCTATAGGTACAAGAGATGCTACAAAAGTTGCAAGAGAAACATAAATCTAGGCATGATCAACATAGAACAAAGAAATTGGCAGTGCCTTTCCCTTGGTTTAGGTTCATAGATCCAAAGTCTTGCTTCTTTTTTTTATATTTTTTCTCTATCTTGACAATGTATCAGTAGGGGGTTCCAAGCGAGGAAATGTATAGGAACTCCATCTCATATTGGATGTATTTATGCAGAAAACCATAGTATTTGAGTACCAAGTGCCTCTCATAATCCTTGAAACCCAACTTCATGCAAAGGGTGTGAAAAATATTTGTGAACTTTGACACATCTTGGTCCCTTCCCTACCGTAGTGCGGTCCACTTTATGTACTTATATTCATAGCTCCCGACAAGGTAATATTGCTCCTTTATGACATCTAGGAAAATGTTCCAAGTGGGTGTGGATGAAAATAGTGAGGGACCCCTCTTGTCCTTCTACCCACTGTATGTTTCCCATTAGTCCTTGACATGGGGGGTGTCTTTGAGGAGTGCAAAAGTAATATTTTCCCTATTGGAAAAACCATGAACCAAAAAATACCCTTCTAACAGATTTATCCATTTATTTGTGGCATCTGTATCTATCTCACGTTCAAATATGGGAATAACAAATTTCACGTGTACCTTGAAGCGAGTAGTGCATCCAAAGTGGTTTCCAAATGAAGATGCGTCACCTGTGGGCATCCGTCAAAGATCTGGGCAAAATTGTCCATCATCGTGTTCCTTTGTCACTCAAGGGATTCTTCGAGAAACATTTTGAAGGGATCTCCTGCTCCCTTTTCTTTCCTTTCATCTTCCATGGGAGGCCATCGAGTTTTGCGAGGCTGGTCTTGCAAAGGTTCAACCAGTTCGAGCCCTAACTCCTTATACCATGAACTCGTTGGGGACATGCAAAGCAAAACAAAGAAAGAGTAGACTCACTTTGATACCACTGATCTAAACTTGTGCGGGAACACAAAAAAATACAAATATAAACATAAAGATAGAGATGAAACAAAAAAAAAAATTCATTTCATTAATATCATAAAACCAAAATATGCTTACATAGAGAATCGAAATAAACTAGCTCGGTCGATGGTAGCTTATCTCTAAGAAGAGATGTGGCAGTCACATGCCTCTAAACTATGTTACAATGAGGCTCAAAGGCCTATTTATTATTGAGAAATAATGGAAAACTATAAACATCAAAAAATCTAGCCCTAGGAGATGAAGCGCCAAAACCATGGGCCCTGTTTGGGTAAATTTGTACATCAACTTCTCGGGGTCGTAACTTTGGCATATGATCTATGTTTGATGCACACAATGGCTCGTTAGAAAGATCTATCCAAGGAATACAACTTTCGAATGAAAAAAATCAATTAACTCCTCCTATTTGCCCCTTTTTCCAATAAAAACTTCGTGTAGGGCCTCAAAATAGTTTCGGAAGTTCAAGAAATGAAAAATTGCAAAGAATAGTAAATTGTGCTACAATTAAGGAAATTGGAAACTGAAAGAAATAGTGGTGTGGGTCCAAGTAGAATAGGCGAGTGGCCACCAATATCCACCTAGATCATAACTCCTCGATCATGGAATTTGAATCTCTTATTATTGGTTTGAGGCATGATTTCATTTTGTAACTCCTCTCCTTTCACATCTATTTATGCAAGAGCAAGTGAGAGTTGAGGGTAGCATGTTCATTATCAAGAAGGAGAGTAAGTGTTGAGTTTGTGGAAGAGAAGGAGGATATCTTCAAGTAAAGAGAAAGAGAAATTAAGCTACAAGGTGATCAGAAATTGGTGAATTGATTCATTCTCTCTCTCTCTCTCTCTCTCTCTCTCTCTCTCTCTCTCTCTCTTGAATAATTGAAGAAATCTAATAAAATAAGAATATTTGGGTTTTCCCCTTGAGGGGTTTTGTCCTAGTCATTGGACCTAAATCTTAGTGTCTCATATTTGCACTTGGTTGTATTCATATGATTCTTATGTTTATGTGCTATCTACAATTGTTGATCTAAAGAGTTTTGAAGAATAAATCTTCATTCTAAGTAATTGTAACAACATAGAACCTTTAGTTTTTTGCAAAGTACTTTCAAGTCGCATCATAGAAAATTTAGTTTTCTGGAATTTATTTTCAAGTCTCAGCATAGAACATTTAGTTTTCTAGAAAGTACATTTAGTTTCCTGCAAAGTACATTCAGTTTTGTGCATAGATATTTCAAGTTTCTGCAATGAATTTTTACGTTTCTACATCGAACTCCTAGATTTTTAGCATGGTATAAGAGCCTTGGTGAAAACAAGTCCAAGGAGACCATGGATCACCTTAAGAGATTCCACTTGTTTCCAATGTTTTCTAATCAGGATTAATTTATCTTACTCCCACATATAGGAGAAGTTGAATGACGCTTCAAATGTTGGCCCATGGAAAGAAAAGCTAGATATCACTCTTGAGGAACATAAGTTCTGGAGTATGTTGAAGACATGGTAGCTGATCGACTAGAGAATGCAAGTGTTGTTTTCAAATATAAACATAAAAAGGGTGAAATCAAAGGTAAAAAAAGGATCTTCGATTCTCTTGGTGATCATCTCATTACGTATGTGTCTGGTTTGAAGAAAGCTAAAGAAATTTATGACAAACTAATTGGCATGCTTACAATTATTAACGTGAACGAGATTGTCATCTTGAAGAATCGGCTAAAGGACATCAATATGAACAAAGGAAATACGATTCAAGCGTATTTCTTGAGAATGCCCAAAATCAACAATCAATTATCAACAGTTGGAGAAGTTGAACCTGCTAAATAAATGGCGTTGATTGCACTTGGAGGCCTTTCTTCTGTTTGGGATACTTTTGTTACCATCATCAACAATATCAACACTATTCCCACATTTGATGAGCTCCTGGGAAAGTGTATCCAAGAGGAGGCTGGAATGATCATGAGAGGGAGAATTTCACATCATGAAGGAGAATCTATTGATTCTCAGTGTATGACAAGAGAAGGAAAGGTAATAAAATGAAATTTTCTTTCAAATCAAATAAAGGGAATCTAGACATGTCAAAAGTTAGATGTTTTAACTATGAAAAACATGGTCACTTTGCTTATGATGGTAAATAAAGAAGAAGAGAATCTAGATTAAAAACAAAATTGATTATAGAAAAGACACTTCTGAAAATCAAAGAAAAAAACATCCTAAGAAAACAAGAGATACAAGGTATAGAAATAATGGATCGGAAACTCAATCATAATATTTTCTTGTTTATTTTCTTTATTGTTCTTCTTCTATAGATTCATTTGATATGTGGCTAAGTGATAGTGGCGCTTCCAAAAATTTAACTCATTACAAATAAACACTCTCTAATCTAGTTGAGAGGGATACTAATTTAAATGTTATCCTAGGAGATATTTCTACTCGCCAAGTTCAAGGTTATGGTTCAATTTCATTTCAGTTAGATTATGGAAAATCTATTTTTCTGCAAGACGTTTTGTATGCACCTAGTTTGAAAAATAATCTTGTATCTATATGTACTCTAGAAGATATTAGAATGAAAGTTTCTTTTATTAATGGAAAATTTATAACCTGACCTTTTAACTCAAGTATGAGAGAAGCCTTCACTCTTGTCTCAAGGTGTGAAGGGCTTTACAAAGTCACTATTAAACCTATTCATGCACTGGTCCATGATACTGATCTTCAATGTGAGCTATGGCACAGAAGATTCACTAGCCTACACTACAAAGCCTTACCTCATGGTTATTGTAAAGTAACACATATTCTTGAATGAGATGAGTTAAAGGGACAATAAATAGAGTGAGTTGTAAACCAACACTAGAAGAAGTGGATGGAACAAGTTCGAGGTGGGGATAGAAAACCTGAGAAAAGTTAGGGTGTAGACAATATGTGTGGAATCCTTATTGTCTAAAGGGTGGATACATTGATCTATGGAGAGCCTTTCTTATCAATGGGTGGGGGTATAGATCTCTAGAATCCCTAAATTGACTAGTGGTCGAGAAATACATCTCTATAATCTCTTATCAACTGGTGGGTGGAGATATATATCTTTGGAGTCCCACATAAGCTGTAGGATGGAGAAAGATTGCCTCTCGAATCCATGGAGGTATGTGCATTGGGAAAATATTCGTAAGCTAGGGGGTGACAACTGCATTGGTAGTTTGTCAATGGTTGGGAGGAAACTTATTAACTATGTCCCAATGCCCATCCTAATTCCCACAGTATTGAGTACCTTACCAAATGTGATATACAATTATCCCCAGACTATCTATATGAGCATTAAATTTCAGTATTGTGTAACTTTCTAAATTACATTAAAGAATGAGTTAGGAAGATGTTTATCATTACTGTATTATGTGTGGATTGAAAGTTAGATTATTGTGTGTGTCAGTGCATAGGTCAAGAAGAATAACCATATGACATATATAGTTCCTGTGCAGTAATCATAAAACATTAGTTTCCATAAAACTCAAATTATAGATGTTGCAATAATGATCTAATACTTTAAAGGATTGGTGCATAACAAAACATGGCATTCACATGATATTTTTCTATACATCATGAGTATAATTTTCATTGATACAATAAGTAATTAGAGTTTTGATAACCCTGTGGTCATTTCCCATGCCACCTGATATAATGATTTAAGTCTATTACTCCTTTGTTATTGACTTTTTATATGCATAAATTCAGTTGATGAATGTGCCCCATGCCTATGTATTATGTAGATTCCCTTCTCACCTCACACCCGTATTCAGTTAGGTAAACGATTGTATGACAACATTGTGGATTGTTTTCTTATTTTGGCCATATCATCATATTATGTCCTTGGCTATGTTTCAAGAAATTATAGTATCAAGTATATTTGTTGGGATTATCGATTTCCTTGTTTTCTCCACTTTTTTCATGCATAATTTTTTTCTTTATGCCAAGAATTTGTTTGGCCAAATGGTGCTTACACTAGATCTCTTCAAATTGTTGAAACTAGTAGGATCATTGTGAAATGAAAATTAACACAGTGGTTACATAAGAAGATAACATTAATTCCGAATTATTATCTGAAATAATTTAATTCATGAAAGGAAATATAGGAAGGGATATTTGTAAAACTCTACAATGATTTATTTTCTCAGGACGTATGGAAAGAATTGATAGTGGAAATAGATTATAGAGAAAGGTAGGTAGTTCATAATTAAATATATGGCCACATAGTGCTTTCATAGAAACTATTTGACATTCACATATAACATTTTGTTCACCTGCACTTAATTGAATGCTCCCATATTTAATAGATTGAATTATAGAAATATACATGAAATCAAAATTGTCACACAAAAAATTTTTGAAATGGGAACCATATAGGGGATATTCTTCTTTTTGGTCAATTTGAGAATGTCCTTAATCGTAGATTCTAGCATTGACAATAGTATAAGTTTTCTGAAGAATAGTTTGGACAACATTTGTTTCTTTGTTGATTAATCTAATATCAATGATTTCACATATTTCCATTTTTTCAAATTCACTAATGGTGACTAGATGTATGTATCACTTTCCATCTCAAAGAAACACAAATTTGTAGCATGGTGTATTCCCTGAGACTCCAACACAGGACTGATTTTTTTTTTTTTTTTCACAAGGAAAACTATTGGACTATGCTAGTGGTTTTTAGGGTTGACGAACATAAATTAGAGAAAGGGTTGAGGGTATTATTGTTTAATTAAATAGTTGTTCATTCAAATTGAGATGCCAGGAGTATTGTTGATCGACACCACCTTCATTAATGGTTGGAAACTAGAGAAAAAATAATTAGTATGCCTAGAATTAAACAATGACATAAATCACTCTTAGCAGAATAAGTAGAGAAACACAATTCAGTACCACAATGTTATGTACACAGTTACAATTTCAGATTTATCAGCTAATAAAGAGACACAAATTGGATTCATTAAGGATCTAGGGGTAGGCCACAAGCCTACTATCTATGCAATTGGTTATTTATTTCAGAAATACATGGTAAGTTAACCTGTAGAATACACCGGTTTCAAAAATAATTGCATTGCCATGATAGGATTTCAACCATTTTATGTAGATGAGTTGAGCATTTTACATGACCAAAAGATTATGTAACAGAGATCAGGACAAACATATTAGTGTGAGGATTTTGCAACTACTAGGCTATGATCTTGTCATATTCATATTCATGGCATATTTTGGAAGAAATCATGAAAATTTCTTCTTGTCGTCCTTGTTAAGTTTTTGAGTGTGACCGATACGTTCTACACATATACAATTCTTCTTTACATATGACCAGTTTTCCTATAAGGAATTGTTAGCATTGTATAATTTTTTATAGGATCGTTTGATTATAGCTGATCATTATTATGTTTGGTGTGTTCTAAATAATATTCCATGTTGTAAACTATTTCCAAAAGAAAAGGTCAAAACCTTACGAAAAATCAAAGTTACTTCAAAATCGTTAAAGTGCGAACATTAGGAATTATTTGTCGAAAGTTGGAAACCTTATTGTAAAATTGTATGCACGATAGGACATTTTTCCATTGGCACTTAAAAGGCACACATATCCCCTCTCCCGATCAGATCGTCTTATTCATCAAATGACTCCCCCGCGTTTTTTCCCCGCCATGTCTCCTTTTATCGGTGTTTGGGGGGGGGGGCATATGAAAAGCAGTTTTCTCCTTGTTGAGACCACTGATACGTGTCCCTCTTACATTATTTTACAAGCCCCCCTTAGAAACCACTTACCACTTCGACCCCCGTCCAAAATCCCCCAACTTTCTTCCCCTTTCCTGCTAGCTCTTCACTTGCGCTCCCCTCCAGTCCTATCCCAACACCTGGCCATGTTCGTTACATAATCAACATTTGACCTCAGTTTCACTCCTGCACCACTCACTACCTACCACCTGGACTGTTTTCCACACTCACCTCCACGTCATGTCTCCACATCATCCCCCACCTCCATGTCACCTCCCGCATCCACGTCATATGTCTATTTCATGGTCAGTTAAAAATATATTTTTTCATATACAACACAGTCATTTAAAACATGGTTTAAAAACATCTGAGGACGGATTTTTAAAAATGGAAAGAAATTTTTGTTTATAACATAATCATCTACAAAAACCTCTCTTGAGTTTCTAATGACTGTTATGGTTTTGGCGATTCGGATAAATCTTTGTAGGAGTAGCTTCCCGAATTTTCCTGTTTTTAGTCAGTGTTTTCAAATGCAGTTTCCGAGGAGGTGGAAATGAATTTTCAAGAACTGAAAGAGGCTTTTGTTTCTAACATCATCATTACAAAAAAAATCTCTGTTTTCTAAAATCTATTATGGTTTGGGATATAAAAATGGATTACAGGACCCTATTTTTTCAGAATTTCAGGAGGAAAAAACTCAAAGATAGTTACCGACTTGGATGCCACCTCATCAAATAAGAGTTGCTATCAAATTCGAATTTCTCTTCTTTCTCAACCATAATTATCAAGGATAGTTCCAAAACTCTTCAAATAGTTTTAGTTTCCTTTATTTGTGTTCTATTTTTGTAATGCAATTTTTAGATATTTGTAACAAATCTTGATATTTTTTCAAGATATCTTAGTTTAGAATTTGTATAAATACTTTATAATTTGAAGTAAGAAATGTTGTATTTTGTATAGAAGAAAGATATTGTATCTTTCTCAAGCCTCAGTGGACTTATTAGTAATAAAAAGGACATTCTTCACAGGATTCAGGTGTTGGACTATTTGGTGAAGTGCTCCTCTCATTGTCTATGTGTTATTCCTTTGTTTCCATGTTTATGTTTTCTTAAAACTGAATTATCTCACAGATTAGAATTTGTTGAAAAATACACTCTCATTCTGGTTGTATATAATGTCAATGTTTTCCTCTGATATCATGTTAAGGAATTCTTAATTGCTCTTTAACTTCTATTGAACTTATATCTCTTCCTCCACTCAATTTAATTTTAATATAAAGGGTTCAGTTAGTTCAACTACCTTGCCCTATGAAACTCCTTGAAAAACTGAGACAACTCCCTATTATGTTTGTAGACTCCATTGCCCAATGTCTCTTCCCTTGCTATTCCAACCAACCCAATTCACAAACCAAACTTCTAACACTCATAAATAGCCTAATGTCTAATACAACAATCTTACAGAGAGAGCCCTCTTTGAAGCTGGTAGGGTTAGATCCTAGCTTCAAAAGTATGTTTGTGGTTACCCTTTTGATTTCCTTCTGCAACCTCGGAAAATTACAGAGTGCTAACATTCTGGCGACCATACTGGGGAATTAAAAATAATCCTTCATTTCATTTTCATAAAGTTAATTTCCCTAGTTTATACATCTTTATTTCAAGAAGTCTAATAATCAAAATATTGGAAATAAAGGATTACAGGTTGTTTTTCATTTTTAAAGATATGGCTCCAAAAGGAATTCATACCCGAGCCAATCCTGATCTAGAAACACCTAGAATTTTAGACAATCCTAAAAAGATACTAAGAAAAATAAGTTTAGTGTTGGGTGTGGAGCCTGATTATCTTCTGTATTCAAAGGTTTTAGCCAGATGTATACCCCAGGAAGACTATACACCCCTCCACGCTGGGGGGTGCGGGGGGCACTTGTCCCCCCCGTGGGGGTCCGGGGGCTAGCGGTCCCTCGGCAGGGGTTCAGGGGCAGCGCCCCCGAAGCTAGAAATAGATGTAAAATTTCCTTGTAAAAGTCTAGTAATTTCTAGTCAATCTGGGCCGTTCATTAGGCGGATGATCTGACGGTAGAAGTTATGTTTAATTTAGGGTTTTTTGCCCTAGAAGGCAACCCCTCACTATATATGAGGGAATTGTATTACGTCTATGTATATCTATCTTTTGAGTGAGAAGAGAGAGGATATTGAGAGAAAAGAGGGTGTTACAGCGGATCTGCTATAGGTTGTATCTCTTCAATTTGCTAGATAATATAAAGGGAAGGACTGGTTGTTTCTCTGTGGACGTAGTGCAAACTGGGTGAACCACGTATATCTATGTCTCTCTTGTTTTATGCATTTTTTGTGTTTATATTTCTACAATATTTTATGTGTTCCATTGCCCTGTAATATATAGTTTTCTAACAATTGGTATCAGAGCTGAAGGTATATTTGGCTGATAAACTCACAGGAGAGAAGGGTTCCTGGTTCAAGTGGGAGCAATGGCAGAAGATGGTAGGTTTAGGGTCAAAAAATTCAATGGCCAAAACTACCAGCTGTGGAAGATGCAGATGGAAGATTATCTGTATCAGAGAGTTCTGTACCTACCATTGAGTGGAAAGACAAAGAAGTCGATGAGTATGACAGACACATAATGGGATATTCTGGACAGAAAGGCACTTGGAACAATACAGTTGTGCCTAGCGGTGTCGGTAGCGTTTAATATTTCATAGGAAACGACAACACAGGGTTTAATGTCGGCATTGGCCAAACTGTATGAAAAACCCTCAGCCTGAAATAAGGTATTTCTTATGAAGCATTTATTTAATATGAAGATGTCAGAAGGTGGATATGTTACAGATCATTTAAATGATTTTAATACAGTTACAAGTCAGTTAAGTTCTGTAGGGGTAAATTTTGATGATGAAGTTAGGGCTCTGTTATTTCTGTGCTTATTGCCAAAAAGTTGGAATGGTTTAGTTATGGCCATTAGTAACTCTGTCTCTGGATCTAGTACTTTAAATTTTGATGATGTTGTTGGTGCAATCCATAGCGAGGAAATGCGACGGAAAAGCTCCGGTGAGACATCAGGTAATGCTTTGACTGTAGAGACTAGGGGAAGAAAAATGGAAAGAGGAAGGAGCCCAGGATATCGCAGTAAGTCAAGAAAAGGCAGATCCAAGTCCAGATTGGGGATAGTGTGCTGGAAATGCGGGAAGAAAGGACACCTGAAGAAAGACTGCAAGTCTTGGAAGGGAAAAGAAGGATATGTGCAACAAGAAACTAATCATGAAGCAAATGTAACAGGTGACGTGTTGCAATATGCTTTGATTCTTTCATTAGAAAATATTATTGATGCATGGGTGATGATTCAAAGGCCTGTTTAGTCAATTTAGTGTTGTCTAAATTGCTATCATAAATTGTCAACCCGGGGCTCGTAAGCTGATGAAGTGAAGGTGTACAGTATATACTTAAGTAACCTCTTAGATTTTTTTTTGTCGTTTGGGGGTGTTGTGGTCAATTTAACTTCCTAAGATGGAGTGATGATTTTATAAACAAATGAGTGATTTGTGTGTGTATGGTGGTTTCTAAATGAGTGAGTGTGTGTAACTGATGGTTTCTAACTACCTTCTAAACTTGCAAAGAAAGAGCTTGAAAGAAATAACTTGAAATGAAACTGAAAGCAAAGCATAAAAACCACTTTCTAATGGCACTAGTCACTACTCATGCTGCTGCAATAAAAAGGTAAGAAAAACCACTTTAAAGACCAATTATAATGTTCATCTCTTCCTAACACTCTGCTTCCAACATATAGTACTATGTGAAACACGATTAAGAAGTAGTTAGATATAAGTCTAAAAAGTAATCAAGCTCTAAAATGACAAATTATAACACCACTGTGCCTCTCTCCAACATTCTGCTTCCAACATACATTGTAATGTGTAACAAGTGAAGAAAGAGTTAGTGATATAAGTCAAAAACTACTCAAAGCAAACTGTGATTTATTAGTATTCTGATCTCTTAAAGATGAACAACTTATGATAAGGAGACCATCAATATGTTAGCATACAACTTGAGAAACTAAACTAGAAATCAAGCTAGAAAAACAGAATAAAGGCAGCAACTATGAATATGACAACTGAAAATACCATTAGAGATAAAGCAAATACAACAAAGACACACAATCCCGGGCTAACACCTGCAGAAAACAATCCTGATCAGTTAAAGTAAATGCTGGAAATGAGATGACAGTGAAAGTAAATCAAAACTGTACATGTATTAAAGAAAAGGAAAATTGCTGAATTCAAAAGAAGGAAATGGCAAGAACATAAAGGTAAATTTACTATACAAAGGTTGTTATGAATGGGGGCCCTCCATCCACAAAACCCAAGGAAAGATCAGCTACTTGAAGGAGTCAAAACAGCACAGTCTTCTATTAACTCATATGCAGAAATTACAGTAAAAAGTGCTGAAACAGCAGCTTCAAAACAGAGTTTCTGTACACACTAAAATTGTAGCAATTACATAAACAAAGCAACTAAAAACTAATCCTTAAGCGTGCGCAGACGCTGGATTTTATAGGCATATGAACAACTGCCTACTGCGTAAAACATGAAACTAGAAATTCACTGACAGTCATGCTAATTAAATGGTACAGCAACACGTAAACAGGTTCGTGTGTTATCTGGAGGGTACGGTCGTCATGGAGGTTGAATCCAAGGTTGGATCCTGTCTCCCATAACCTGCATAGCGTGGAGGAATCGCCATCTGGAGTGACGTGACCTATCAGCTCACGCAGCACCGTTTGAGCTGGCTTTGTTGACCGAAGTTTGATCCACGTTGACCGGAGGTGTGCGTGGCGTTGCTGACTGAACCAATAGCATAGGAACCTTTAACACCTTCATTCCCACGTGCCCATGTGATTCGTTTTTCAAAATGACACGTGGAACATAGAGATCAATGAAAAGGCTGCGGAATGACTAGATAGCTGCGAAATTGCTGAATGGCTGCGGAATTGCCAGACAGCTGTGGAATTTCTGTGCATATGTCAAAAATCTAGACAAACAGTCAAACATTAGCAAAGTTAACCAATCATGCTTAAAGACATCAAATGTAATGATCTGGATAGGTTTATGAGGAAAATAGGGCAAAATAGAGGGATAGTGAGGAAAAGCTGTAGGTAATGATAGATAATTAGGTGCAAGTTAGAGGCTCTACATACCCCCACTACGAGGGTGTTGCATGTCCTCATGCAACGAAAACATTGTTTAATCCACCTGCTGAGATGTCTCTGCTAGGACATCTAGTCTTCTCCTCTTCCTCTGTGTAGCCACATTGACTCTTGGTTTCCTCACCAAGCATCTGAATTTTAAATTGACCAAAGCTCTGCTTAGCTTCCTGCATTTTTTCTTTAGCTTTCTGTTCTCCTTGTGCCAAAGGCCCAAATGAAGCATTGTATTATTGTGGACCATTTTGTCCACTTTACCTTGTTCCTTTAATGCTTCATTCTCTTGTGTGATGTGGCGGTTTAAAACTTCAAGCTCAAAAATTTCTTGTTTAAGTGAGTGAACTTGATATTCAAGAGGTAGAATAGTGCTTGGACCAGCAGCAGCTTGTTCTAATGTCTCCAAGTAGTTATATACTCTCTGCTGATCTGGGTCAATCTCTGGTGACCTCTTTGGACTAGGCTCATGCTCAAATTCGATTTCATGCTCCTGTTGAAAAGGGATTTCCTCTCGTGGAGGAGTAACCTCAACATGTGGTGGCCTTGCCTCAAAGTCAAGTCTTGTAGCAACCTTTTCAGGTGTGCTCAAGTCAATAAAGAGTGACTCTTTGTTCTTTGTGGCCCCCACTTTGTCTTGTAGCCTGCTGCTCCTCCTCACGGTGGTGATGCTCTGTTTTTCCTTTTGTTGCTTCTGCTTTTGTTTTTGCATCTTCTTGGAAAGGGTAGCCTCATGAAATTGGGCCAATCTATGTGCCAATGGCTGAGTGTCCTCTTCACTGGAATTTTCAGGAGTAAGGTAGGTTTCTTGGGCTATAGCTTTTCCTTTATCCTTCTTTTGTCTCTTCCTACTCTCCTTTTTCTTTTGAGCAACCTCTTGTACAATTTCTTGCAGGGTTTCTGTAATGTTTTCTTGGGCTGTTTGGTCAATATCTACAGCAAGCTCAGGGTCAATTTCTTCCTCAGAGTTATGGGCAGCAATTTCTTCTTCAACAAGGTCTTGGACAGTTTCTTCTTGGACAACAATTTCAGGGATAGTTTCTACTTGGACAGCAAGTTCTGGGGTAACCTCTTCTCTTCTTCTTCTTCTACTCTTTCTGGGCACTTTAGGTGAACTACCAGAGGCTTCTCCTGCCTCTTGGAAGTGGTTCCTCACAAGAAATCTTTCCCATGTATCCCTTTTGTCCTTTAACTATTCTTCAATTAGCATTTTGACAAGCCCGTGATGGTATAAATGTGGCTCAATATTATTTATGTTTCTTTGGACTGTTGAGCACATTTTTCTAAGGCTAGATAGTAGAAAATAAGGAAGATTAATGTCATGCTCACCCATGAAATGCATCATAATTTTAGCATGGTAAACATACAAAATTCCGAATCTTCCTTCACATGTAAAGAATTTCTGTACTAACAGAAGCAAAGCTGTCCATTCTTCTTTGACAAGACTAACAGGGATTCCCTTTTTAAAAATACTAGTGTCCATACCTGGATTTTTCAATATTTGCTTCCATTCCTGGTCTTCCACTGATCGATTCTTGAACCACCTTTCCCCAGTTTGAGGTAATGAAGTTACTTGTGCTAAACTGCCTTCTGTAACTGTAAATTTCAGATCTCCAATCTCCACTTTGTTGTCTTTGAAAGAACGAGCAAAAGCCTTTGTGACTTCCTTATGGTATCCCTTGAATTTTTGAATGAACTGGAGCCATTTGGCCTTTTGCAAAGCGTCTTTAGTTTGGGGATAGCCTTCTAAAAATTTAGAGCCCTCAGGCTCTGCCCTTAATAGCTTACCCATCAGCTCTCTGGCTGCCTTAACAGCACTGTTTTAACACTTGGTGAAAGAGTTATACGGGAGAAAAGTGTTTGAACAGTGGGTTTACGGCTACAGCAAAATAGCCGTGATGCACTTACAACAGTGGTCAAGGTTTTAGTGGAGAAATGAGAAGAAAATGAAACAGAGAGTGCTTACGGTGGACAGAATAGTGAATAAGACAGAGCAGTGAAGAACAATGGAAATGAGGGAGTGAATCAACAGCGGGAATGGAATTATGTATGCGTAGGAGGGTTACGAGTAATGGGTGAAAACGGTTAAATCCCATAGACGTTGGTCATTGGTGTACATCTGGCTGCGGAATTATAACTCAGAGTGCCGTAGTACAATTGTATACGTCACTCTGGTACGAGAGTTTTAATGAAACAACAGCCGTGTTTGGGTTTGAAACTGTAATGAGTAGGGACCGTTATGGATGAGGGTTACATGGATTTTCGGTCGAGGAGTGGAAGGATTTTGCAATCATTACATTAGGTGCCTCAAAACATAATCTGAAAACCATGCATAATGATATAACTGTTGGTCAGAAATTAGAACATACCTTGTGTATCCGCATCTTGATTCCTTTTGCTCATATGATGCTAACCTTTAATTGTTTATTGCTGCTACATGACCTTGCCTTCTAATAATGCTGGTGATTTTTTTCTGACTGCAGATTTCTTCTTGAAACAGAGTGTATTTTTTTTATGTGCAGGCACAGAGTGTATCGGCTGCGGAATTGGGATGTTGGCTGCGGAATTGCTCCTCAGCTGCGGAAACTGCAGTAATACCTTATGTCTGCACACAAACAACTTTGGCTGTATGAAATATTCCTGGAAATGACTTTATTAGTGAGATGAGACGGAATGGATGGATGGAGGAAAAAGAAATAAGGTGGAATGAGAATGATGGAATGAGTGAGATGGCGAACGAAGTGGATGAAATGGCGAAATGAGATGGAATAAGGAGAAGAGAGAGATTTTTTATTTGGAAAATATGAGGTGTCAGGTGACCCTGATTTTCACCTCAGATTTTCTGCATAAGACTGCCAATCAGAGATTGGTTTTCAGGCTTATACATTTATTCTTTTTTTTTTTTCTTTTTTTTTTTTCAAATTTGAAAAAAAAAAAAAAAAAAACCAAAGATCAGGCTGATGGAGGAGAAGAATCCTTCTCCACCAACCTTATTGCAGAATCTTCTTTAAACAACTTGACAAATTCCTCTTTTGAGAGTGACTTTTGGTAGACCTTCAAGCGATGGCCATTCACAATAAGAGTATGAAATTCATCAATAGTCTTTACTCGAACTGCTCCATTGCTAAAGACTTCATCAATCTCATATGGCCCAAGCCAATGAGTTTGAAATTTTCCTTTGAAGTCCTTAAACTTGGAATCAAACAATAGTGCCCAATCTCCTTTTTGAAACTTCTTCTCCTTGATGTATCTATCATGCCATTTTGTTCTTTGATGCTGAACTAGATCGGTCCTTAAAATGGCATCTTGTCTTATCTCATCTAGTTCATTTAACTGCTCCATTTTGTGCTTCTGGGCTTCTGAAAGATTCATCCCCAACTGGACTGCCATCTTGAAAGTTTTGACTTGGAACTCAATGGGGAGCAGGACTTCTTTCCCATAAACAAGTTCATAGGGAGAATATCCTGTGGTACTCCTCCATGTAGTTCTATAGGCCCATAAAGCTTCAGGTAGCCTTTCAGCCCAATCTCTTCTATGCAGATGAACAGTCTTGGTGATGATATTCTCAAGGACTTTATTTGTAGATTCCACTTGACCATTTGCTTGCGGATGGTAAGGAGTAGATGTTCTATGCTTGTTCTTGTATTCCTCCATCAGCTTCTCCATCAGATTAGATGTAAATTGGCTTCCTTGATCTGTTACAATTTCTCTTGGGACACCAAAACGAGTGAAAATATCCTCAAAAAGAAATTGAACAACTGAATTAATTCAATAGAAGGTGTGGGAGAGTCAATTCTTGGCTCTTGAATTCCAGGAATTCTAGGGCTAGGAGTATCGGTTGGAGATGAGAGAGGTGTCTCTTGTCTATTCCTTGAAGCAGATGGACTTGTAAAAATTGAACTTCGAGCTCTAGCTAAAAACCTTCCCCTAGAATCTCTAGCTCTATGCATGTCATTTTTTTTTTTTTTTTTTTCAAGTCAAGTTAATAGTTCTTTTTCTGATCTTCCAATTCACTCTAGGTGCAAGAAGAGAGCATACTCAAGAAACTACTAAATCAATAACTTTCTCTTTTCTGATCCTCCAGATCACTTTGAAGTGCAAGAGGAGAGCATACTTTGATAGGTTATCAACTTCTTTTCTTGAAATTTTATGTTTTTTTTTTCTAAGAATATGGCTACTTAATTTCACTTCCCCGGCAATGGCGCCAAAATGTTTAGTCAATTTAGTGTTGTCTAAATTGCTATCATAAATTGTCAACCTGGGGCTCGTAAGCTGATGAAGTGAAGGTGTACAGTATATACTTAAGTAACCTCTTAGATTTTTTTTTGTCGTTTGGGGGTGTTGTGGTCAATTTAACTTCCTAAGATGGAGTGATGATTTTATAAACAAATGAGTGATTTGTGTGTGTATGGTGGTTTCTAAATGAGTGAGTGTGTGTAACTGGTGGTTTCTAACTACCTTCTAAACTTGCAAAGAAAGAGCTTGAAAGAAATAACTTGAAATGAAACTGAAAGCAAAGCATAAAAACCACTTTCTAATGGCACTAGTCACTACTCATGCTGCTGCAATAAAAAGGTAAGAAAAACCACTTTAAAGACCAATTATAATGTTCATCTCTTCCTAACACTCTGCTTCCAACATATAGTACTATGTGAAACACGATTAAGAAGTAGTTAGATATAAATCTAAAAAGTAATCAAGCTCTAAGATGACAAATTATAACACCATTGTGCCTCTCTCCAACATTCTGCTTCCAACATACATTGTAATGTGTACCAAGTGAAGAAAGAGTTAGTGATATAAGTCAAAAACTACTCAAAGCAAGCTGTGATTTATTAGTATTCTGATCTCTTAAAGATGAACAACTTATGATAAGGAGACCATCAATATGTTAGCATACAACTTGAGAAACTAAACTAGAAATCAAGCTAGAAAAACAGAATAAAGGCAGCAACTATGAATATGACAACTGAAAATACCATTAGAGATAAAGCAAATACAACAAAGACACACAATCCCGGGCTAACACCTGCAGAAAACAATCCTGATCAGTTAAAGTAAATGCTGGAAATGAGATGACAGTGAAAGTAAATCAAAACTGTACATGTGTTAAAGAAAAGGAAAATTGCTGAATTCAAAAGAAGGAAATGGCAAGAACATAAAGGTAAATTTACTGTACAAAGGCTGTTATGAATCGGGGCCCTCCATCCACAAAACCCAAGGAAATATCAGCTACTTGAAGGAGTCAAAACAGCACCGTCTTCTATTAACCCATATGCAGAAATTACAGTAAAAAGTGCTGAAACAGCAGCTTCAAAACAGAGTTTCTGTACACACTAAAATTGTAGCAATTACATAAACAAAGCAACTAAAAACTAATCCTTAAGCGTGCGCAAACGCTGGATTTTATAGGCGTATGAACAACTGCCTACTGCGTAAAACATGAAACTAGAAATTAATTGACAGTCATGCTAATTAAATGGTACAGCAACACGTAAACAGGTCCGTGTGTTATCTGGAGGGTACGGTCGTCATGGAGGTTGAATCCAAGGTTGGATCCTGTCTCCCATAACCTGCATAGCGTGGAGGAATCGCCATCTGGAGTGACGTGACCTATCAGCTCACGCAGCACCGTTTGAGCTGGCTTTGTTGACCGAATTTTGATCCACGTTGACCGGAGGTGTGCGTGGCGTTGCTGACCGAACCAATAGCATAGTTACCTTTAACACCTTCATTCCCACATGCCCATGTGATTCGTTTTTCAAAATGACACGTGGAACATAGAGATCAATGAAAAGGCTGCGGAATGACTAGATAGCTGCGGAATTGCTGAATGGCTGCGGAATTGCCAGACAGCTGTGGAATCTCTGTGCATATGTCAAAAATCTAGACAAACAGTCAAACATTAGCAAAGTTAACCAATCATGCTTAAAGACATCAAATGTAATGATCTGGATAGGTTTATGAGGAAAATAGGGCAAAAGAGAGGGATAAGTGAGGAAAAGCTGTAGGTAATGATAGATAATTAGGTGCAAGTTAGAGGCTCTACATACCCCCACTACGAGGGTGTTGCATGTCCTCATGCAACGAAAACATTGTTTAATCCACCTGCTGAGATGCCTCTGCTAGGACATCTAGTCTTCTCCTCTTCCTCTGTGTAGCCACATTGACTCTTGGTTTCCTCACCAAGCATCTGAATTTTAAATTGACCAAAGCTTTGCTTAGCTTCCTGCATTTTTTCTTTAGCTTTCTGTTCTCCTTGTGCCAAAGGCCCAAATGAAGCATTGTATTATTGTGGACCATTTTGTCCACTTTACCTTGTTCCTTTAATGCTTCATTCTCTTGTGTGATGTGGCGGTTTAAAACTTCAAGCTCAAAAATTTCTTGTTTAAGTGAGTGAACTTGCTGTTCAAGAGGTAGAATAGTGCTTGGACCAGCAGCAGCTTGTTCTAATGTCTCCAAGTAGTTATATACTCTCTGCTGATCTGGGTCAATCTCTGGTGACCTCTTTGGACTAGGCTCATGCTCAAATTCGATTTCATGCTCCTATTGAAAAGGGCTTTCCTCTCGTGGAGGAGTAACCTAAACATGTGGTGGCCTTGCCTCAAAGTCAAGTCTTGTAGCAACCTTTTCAGGTGTGCTCAAGTCAATAAAGAGTGACTCTTTGTTCTTTGTGGCCCCCACTTTGTCTTGTAGCCTGCTGCTCCTCCTCACGGTGGTGATGCTCTGTTTTTCCTTTTGTTGCTTCTGCTTTTGTTTTTGCATCTTCTTGGAAAGGGAAGCCTCATGAAATTGGGCCAATCTATGTGCCAATGGCTGAGTGTCCTCTTCACTGGAATTTTCAGGAGTAAGGTAGGTTTCTTGGGCTATAGCTTTTCCTTTATCCTTCTTTTGTCTCTTCCTACTCTCCTTTTTCTTTTGAGCAGCCTCTTGTACAATTTCTTGCAGGGTTTCTGTAATGATTTCTTGGGCTGTTTGGTCAATATCTACAGCAAGCTCAGGGTCAATTTCTTCCTCAGAGTTATGGGCAACAATTTCTTCTTCAACAAGGTCTTGGACAACAATTTCAGGGATAGTTTCTACTTGGACAGCAAGTTCTGGGGTAACCTCTTCTCTTCTTCTTCTTCTACTCTTTCTGGGCACTTTAGGTGAACTACCAGAGGCTTCTCCTGCCTCTTGGAAGTGGTTCCTCACAAGAAATCTTTCCCATGTATCCCTTTTGGCCTTTAACTGTTCTTCAATTAGCATTTTGACAAGCCCGTGATGGTATAAATGTGGCTCAATATTATTTATGTTTCTTTGGACTGTTGAGCACATTTTTCTAAGGCTAGATAGTAGAAAATAAGGAAGATTAATGTCATGCTCACCCATGAAATGCATCATAATTTTAGCATGGTAAACATACAAAATTCCGAATCTTCCTTCACATGTAAAGAATTTCTGTACTAACAGAAGCAAAGCTGTCCATTCTTCTTTGACAAGACTAACAGGGATTCCCTTTTTAAAAATACTAGTGTCCATACCTGGATTTTTCAATATTTGCTTCCATTCCTGGTCTTCCACTGATTGATTCTTGAACCACCTTTCCCCAGTTTGAGGTAATGAAGTTGCTTGTGCTAAACTGCCTTCTGTAACTGTAAATTTCAGATCTCCAATCTCCACTTTGTTGTCTTTGAAAGAACAAGCAAAAGCCTTTGTGACTTCCTTATGGTATCCCTTGAATTTTTGAATGAACTGGAGCCATTTGGCCTTTTGCAAAGCGTCTTTAGTTTGGGGATAGCCTTCTAAAAATTTAGAGCCCTCAGGCTCTGCCCTCAATAGCTTACCCATCAGCTCTCTGGCTGCCTTAACAGCACTATTTTAACACTTGGTGAAAGAGTTATACGGGAGAAAAGTGTTTGAACAGTGGGTTTACGGCTACAGAAAAATAGTCGTGATGCACTTACAACAGTGGTCAAGGTTTTAGTGGAGAAATGAGAAGAAAATGAAACAGAGAGTGCTTACGGTGGATAGAATAGTGAATAAGACAGAGCAGTGAAGAACAATGGAAATGAGGGAGTGAATCAATAGCGGGAATGGAATTATGTATGCGTAGGAGGGTTACGAGTAATGGGTGAAAACGGTTAAATCCCATAGACGTCGGTCATTGGTGTACATCTGGCTGCGGAATTATAACTCAGAGTGCCGTAGTACAATTGTATACGTCACTCTGGTACGAGAGTTTTAATGAAAGAGCAGCCGTGTTTGGTTTGAAACTGTAATGAGTAGGGATCGTTATGGATGAGGGTTACATGGATTTTCAGTCGAGGAGTGGAAGGATTTTGCAATCATTACATTAAGTGCCTCAAAACATAATCCGAAAACCATGCATAATGATATAATTGTTGGTCAGAAATTAGAACATACCTTGTGTATCCGCATCTTGATTCCTTTTGCTCATATGATGCTAACCTTTAATTGTTTATTGCTGCTACATGACCTTGCCTTCTAATAATGCTGGTGATTTTTTTCTGACTGCAGATTTCTTCTTGAAACAGAGTGTATTTTTTTATGTGCAGGCACAGAGTGTATCGGCTGCGGAATTGGGATGTTGGCTGCGGAATTGCTCCTCAGCTGCGGAAACTGCAGTAATACCTTATGTCTGCACACAAACAACTTTGGCTGTATGAAATAGTCCTGGAAATGACTTTATTAGTGAGATGAGACGGAATGGATGGATGGAGGAAAAAGAAATAAGGTGGAATGAGAATGATGGAATGAATGAGATGGCGAATGAAGTGGATGAAATGGCGAAATGAGATGGAATAAGGAGAAGAGAGAGATTTTTTCTTTGGAAAATATGAGGTGTCAGGTGACCCTGATTTTCACCTCAGATTTTCTGCATAAGACTGCCAATCAGAGATTGGTTTTCAGGCTTATACATTTATTCTTTTTTTTTTTCTTTTTTTTATTTCAATTTAAAAAAAAAAAAAAAAAAAAAAACCAAAGATCAGGCTGATGGAGGAGAAGAATCCTTCTCCACCAACCTTATTGCAGAATCTTCTTTAAACAACTTGACAAATTCCTCTTTTGAGAGTGACTTTTGGTAGACCTTCAAGCGATGGCCATTCACAATAAGAGGAGTATGAAATTCATCAATAGTCTTTACTCGAACTGCTCCATTGCTAAAGACTTCATCAATCTCATATGGCCCAAGCCAATGAGTTTGAAATTTTCCTTTGAAGTCCTTAAACTTGGAATCAAATAATAGTGCCCAATCTCCTTTTTGAAACTTCTTCTCCTTGATGTATCTATCATGCCATTTTGTTCTTTGATGCTGAACTAGATCGGTCCTTAAAATGGCATCTTGTCTTATCTCATCTAGTTCATTTAACTGCTCCATTCTGTGCTTCTGGGCTTCTGAAAGATTCATCCCCAACTGGACTGCCATCTTGAAAGTTTTGACTTGGAACTCAATGGGGAGCAGGACTTCTTTCCCATAAACAAGTTCATAGGGAGAATATCCTGTGGTACTCCTCCATATAGTTCTATAGGCCCATAAAGCTTCAGGTAGCCTTTCAGCCCAATCTCTTCTATGCAGATGAACAGTCTTGGTGATGATATTCTCAAGGACTTTATTTGTAGATTCCACTTGACCATTTGCTTGCGGATGGTAAGGAGTAGATGTTCTATGCTTGTTCTTGTATTCCTCCATCAACTTCTCCATCAGATTAGATGTAAATTGGCTTCCTTGATCTGTTACAATTTCTCTTGGGACACCAAAACGAGTGAAAATATCCTCAAAAAGAAATTGAACAACTGAATTAATTCAATAAAAGGTGTGGGAGAGTCAATTCTTGGCTCTTGAATTCCAGGAATTCTAGGGCTAGGAGTGTCGGTTGGAGATGAGGGAGGTGTCTCTTGTCTATTCCTTGAAGCAGCTGGACTTGTAAAAATTGAACTTCGAGCTCTAGCTAAAAACCTTCCCCTAGAATCTCTAGCTCTATGCATGTCAATTTTTTTTTTTTATTATTTTTCAAGTCAAGTTAATAGTTCTTTTTCTGATCTTCCAGGTCACTCTAGGTGCAAGAAGAGAGCATACTCAAGAAACTACTAAATCAATAACTTTCTCTTTTCTGATCCTCCAGATCACTTTGAAGTGCAAGAGGAGAGCATACTTTGATAGGTTATCAACTTCTTTTCTTGAAATTTTATGTTTTTTTTTTCTAAGAATATGGCTACTTAATTTCACTTCCCCGGCAATGGCGCCAAAATGTTTAGTCAATTTAGTGTTGTCTAAATTGCTATCATAAATTGTCAACCCGGGGCTCGTAAGCTGATGAAGTGAAGGTGTACAGTATATACTTAAGTAACCTCTTAGATTTTTTTTTGTCGTTTGGGGGTGTTGTGGTCAATTTAACTTCCTAAGATGGAGTGATGATTTTATAAACAAATGAGTGATTTGTGTGTGTATGGTGGTTTCTAAATGAGTGAGTGTGTGTAACCGGTGGTTTCTAACTACCTTCTAAACTTGCAAAGAAAGAGCTTGAAAGAAATAACTTGAAATGAAACTGAAAGCAAAGCATAAAAACCACTTTCTAATGGCACTAGTCACTACTCATGCTGCTGCAATAAAAAGGTAAGAAAAACCACTTTAAAGACCAATTATAATGTTCATCTCTTCCTAACACTCTGCTTCCAACATATAGTACTATGTGAAACACGATTAAGAAGTAGTTAGATATAAGTCTAAAAAGTAATCAAGCTCTAAGATGACAAATTATAACACCACTGTGCCTCTCTCCAACATTCTGCTTCCAACATACATTGTAATGTGTAACAAGTGAAGAAAGAGTTAGTGATATAAGTCAAAAACTACTCAAAGCAAACTGTGATTTATTAGTATTCTGATCTCTTAAAGATGAACAACTTATGATAAGGAGACCATCAATATGTTAGCATACAACTTGAGAAACTAAACTAGAAATCAAGCTAGAAAAACAGAATAAAGGCAACAACTATGAATATGACAACTGAAAATACCATTAGAGATAAAGCAAATACAACAAAGACACACAATCCCGGGCTAACACCTGCAGAAAACAATCCTGATCAGTTAAAGTAAATGCTGGAAATGAGATGACAGTGAAAGTAAATCAAAACTGTACATGTATTAAAGAAAAGGAAAATTGCTGAATTCAAAAGAAGGAAATGGCAAGAACATAAAGGTAAATTTACTGTACAAAGGCTGTTATGAATGGGGGCCCTCCATCCACAAAACCCAAGGAAAGATCAGCTACTTGAAGGAGTCAAAACAACACAGTCTTCTATTAACTCATATGCAGAAATTACAGTAAAAAGTGCTGAAACAATAGCTTCAAAACAGAGTTTCTGTACACACTAAAATTGTAGCAATTACATAAACAAAGCAACTAAAAACTAATCCTTAAGCGTGCGCAGACGCTGGATTTTATAGGCGTATGAACAACTGCCTACTGCGTAAAACATGAAACTAGAAATTAACTGATAGTCATGCTAATTAAATGGTACAACAACACGTAAACAGGTCCGTGTGTTATCTGGAGGGTACGGTCGTCATGGAGGTTGAATCCAAGGTTGGATCCTGTCTCCCATAACCTGCATAGCGTGGAGGAATCGCCATCTGGAGTGACGTGACCTATCAGCTCACGCAGCACCGTTTGAGCTGGCTTTGTTGACCGAAGTTTGATCCACGTTGACCGGAGGTGTGCGTGGCGTTGCTGACCGAACCAATAGCATAGGAACCTTTAACACCTTCATTCCCACGTGCCCATGTGATTCGTTTTTCAAAATGACACGTGGAACATAGAGATCAATGAAAAGGCTACGGAATGACTAGATTGCTGCGGAATTGCTGAATGGCTGCGGAATTGCCAGACAGCTGCGGAATCTCTGTGCATATGTCAAAAATCTAGACAAACAGTCAAACATTAGCAAAGTTAACCAATCATGCTTAAAGACATCAAATGTAATGATCTGGATAGGTTTATGAGGAAAATAGGGCAAAAGAGAGGGATAAGTGAGGAAAAGCTGTAGGTAATGATAGATAATTAGGTGCAAGTTAGAGGCTCTACAGGGCCTCATTCCATGCCACACCTGATAAGAAACATTTTCATGATTATGTTCAAGGAGATTTTGGACAAGTTCGATTGGGTGATGATAAACCCTGTAAAATCGTTGGAATGGGTACAGTTTTCATAAAACAACAAAATGGAAATTAGTGGCTATTGAAGAAGGTAAGGCATGTTCCAGATCTAAAGAAAAATCTGATTTCAATAGGGCAGTTGGGAGGTGAAGGTTGCGTAACTACTTTCACAAATAAAACCTGGAAGGTCACTAAAGGATCCCTAGTAATAGCAAAAGGAGAAAAGGTTGGTACATTGTATTTATGCAATGGTATTTCTAATTCTGCTAATGCTTTAACCTCTACAGGAGAAGATACAACGTTGTGGCATCATAGGCTCGGGCACATGAGTGAGAAAGGGATGCAGATTCTTCATTCAAGAAATTTCTTACCAGGTTTGAAGCATGTTGATTTAAAATTCTGTAAGAATTGTGTTTATGGAAAACAGAAGAGAGTCAGATTCCTTAGAGTTGGGAAAGAAAAGAAGAGCGAAAAATTAGAGCTTGTGCATACAGATGTATGGGGACCTGTTCAGGTATCATCTCTTGGTGGCTCTCGTTATTATGTTACTTTTATTGATGATGCAACTAGAAAAACTTTGATTTATTGTATTCGAAATAAATCTGATGTATTTTATACTTTCAAGAAATGGAAAGCTTTGGTTGAAAATGAGATAGGAAAAAGGTTGAAGTGTCTCAGATCAGATAATGGAGGTGAATATTGCAACAAAGATTTTGATAGGTACTGTTCAAAGAATGGAATTCACAGAGAGAAGACAGTTCCAGGAACACCACAAGAAAATGGTGTGTCAGAAAAGATGAACAGGACAATCATGGAGCGTGCAAGGTGCATGAGATTGCATGCAGGATTTCCTTTACAATTATGGGTAGATGCTATAGATACTGTTGTTTATCTAATAAACAGAGGGCATTCAAGTTCCTTGGATGGTGGTATTCCAGAGGAGGCATGGACAAGTAAAAAGGTAAACTACTCATTTTTAAAGACTTTTGGTTGTGAAGCCTTTGTCCACATTAGCAAAGAAAATAGAACAAAGCTTGAGGCAAAATCAAAGAAATGTACCTTTATTGGATATGGTGTTAATGATTTTGGTTATCGCTTATATGATTATGAAAATCACAAAATCCTTAGCAGCAGAGATGTAATATTCAGTGAAAAGGTCTTGTATAAGAATCAGTTGCAGGAAAAACAAGAAAAAGAAAACAGAGAATACACAGTGCTTGATGATATCACAAGAAAAGTGATGGTGCCTGAAAATCATAATGATCAATAGCCAAAACAACAACCACAACAGCAACAAGCACTTCAAACACCTGAAAGTGGTGTTAGAAGATCTACCAAGATAAGTAGACCCCCTGAACGATACTCTCCTTCATTATATTATGTATTGTTGATTGATTTTGGTGAACCAGAATGTTATGAAGAAGCAGTGCAGGTAGAAACCAAGAAGAAGTGGGAGCAAGCCATGAAAGAAGAGATGGACTCCTTAGCACATAACCAGACTTGGGACTTAGTCAAGTTGCCTGCAGGTAAAATAGCATTGCAGAATAAATGGGTTTACAGGCTGAAGGAAGAAGATGGAGGAAAATAGAGGTACAAAGCTAGACTTGTGGTGAAGGGGTTTGCACAGAAGAAAGGTATTGATTTTGATGAAATATTTTCTCTTGTTGTTAAAATGACTTCAATTAGAACTATTTTAAGTATAGTAGTAGTTGAAGATTTGCATCTTGAGCAGTTAGATGTAAAGACAGCCTTTCTCCATGGGGATTTGGAGGAAGAGATATATATGTAGCAGCCACAAGGATATGAGGTAAAAGGGAAGGAGAAACTAGTGTACAGATTGAAGAAGAGCTTGTATGGATTAAAACAGGCTCCAAGGCAGTGGTATCTAAAATTTGATAGGTTTATGTCTGAACAAGGTTATACTAGATGTCACTCTGATCATTGTATTTATCTCAAAAGGCAAAATGATGGCAGCTATATTATATTGTTATTGTATGTAGATGACATGCTTGTTGCAGGTTCTAACATGCAGGAAATAAATGTGCTCAAAAGGAAATTGGCAAACTCATTTGAAAAGAAGGATTTGGGTGTTGCAAAACAAATCCTTGGTATGAGAATAACTAGAGACAGGAAGAATCACAAATTAACATTGTCTCAAACTAAGTACATAGAAAAGGTGTTGAAAAGGTTTAATATGAAGAATGCAAAACCAGTTAGTATACCTTTGGTTAGCCAGTTCAAATTAAGTAAGGAGGCATGTCCCAAGGCTCAGGAAGAAATGGCTCATATGTCTAAATTTCCATATGCATCAGTAGTTGGAAGCTTAATGTATGCAATGGTCTGCACAAGGCCTGATATTGCACATGCAGTTGGAGTTGTAAGCAGGTACATGAACAATCCAGGAAAAGAACATTGGATGGTGGTGAAGTGGATTCTCAGGTATTTGAGAGGTACCACAAATCAAGAATTATGCTTTGGTGGTTCAAACATTGCTCTACAGGGATATGTTGATGCAAATATGGCAGGTGACAGAGATAACAGGAGGAGCACTATAGGATATGTGTTTACTGTAGGTGGAACATCTGTCAGTTTAGTTTAAAAAATCCAAAGTGTTATTGCACTTTCAACAACAGAAGCAGAGTATGTTGCTGCTACAGAGGCTAGTAAAGAAATGATTTGGTTACAAAGGTTTCTGGATGAATTCGGAAAGAAGCGGGAGTTGGGCAGGTTATACAGTGATAGCCAGAGTGCCATAAATCTTGCAAAGAACTCTGCATTTCATTCCAAGACTAAACATATACAACTCAAGTACCATTTTGTACGGTAAACATTGGAAGATGGACAGTTGAAGTTGGAAAAGATACACACTAGCTAGAATCATGCAGATATGTTAACAAAAGTTGTAACTGGGGAGAAACTAAGAATCTGCTCAGTTTCAATTGGTCTTCAAGTATGATGAAGAAGATGAGAAACAGTCAGGTCCAAAGTGGAGTTATAGTCTAGCAAATATAGCAGCGGTGGAGTTGCTATAATCAGTTTCCAAGTGGGAGATTGTTGGGTGTGGAGCTTGATTATCTTTTGTATTCAAAGGTTTCAGCCGGATGTATACCCCAGGAAGACTATACACCCCTCCACATGGGGGGGCTAATCCCCCCCTGTTGGGGGGTCTGGGGGCCAGCGGTCCCCAGGCGGGGGTTCGGAGGCAGCGCCCCCGAAGCTAAAAATAGATGTAAAATTGCCTTGTAAAAGTCTAGTAATTTCTAGTCAATCTGGCCCGTTCATTAGGCGGATGATTTGATGGTAGAAGTTATGTTTAATTTAGGGTTTTTTGCCCTAGAAGGAAACCCCTCACTATATATGAGGGAATTGTATTGCGTCTATGTATATCTATATTTTGAGTGAGGAAGAGAGAGGAGATTGAGAGCAAAGAGGGTGTTACAGCGGATCTGCTGTAGGTTGTATCTCTTCAGTTTGCTAGATAATATAAAGGGAAGGACTGGTTTTTTCTCCGTGGACGTAGCCCAAACTAGGTGAAACATGTATATCTGTGTCTCTCTTGTTTTATGCGTTTTCTGTGTTTATATTTCTACAATATTTTATGTGTTCCATTGCTATGTAATATATAATTTTCTAACATTTAGCTGAAAGCTAGGGAAGCAATAGACTTCTTTCAAGGGAAAATTCCATTCCTGAAAACCTTGACACCATACATGATATTCACTTTGACTTACATTTTGAACACAATCTTTTTAGGACCAAGTCTGAAGCTTTTATTGATCAGACAATGGTTGATGAATCCATTCTTTAACATTACAAACCAATAAGACCATCAGTTGAACTTGATTTGGATCAACAAGCCCTCGAGAACTTCGACAAATTGCAGGATCTTGTGTCAGCACTTGATCAGGCTATACATCAAGCTTACATTCAACAATCTGTTGAACTTTCTACTCTTACTCTTGCAACATCAACTTCCTCATCCTAATCAGTTCATCTAACATCAGTCGACCCTACCTCCTTTGTAATTTCTACTACTCATCTAGAAGTATCACAAATAGTAACCCAACCTATTCCAACAAATCCTACATCTACACCTCCCATAAGACCATACATCATGGTTGCTCATTATGCTCCCTTGGTTTTACCTGCCCAGTTGCATGAGATGCCCTAGAACTATCAGACTAGGATTCCTCAATTTGATAGCACTAGTGCTATCAATGCACATCAACACATAGATAAAATGAATGACTTTTTTATCTTCATGAAGTAGATGAGAATGATCTAAAAGTGAGGTTGATTTCCTAGAGCCTAGGTGCAGAGGTGAGAAAATGGCTCAAAAACTTACCAGTAGGTAATATAGGTGATCTTGATGTATTTCACCAATCTTTCCTAAATAGGTGGGAAACCAAACAAAAGTCCTCTATAGATCCTTAATGAATAGACAAACCTTAAAATAGGACCTAATGAAACTGTAGAAGAGTACTATGACATGTTTAATAAGGTTTACAATGCAACCTTGACTTCCATTAAACCTCCCCTAGGCTTGGCCCTGATACATTTCCCAGAAGGATTCGATGTTGATATGTCTTATAAATTAAGAGAAAGAGACCCTATGAACTTAGAGGAAATGCAAGAAAATGCACTCAAATTTGAGCCAAATTTATTAGCCAAAAAAGCTAAATTCAAATATGAAGAAAGAGTAACAATAAAAGAGGAACCTTCATCTTCTTCTTCCCCTCATTATAAAATAGAAATTCTACTTAGAACAATGGAGGAAATGATGGATATAATCATTATAACTGATAGGGCTCCTCTGAGAGAAAATCAAACTGCACAAATAAGGAATCCAAACTTTAGAAGAAATCAACCCCAAATCAAGCAAAGGGACCCAAAAGGTCTAGACCAGCAGGTAATACCTCCTTTCCAAGAAAATTATACATATGAGGAGGCTGAGGTAGTTGATGATAAAGAGGACACTCAAATAAATTGAATGGGAGTAAATGATAATGACTCTGTATTTCTTACTCGGGAAGAAGAAGACCTTTTCCTATTATCCCAGGATGAAATAGAACCTGAAGAATAAAAAAATGATAAGAAAGGTTTTGAGAATGCCATTATGGAAGCCAATAAGAAATACAATATGACGAGTAGGAAAATTCTTGATACTCCTATTATAGAAATTTTTTGGCACTGCAACCCCAATCATAAATGTCCATAAACCAAGGGCTCTTAAGTCCCTAAAATTGTTGTTCCAACCTCTAAAAGAACAAGGTCAACTGATTACATCTTCTCCCAGAAGTTCTCCATGAAAAGCTACTCAGAACTGGTCAAAACTGGACCATCTCACCTGCTCCATGGTCAAAGTGCGCCGAATCCCACCTAAATACACACGGGAAGTGCGATGCATACTGAAAAGCCCTTCTATGGGGTGCGATGGGTGAGAGTGGACAAATGGCAGGGTCAATCTGCAAGGTGGAGGATCATGGAATCTTCTAGAAACTTCTCCTGTGAGAGTTGCCTCTCTGCATTTGCCCAGGGATGAGTAACAGATCATCAATCTCCAAGTGGAATCAAGAGCTATCAGAGAGAGGACACTAATCAAATCTCAAAAGCTGACTCACCCCCCTTGCAAAAATCTATATATGGATCCCTCATCCCAGAGATACAGAGGCTGGAATTTTGTATCTTGTAAGGAAGTGTTGCTAGTTTCTTGGTATAACATCATAGTGTTGGGTGATCTAAGATTTTCATGAGGTGAAGAAGGGCTTTCTTGCTGAGTGGATGATGCTGGGTCAGAACAATTGGTTGTAATCCTCTTTGCTATTCTTGATTATTAATAAAGATATTCAAGTTTTCGTCCACATTCTTATATGATTGATGATATATGCATTTGTGTGGTCAATATATATCTGGTCCTATATTGTTTATGATAGTAGATCTATGTTCTTGGATAGTGTTATGCTGCTTTGATTCTACAGGTGCTCTTTGAAGCTGGGTAGATGAGGAAGCGAGTGGCAAAGATATATCAGAAGGGAGAGGAATCAAGCAAGAAACCAAGCACAAGATAGAGGTTGGTATCCTTATTTCCCCTCTTATCTACTTCTCATAAAGGAAAATGAAAGTGGTTTTAGTTTGTTTGTTTCTAAGGTAGCTACCAGCCTTAGTGGGACTAGCAGCTCTGCATAGACACTAGATTTCCCGATAAAAAAATGGCGACTCCGTTGGGGAGCGAATAGATTGTTTGTTTGTCTATATTTGTTTGCTTTATAAACTTACAGACGGAGCCTGAAGTCAAGCCAGCTAGCCTTCGAACTGCATTTTCTATACAAGTGCAAAGTAGATCAATGTTGCTTCAGTCTATCTCTGGGTTTTGTTTATGAACTGAACAATCGATTTAAAAGATCTCTAATTTCCCTTGTGGTGGCTCTAGGAACCTCCTTAGATCACCCAACACTATGATGTTATACTAAGAAACCAGCAGCACTTCCTTACAAGATACCAAATTCCACCCTCTGGATCTCTGGGATGAGGGATCCATATATAGATGTTTGCAAGGGGGGTGAGTCAGCTTTTGAGATTTGATTAGTTTCCTCCCTCTGATAGTTCTTGATTCCACTTGGAGATTGATGATCTCTTACTCATCCCTGGGCAAATGTAGAGAGGCAAGTGTCACAGGAGAAGTTTCTAGAAGATTCCATGATCCTCCACCTTGTAGATTGACCCTACCATTTGTCCACTCTCGCCCATCGCACCCCATATAAGGGCTTTTCAGTATGCATCGCACCTCCCGTGTGTATTTAGGTGGTATGCAGCGCACTTTGACCATGGAGTAGGTGAGATGGTCCAGTTTTGACCAGTTCTGAGTAGTTTTTCATGGAGAACTTCTGGGAGAAGATGTAATCAGTTGACTTTGTTCTTTTAGAGGTTGGAACAAAAATTTTAGGGACTTAAGAGCCCTTGGTTTATGGACATTTATGATTGGGGTTGTAGTTCCCAAAAATTTCTATAACAGTTGCCCCCTAAAGCATGAGGTCATTAATCTATTGATGTCGGGTGAAATGCTTTATCATGAGGATTTGAAGTTTTTTCGAGCTGGAAGGCGACTTGTAATAAGATACAATACAATACATTATCTTCATAATATTTTTTCATGATCTAGCTGAGTTGGGCATTCCCATGCTCAGCTTTATAAATTCATTTTCATGTACATAAGACAGACAATCGTCTGAGTGCAGACTGATGATTCTGGTAGAGACATCATCCTTTAGATTGGATGATTATATGTGCAGCAATGATGTACATTTGATGTCTTTATTTTCCTGAATATATATCGCAACCCGGATGGATGAAACTAGATTCGGGGTCTTCAATCTCGTTCGATCTTTTCTCAAAGTACAAGTCAATCCATGTGAGAGATGTTCTAGGGTCGAACATGGAAAGAAATCGCTTGATTACCAGCCAATGATGTAAGTTGTTAACATGCACGAGAGGAATCACCGATAATGATGATGACCCTCAAGGTACTACAATACAATTCACGTGGTGTGAATAAAGGACTTGGCATCGAACACCACGCAAAATATTTCGGTCGGAGGCCATTGATGTAAACCTATCACCGGAAGTGAGAAAATTGCCATTGAGGCATGCAAGCTTCAAAGTACTGAAAGGGTTGTTCCTAGATCGACTTCCTGGATAATGAGCTGATGTTGACATGAAGCGATCCATCATAGGAGAGCCTTAGTGAATCCCACATCAATGACACAGAATAGAGGAAATGATTTTAATGGAGGTGAAAACGATCTGATGATATAAGGTTCTCGGTGGCGGTCATGCAAGGATGGAGCATAAATGTATTGCAGTGGATGAGACACAGGTGAATTCTCTGAGTGACTTCTCTTGAACATATCAGTGACACTGACATGATGGATTGGTAGAGTTAACCCCAAATATGGATGGTGTGATGGACCCATGGTGATATGACCAGTGAACAGAACAACCCAACCCGACTCGGATGCGGAGTGAAAGTGTCATTTTCAAGAGCGACTTGCTACCAATAAAGTTTCTTCAAGTTTTCTTCCCAATTTTTCCCCAATCATTGCTGACCAATACCTCTTTATTTTTGTCAAGCTTGAGGAGGATAACATGTGCTTGTTCTATAATTTGCCCTTCGGGCAAACTCATCGCTATGTTTTAACGAGCCTAGCGATAGTGAAACTCGTTCTTGTTTGTATGGACAAGTTTGTCGCTATTTGGGTTTTAACGAGTTTAACGACAAAGATAACTCGGTCCTTTTCAATTTTAGAGAGTCTAAAAATGGGATGTAAAGAAAACTCCAATAATCCTTTTTCGTCATATAATCCCTTGAGTCTGAAAAAGTATAAAACAATACAAAAGGGATGAATTTTCGGCACTTTTAACGAGCTGAACAAAACAAGCGCTCAATCCTTTTGTGTAATAATCCCTCAAGTCCAAAAAGATTAAAATCTAAAGGAGGGATAACACTTCCGGTCACTTTAACGAGATGGAGAGGCCAATTGCTCGACAATCTTTTCATATTTTATGAGTCAGTTGAAAAGATCTTAAAGGAGACTCATTTTTTTGAGGAACGAGTGATAATTTTGGGTAGCTGTTGATTCCAGGTAAGGTTTGGAATTTTCCAATCACGGCAGTGTCACAAGGATGGCTAACAGGATCACTCTTCGCAGGTTTTCCTCAAAAAGGGTAAACAATCAAACGGAGGTGAATGTTCGGCCAATACAGAGTGGAGGTGATGATGAGAACA
This sequence comes from Pinus tabuliformis, assembly GCA_031772625.1. Classification (NCBI taxonomy): domain Eukaryota; kingdom Viridiplantae; phylum Streptophyta; class Pinopsida; order Pinales; family Pinaceae; genus Pinus; species Pinus tabuliformis. Next base: position 725,063,132 of record CM062805.1, on the reverse strand, counting down.
CAACCAAGGCTTCAAAGGCTGATGATAATACATTCACGATGGTTGTTTACTGGAAATAGGTTCATTTTTTAATGAGCTTAAACTCTGGGGGAACGTTTGCTCATTGCTTATGTTTATTTTTTAACGAGCTTGAATTCTGCATTAAAACTGCTCGATGGCGGGTTTATTTTTTAATGAGCTTGAACCCTGTGGTAACACTGCTCATTATAAGTTTGCATGCCCCCAGCATAATAATGAAAATCGAGGTGCATGCCCCCCAAGCTTCATTGCATTCAACTTGGTGGTTGGAATGAAGGTTTACCTTTTAGATTTGGAAATAGATTTGTTTCGTTTTTTAATGAGGTTAACACGAGATAAGAACCATCCTCGAAATCCACTGTATTTATAGTATTTGATAGAAAATAAAAAACTGAAGGATGATTAAGTTTGCTGGAATAATCTTCATGGTAATCCAAAAGATGGGAGTGATGGTGGTAATCTTCCCGTGGTGCCTCTCCTAACATCATTGCCTGAATGATTCCTTTGTCTGTAGAATGTACATGTGACCAAGGATCTGAAGAGGTACCATATTCCTTAGACCTATCTATCCAAACATCGATGAGTTCTGATTTGGGTTTGGCCCCCAGGCCAAGAAAATTGATTGCTACAATATTTCTAAAATGGCAATGATCCATGCTGACAAAATGTTTAGGAATCTTCCAAATCCATTAGATATAGAATATTTCATATTGCAGGTTTCCACTGTGGCCACTTCCGACAGATTACTCAGAGGCGGTAGGGCAAAAGTACCCATTAAGGCAAGGTCTTTTAGGAGGCCTACTCCAATATTTTGAAGTGAACGATTGCTTCCATGGATCATTGGAATGCTTCCTGTAACTTGTGAACTATTGGGGAGGAACGTTTGTTGGTCGATGATTGTAATTCCCCCATAAAAGGGAAATGCAATCTTCTTGAAGTAGGTCGACACAATGGAATCCATAGCATAAATCCAGGGCCTTCCCAGTAGGATGTTGTAATCGAGGTTTCCGTCGATTATTTCAACATCTATTTCTACTGTTTTGCCCCCCAGTTCAATTTTCAAGTTACTTAAAATCCCGTATGGAGTATATGTTCGTCCATCAAATGCTTTTAATGTCGTCGAAGATCGCGACAAGGTTGGAGATCCTAAATTTTTCCAGCAACTCATCGACATAATACATGTAGATGCCCCCTCATCAATAATTGTTTGATGAACAGTTTTGTTGAGGGCTTTCACTTGAATGAGGAAAGCTAGTTGAGCTGGTAACCGAGGATCATATCCTTTGTGATTAAAGGACACAAGATTAGAATCCTTTGGGTCAATCCCACCTATTGCTGATAATAAAGCCTACTTTTGGGAGGGGATATTTTGCAGTACCTCAAGTGTCGACATAGCGGATGGCGATTGGGCTGGATCTTCCACTATATTATAATGCTGTGATACTCTGGCACGAGGATTAAATGTCGACTTGTGTACTACTCCCTTTGGTGGTTTTATTGTTAGCTCTAGAATGATGGGTGGCGCAACTTTTGTCGAAGTTTCTGTCGAACTACTAGGTTGATCTTTATCCTTGTTGTTCGACAGTTGTGGATTCCCATAATCTTTATTCCTTGTCGTTATCAAAGCATCATTTTGCTATTTCAAAACAGACAACATCAGCACGTGGGATGGGGAAGCATTATCACTGGAAACTAGATTTTTTCCTGGATTTGGAAACGGATCAGTTAATACCGCCCAGGTTTTCGAATTCTTGAAGAATTTTCTAATCTCTGCTTTATATGGACAATCTCTTGTCTAATGATCCTCATCAAATATAAGACATGGACGATTTGGTTTCTTATCTCTAGAAGGAATTGCAGAAGATTTTTCAGGTGATGATTCCTCCTGCTTCTTCTTCTTCCCTTTGTTTTTCTTCTTGCCCCCTAGTTGCTTGGTTTCTTTTCCTTTTTCAGTTGAGACGACATTTACTTCCAAGGTGAGAAGTTCTTCTTTTTCATTTTGACTAGAAATCTTACAGGCCTTTTTATATGTAGCCTTTGTTGATTTCGTGTCCGTCATACCAATCACGCCATCGTCGGCATGAGAGTCATTGATCGATTTAGGAGGAGGAGGAACGGAAAATTCCAGCCTGGGAGCATCAGGGATTTTATCGTAGAGTGTGCCAGACTGAGTATAAATCAAGTCTAAATATTGTGCACGAGCAATAACTTGCTCTTCAGTGACGACTCCTCCCTTTGCCACATCTTTTGTAATGGAAGGTAATAATGAATTAATAAACCATTAAGCTAAAAGCTGATCAGGAACATACATTTTTACCATTCTACGACGACGTCGCCACTCATGAATATGATTGGATATGTGTGTGGCCGTCGTTTGCTTGAAATTGGTAAGAAGTTCTGTTCCCATTTCGTACCTTATTGGTAACTGAAAATGGGTTACAAACGTTATAGCTAGGGCACTGAAGTTATCAAACGAAGCTCTAGGTAATTTGATATACCATTTTGCTGCCGGACCAGTTAACGTTCTCTGAAAAAGGATAAGCCTAATCGAATAATTATTTAGGGTGTTTGATGAACACCACAGATGAAATTTCATCACATGATTCGATGGGTCTTCAACCAGATTCCCATTAAATTTAGGAATATATGATGGAAGTTTATGCAGAATCGCTGGCCACCAAGGGGCATAAGCAATTGAATCATTCATTAGCCAATTTAGATCCGGTAACTCTAAAGTTGCCACGAAGGGTAACTGTTGATTCAGGTTTGGTGAAGCATACCCAGGATAAGATGGAATTGCCTGAGCAGTTGGTCTTTGCATACTAGCATAATGCATTTGATGCTGGTAACTTTGCTAAGGTTGATGGGCATAACCATTATAGAATGGTTGATTTTTATCGTTTTGAATATATAGTTGCCCACTATTTGTAAAGATTTGTTGCTCAAATCCTTGGTATACTTGTTGGAATTGCGGTTGTTGATATTGCGCTAGCCATGTGCTATTGTCCAATACTGGCTGTTTGACCAAGATGAGGGGTAATTGTACTCGTTTGGGCCTGTGTCATTCCACTAGTTGGCGATTGTGGTTGAGTCGCAGGGACAAGAGGTTGTTGCATTACAACCTGAGAAACCTGAGGTTGGCATAAAACAGGAAACGCTTGTACTTGCGACACCGTCACAATAGCTGGCGTAATTGGTATATTAGACATAGGTAAACATTGTTGCATTGAGTATACAACTCTTGGTTGTTGAGGCAATATTGGCACCCAACCGCTAGATGTAATTCCAGCATAACCTGAATTTTGTTGTGAACTGTCGTATGGTTTTCCTCCAGGAGGAGACAATGAGAGGGTATATTGTCCCCCATACGATGGTAATCCGGTACTCAAAGGAATTGTTTGTCCTTAAGGGTCGGACTGCCCAAATTGACACCATGAAGGATCAATTTGTTGAGACTCAACATAAGAGTTCCCGGATATTATTCCGGATGAACAAACGGGAATGGACCATACTGTCAAAATAGCCTCTGAGGGGGCCCCATCTAGCGATTAAGAGCTAGTTGGGACAGATGGTATGCCGACGAACATTGTTGGAGTGACAGCTGGAAGTTCTGCCGTTACTGTGTCAGATGACACAGTCCTAGATGTTGATGGTTGTTCAGACATTTCTAGTCTATCCAAATGATTTCTTAGCGATTCTATGGGAGCTTCCGATAATGGTAGACTAATTTATGATGAAGAAGGATATAGGGTGATCCCGACTCCAAATTGCGATGGAGTACTAGATGGAGGATCCTCGACAATCTCTTCTATAGTAATCAGACCAGGTGGAAGAGGTAAACTGTCAGGTCGATAAAATATTTCTGGTGCCGAAGAAGGTATAGAATCTGCAGCGATAGATGTTTGGGGAATAACACCTTCCGAATCAGCTGTAGATGGAGCTAGTTCAGTAATACAAGTGTTTACCTTCACACTAGGATTAGCTCTACTGTCCTTTGGTGGCTGCGGAACTTCTTCTGTAAAGGCAGGGATACAAGAAATGGTTGGAGTAACCGGAGTTTTCGATGGTGTTGGAACACTTATTCTAACCTTACCAGGGGATTTGGAACCAGTTAAATGAGTTCACTTCGTCTGTAACAGTTTTTATTTTGGGACAAAGACGGTTGACTCGTAAGCCTCCGCGAATGATGGGGTTTCAATTGAATTTCTTCCACGATTGCAGATTACTCGATCAACTAAAAATCAAGGGGAAATATGTTTCCGAATTAAATGAATTTTAGACGCTTTGGCACAACTTGTTTTTTCAATTTTTAAGAGTCGAGAAAAAACAAAAGATGACTCTAGTCGCCTTCGATTTTTAATGAGCTTGAAGTGACAAGTGCTCAGATGGACCTTTTCCTTTAAGGAGTCTGAAAAGGAACGAAAGAGACTGCTCTGGAAATCTAGACAGAGGGATTACCAAACCAATCGTAAAACCACAAAATACTTTTTACGGTACGACAGTCAATCTTCCCGAATGCTGTGTTCATTGCATTGCGATCGATAGGGCGGCAGACACGGCTTCCTATGGATAAAGGATAAAGCATATTGTGGTCTCCCAATATATATTCGACGGTACGTGGGTGCACAAGTCCGTACTGGCACTTATCGTCTCGAAGTGGAGGAATCACCCAACCAGGAATGAAAACAATAGTTACCAGGATTTACGACGCCGGAATATGTCTCTAGCCTAGACTTCTAAATGTTGTGCGTTAGGTTCCAAAGCATTTTTAGATTCATTCAATTTATTTTACAGTTGATCTTGCTTAAGAAATTTTCCTTTCAGGTTCACCGCATGATGTAGATATACAATTCCTAAAATGCAATCTAAGATGATAAACAATCGTTTAATATTCTTTTTGCAATGAAAATCCTAGCTACTAAGGAAAGAGAGATGATATTCTTTCAACATAGAGCAGAGAGCACACACTATATGCACTGTCCTAAATCAAACCAACAAACAGTCTAAATGAAAATGCACATGCATGTATTTTTTTTCAGCCTTCTTAATGTGTGAATGATAAAAAGAAAGCTAAACGCGCAAATTTGAATTATTCTCAAAGCGACTTTACTAACAAGTTTCTTTCAAGACAAAATGAAGACAATGACGACACTTTGCGATTTGGAATTGAAAAATTGCTTTCAACACTTGAAAAACTACTAATTCAAATCAAATACAAGAGTAACAGTGTAATAGACTATCAAGAATAATCGGATTCTCTTCTATGACTAAAAACGACACTTACGACACTTCCAAATCAAGAAACGACAGTTCAATTACGTTACTTCTTTGTAAAAGAGAACTGAAAATAGCTCAAAATACATAAAAACATTTACAGTTCTTTGCACAATTGATGAAGAATAATGGTAAGGAAGGGGGTTCCAACAGAGATATACTGACTACAGACAACAAAACTCCTGAATAGAGCCGAAAAGAGTGAACACAGAAACCAAAATCTAAGAGCAGAAGCGGTCTTGTCTGATCAGCGCACCTGTAACACAGGGAAAGTGAGATGTAGCGCACCTACTACACTCGTGAAGTGCGATGCATCCAGATTCCAAACAAGAGACAGTGCGATGGTACAGGGACGAGACTCCAACTGGGTTCCGGGTCACAGTTTGCAGCTTAGTTCAGGGATTTAGGCCGAGCAAGTGGTAATCAGTAAATAAATCACAGGGGTAGATCTAGGAACAACCCTTTTAGTACTTTGAAGCTTGCATGCAAGTTTCTCACTTCCGGTGACAGGTTTACATCAACGGCCTTCGACCGAAAGATTTTGTGTGGTGTTCGACGCCAAGTCCTTTATTCACACCACGTGAATTGTACTGTAGTACCTTGAGGGTCATTATCATTATCGGTGATTCCTCTCGTGCCTGTTAACAACTTACATCATTGGCTGGTAATCAAGTGATGTCTTTCCATGTTCGACCCCAGAACATCTCTCACATGGATTGAATTGTACTTTGACTGAAGATCGAACGAGATTGAAGACCTCAGATCTAGTTTCATCCATCCAGGCTGCGATATATATTCAGGAAAATAAAGACATCAAATGTACATCATTGCTGCACAGATAATCATCCAATCTAAAGGATGATGGCTCTACCAGAATCATCAGTCTGCACTCAGACGATTGTCTGTCTTATGTACATGAAAATGAATTTATAAAGCTGAGCATGAGAATGCCCGCCTCAGCTTGATCATGAAAAATATTATGAAGATAATGTATTGTATTGTATCTTATTACAGGTCGCCTTCCAGCTTGAAAAAACTTCAGATCCTCATCATAAAGCATTTCACCCGACATCAACAGATTAACGACCTCATGCTTCAGGGGGAAATTGTTATAGACATTTTTGGGCACTCCAACCCCAATTATAAATGTCCATAAACCAAGGGCTCTTAAGTCCCTAAAATTGTTGTTCCAACCTCTAAAAGAACAAGGTCAAATGATTACATCTTCTCCTAGAAGTTCTCCATGAAAAACTACTCAGAACTGGTCAAAACTGGACCATCTCACCTGCTCCATGGTCAAAGTGCGCTGCATCCCACCTAAATACACATGGGAGGTGCGATGCATACTGAAAAGCCCTTCTATGGGGTGCGATGGGTGAGAGTGGACAAATGGCAAGGTCAATCTGCAAGGTGGAGGATCATGGAATCTTCCAGAAACTTCTCCTGTGACACTTGCCTCTCTGCATTCGCCCAGGGATGAGTAAGAGATCATCAATCTCCAAGTGGAATCAAGAACTATCAGAGAGAGGACACTAATAAAATCTCAAAATCTGACTCACTCCCCTTGAAAACATCTATATATGGATCCATCATCCCAGAGATCCAGAGGCTGGAATTTTGTATCTTGTAAGGAAGTGCTGCTGGTTTCTTGGTATAACATCATAGTGTTGGGTGATCTAAGCTTTTCATGAGGTGAAGAAGGGCTTTCTTGCTGAGAGGATGATGTTGGGTCAGAACAATTGGTTGTAATCCTCTTTGCTATTCTTGATTATTAATAAAGCTATTCAAGTTTTCCTCCACATTCTTGTATGATTGATGATATATGCATTTGTGTGGTCAATATATATCTGGTCCTATATTGTTTATGATAGTAGATCTATGCTCTTGGATAGTGTTATGCTGCTTTGATTCTACAGGTGCTCTTTGAAGCTGGGTAGACGAGGAAGCAAGTGGCAAAGATCTATCAGAAGGGAGAGGAATCAAGCAAGAAACTAAGCGCAAGATAGAGGTTGGTCTCCTTCTTTCCCCTCTTATCTACTTCTCATAAAGGAAAATGCAAGTGGTTTTAGTTTGTTTGTTTCTAAGGTAGCTACCAGCCTTAGTGGGACTAGAAGCTCTGCATAGACACTAGATTTCCCGATAAGAGCTCCAACCAAAAAGTCAGTTGAAACACCTGCCAAGAAGAACGTTGAGATTCTAGCTAGAAGGAATCCTAATGTTCCAATCTAGAAAAACCTGATACTACATCAAAATCAATTCAAACTAATGACCCCTCTACCAACCAACAAAGAGACATATCCCAAAAGGATTTGGCTAATAAACAAGAGGTTGCCAATTTAAATAAAGCTCATACGTCATTTAATATAGAAAATGAATTGGTGAAACTCAAAATACCCATTCCTTTGACAAAATTAATGAATAAAACTACCTATAGATCACATGTAATGAAAGACCTAAGCATAGGATAGAACGCTCATACATTCAATGTATCAGATGATCAACCTGAAATATTGTTTGGCCCTAGAGTCAATGGTAAACTTCAAGAGGGAGATATACCTCCCTTTTATGTTAGTTTGACTATTCATGATAAAATCTTACACAATTTTATGCTTGATTGAGGGGCCTCCTACAATCTTATGCCTAAGTTAATCATGGAGAAATTAGGATTAGATATAACCGGAAGGTATAAAGACCTGTATTCATTTGATTTCATTCAAGTAAAGTACCTTAGACTTATAAAGGATTTATGTGTCAACTTAGTCCAACTACCAGCCAAATGTCTTCTAATGGACATAGTTGTTCCTGATATACCCCCCAAATATGGCATGCTTCTTTCATGTTCGTTGGGACCCAAACTCCAGGGAACCTTACAGATGGATATGATCTACGCTACAATCCTAGTATTTTTTCAGAATAGGAGACTTTATAGGAAGAAACTCATGAAATTCATGATCACAACTCATGAGAGACCTAATAATTATCCCTTGTACTCTGTCGCTTCAAATCTTGACTCGTTTATTTTGTATAATGATGGAATGCACAAGAACAAGTTACTGACCAAAACACTACATTATGTCACACTGAGGAATGTCAAACATTAATCAGTAAACATGATAAATCAGACGAAGTTTTATGAAATTTGAGTTTTGATGGATCTATTCGTAAAGAAGGGGCAAGTGCTGGTATATGGGTTTCAAATTATTACACTCATCACTCAGAGGGTCATTCGTATAAATTGAATTTCCAGTGTTGTAATAATGTAGCAAAGTACGAAGCCTTCATCTTAGGGTTACATCTTTTAAAGAAGCTGGGTGCTAAAATGATTTCCATTCATGGAGATTCTGAGTTGGTAATAAAACAAATCAAAGGAGAATATTCTAAAAAAATCCAAGGATGAGAGCATATAGCAATGTTGTGTTGGATTTTCTGCATTCTTTCACTGAATATAGTTTGTCCGTGGTTTCAAGAGATCAAAACATTCTTCTTGATGGTGTTTCTATTTTGACAAGTACTCGTAAATATCCATTTCGTCCTACTGGCCAATATACTGTTAAAGTGAAAAATAGACCTACTGTACCTAATAACATTAGATACTAGCAAGTTTTTGGAAATGATGCCTAGATTGAGAATTTTTGGCAGTCGAAAGAGGAATTTGAAGATGATAATATAGATATAGAACTTGATGTAGAAGATATTGTACATAGTAGTGTGAATAAATTAGAATTGAATGAAATAGATGAAGAGAAACAAGAAACATAAGTGTTACAACTCAAAGATAATATCTTACCTAGAGGGCTAGTTCCATTAGAATATTTGTTTGATTTCAATGATGTAGCTAAGAAGCCCACAATCAAACCCACTAGAGCTGGTATTGAGGAACAAAATATTGGGACTAAAAAAGATCCCAAAATGATCAAACTATCTAAATTGTTACCCCTAGCCGAGAAGCTAAAATACATTGAATTGTTCAAAGAATTCATTGATGTTTTCACCTAGAGTTATGAGGATTTAAGATCCTATGACACAAGCATTATACAACATAAGATTCCCTTAAAATAAGATCATAAACCTTTTAAATAGAAATTAAGGAAAATAAACCCAAAGCTTATGCCTCTTATTGAAAAGGAATTAAAAATAATATATGATACAAAGATCATAGTGCCCTTGAGATATTCGAAATGGGTATCCAATTTGGTTCCCACTCGGAAAAAGACTGGTGAGATCGGGCTCTGTATTGATTTTTGGAATCTGAATAAAGCATATTTAAAAGAGAATTACCCTCTTCCCAAGATGGACCACATTCTGCAAAAGGTGGTTGGATCCAACATAATTTCCCTATTAGATGGCTTTTCTAGTTATAACCAAGTCTTCGTACACGCAGACGATCAAGAGAAGACACCGTTTACTACACCCTTGGGCAATTTCATGTATGTGAAAATGTGTTTTGGTCTAAGGAATGATGGAGCTACTTTTCAAAGAGAAATAGATTTTACCTTTGCTGATGAAATGGGTCATTTGATAGTCATATACCTAGATGACATCATTGTTTTTTTTTTAAATAGATGAGGAACACCTAAATCACCTCAGAAGAGTCTTTGAAAAATGTACGAGATTTGGTATTTCCCTTAACCCCAAGAAAACAGTGATTGGTTTGCAAGAAGCAAAACTGCTAGGACACATAATTTCAAAGGAAGGAATCAAAATAGATCCCAATAGAATTGAAGCTATACTCAAAAGTAATCCACCTAGAAATGTAAAGGAAGTTCAATCTTTTATTGGACAGATAAATTTTATGAGGAGATTCATTCCTAATTTAGAAGAACTTGTAAAGAATATAACAAACATGTTAAGGAAAGACACTGAGGTGAAATGAAACATGGAAGCTAGACAATCATTTAATAAGGTAAAATAGGCTTTAACTCAGGCTCTTGTATTAATTAGTCTAGATTTTACAAATAATTTCCTAATTTTTTCATTTGCTTCTGAGCACACAATTGTTGCAGTTCTCTTGCAGAAAAATAATGAAGGCCATGAATAGCCTATTGCTTTCTTTAGCAAAGTTTGAGAGATGCATCATTGAAATGTGACATCATGGAAAAAAATCTTTTGCCCTAGTAAAAATCATAAAATATTTTAGAGTGTATATTCTTCATTCACATATTATTTCTTTTGTTCCAAATGATGTAGTAAAAGATATATGATCCAAAACGATCCTGATGGCAAAAGGGGTAAGTTGATTGTTGTTATATTAGAATATGATATTGAAATTTGACTCACTAAACTCATCAAAGGTCAAGGGTTAGCGAAATTAATGGCAGAATCTAACTCACATGCTTTATATAATTTTTTTAGCAATATTTAATGAACTAGATGAGCTGGTGACTCCACAGGTAGCAAAAGCTTTTTCTACCTCTCCCTGGTATGCATACATTTTTTATGTTTTACATAATTTATAAGATCCACCTGGTTTAACTAAAACAAAAGCTAGATTTATTAAAATTAAAGCTATCAAGTTTTGTATTTTGGATGAAAATCTGTATTGGAAAGATGCTGGTGGAGTTTTATTGAACTGTTTATTGGAAAATGAAGTAGATAAATTTATGCAAGAGTTTCATGAAGGAGATTGAGGTGGACACTTGTACTGGAAGACTACTGCCAAAAATATTTTGAGGCTAGGATTTTATTGGCCCACCTTATTTTAGGCTGTCTAAAAGAAAGTTACTTCATGCCGCAAATGCCAAATATTCGAAGGCAAAAAGAAACTATTGCTTTTACCCGTAAGGCCTATATCTGCTGAAACTCCTTTCCAACAATGGGTCCCTAAATTTATATGATAAATTTACCCTGCCTCTTCTGCCCAACATATGTGGATTCTTACAGCCACTGATTACTTTACAAAATGGATAGAAGCCATACCGACTAGACAAGCCTCTGATGCAGTCATCATAAAATTCCTGGAGAACAATATCCTTGCAAGAGTGGATGCCCTAGGAAAATTATTACTGACAATACTATAGCTTTCAGGTCAAAGAGGATGGTATATTTTTGCAAGAAATATCAGATAACATTGGGACAATCTACAACCTATTAACCTCAAGGAAATGGATTGGCAGAATCTTCCAATAAAAGCTTAATTAATATTATTAAAATGTTGTTGCAGGATAATAAGAAATCATGGTACAACAAGCTGGTTAATGCATTGTGGGCATACATGCTTACTACCAAAAATTCAATAGGCATGTTTCCATATGAGGTGGTTTATGGAATAGATGTTCCTTTTCCAACCTTGTTGGGAATTCCTATTTTAAAAATGCTGCAAGAACTGGAGGTTGAACCAAATTATTTACAGAGGAGAATAAACCAGACAATTAATTTGTAGTAGTCAAGGGTGGAAGTTCATAACAGAACTCAGTTAATCCAAGAAAGCATCAAAAAGACATTTGACAGAAGAACTAAGGCTGGTGATTTTCAGATCGAAAATCATGTTTTGAAATGGGATTCCAAAAGAGAATAGAAAGGAAAACATGGTAAGTTTGACAATTTATGGATGGGACCTTACATTATTTATGCTTACAGAGGTAACAATGCATTATTTCTGAAGAACACAGATGGAACAAAGTTACCTGGAGGATCTGTCAATCGTAGGATGCTAAAGCATTATGTTTTTCAAGACTAAATAATAGTTTTATCACACCCATTGTAGATACCATTTACTTTGTACTATCATGAGTGGGTAGCTTATGTCCCAAAGTTGAAGCCCATGGAGAAGGCCCTAAGATTTTAGTAATTTTTCCACCATAACTACAACAAACACGAAAAATCAGATGCAGTCAAACATTGAAGATAAGGATTCAAGGCTACTAGTCTACTGTTCTTGACACTTCACCAGGAAGTGCCATCCCTAGCTAGAGCCACTGTTAGGGTCCTATAGTTTATACGATGAAATGATGATTGAATCATTCCTTTCAGTATTTCATATTTTAAATAATATTGCTTACTGCAAATGATTTCCAAAAAATATAGAAGAATGAAAATAAAAATGAAAAGAGGGTATAAATACAAAAATAGAAAAAGAAAAAAGAAAAGAAATGATAAAAGAACCCCAAAAAACAAAAAATGAATAAATTTGAAAGTGATGCTAGTTGAAGTGCCACTAATAGTCTACTGGTTTTGCAAAGAATAAATTCATGAAATTGTGTGCAGCTTGTCTAAATTCCACAATAGCTTTGTGCTTGAAACATACAATTTAATCATGTTCAAGCAAGTTTCAGTTTATTTTAATTAGATTAGAGTAAATAACTTAGCCAAACAATGTAATCTTGGCTGAGATTATATAGGTAGAATAGGTGAATAAGCTAATCCAATAGTTTAATCTGGATCAATGTAGGTGTTAGATTAGTTTAGTTGTTTGAAATAAACATTCTTATTCCTTTAAGAATGAAAAAATAAATAGGGTTTGCATGTTTAAATGCACCCTCATTCGTTTAAAGTTACATTAATGTAGGAAAACGATTGATTTATTATGAATTTGGTGAATTTGGTCATTTATCCAAAGTTTGGACTTTGGTGTAAAAGTTATTTATCCGAAATGTGTTGTGGGACCGCCGACGCTAAACTCCGCAAACATCACCTTCCCTGATAGCCAACCTGTTTTGACCTGACGTCCCTTAAGTCTTTTTGAACCCCCCCGAGCAGAGATTCTCTTTAACGATGAGGCAAGGGGGGTCTAAAAAGTGGTTTCCTTGCCACTACGTGTCCTCTAATAATTTTGGACCCCCCACCTGAAAGTAGTTTGCGCTATCCTGCCTTCCCACCAATGTTCACCTACCACATCCCTTCTCAACCTCCATTCCACTATCGCCACATATCCCTCCTCTTGTCATTTCCTTTCAAAGTCCCCACATCTTCATCCCCTTATCCTAATCTGCCACGTCGATGACCATTGCACCCGTCCTGTTGCAGTTTCCTCCCTTTTACTCTGTTCTGTTACAGAGTAAATGCAACTCACAACCATTGATCCAATGGTTCTGCTCCATTTGTGAACTATAAACCTCCATTTTGTCTCACAATCACATCCTTTTCGCCTTTTGCCTACTATACATTTCTCTTGTCCCCTATTTCTTGCCTACCAGAAACTATTCATAGACGAATTGGCTATCTCCGATGATTTACAGAGGAATTCCCACCTAACATTTTTCGGAGAGTTACTAAGATTTTCTACAAATTCCCTCTATCAGTTTCTCCTGCATTCATTCTGTAACCATGATGGCCCCCAAAATTACCATTGTGGTGAATCCCATGCTCACTCCCCCTATGGATTTAGACCACATTGCTCGTACTGACAGAGAATATAAGATAGTCGAGACAAAGTGTGAATTCGACTTCTTTGAATTACGCGTTGGTTTCATGATAATAACCTAGACCAATTTGATGAAATGAGCCTCTAGCACTCTAAGCTACCCCTGTTCGTTTTCCCCAGCCTTCTAACTTCCCTGAATTCTTCCTAAAGTGTCATGCCTCTTACCTTTCAAGTAAGAGGGCTATCATTCCCCCAATGGTGTAATCATTTTCACCATTACTTCTGAGAGCATAAACCAAATGTTTTAGGTCCCCTACAGTGATTCCATCACTCCTTTTTCCCTTGAAGCTCTCAAAGAAATATATCAGAGGCTAACATTTCCTCAGAGAGCCAGAATTTTTGAGGTCTTCCTGCCAGAAGACTCTCCACTCCCCGAGAAGAACCCCCCTTATCCCTCTTCTATTTTCCCTCAAAGAACCAGATAGATTATATTTGTCCTGTCTTACCTTCTTTCTTACTCTTATGATGAATGGTTAGATGGGCATACTTTAGGCTTCCTATCCACCCTTTCTACAGAAGAAGAACTATTAGTCACGTTTGACTATGGTCACTTCTTCGCAAATGTAATTCATGAACAATTCCTTCAGTTTCTAACTGAAGGAATGTTCTAATATTCTTATATTCTTATGTATATGTTGTCTTATTTCAGACATATAGGTTTCCCTTTGTAGTGCAGAATCTTGTTCAGGAGGGAGAGCCTCAATCCATTATCTTCTCGACCTCCATGATCAGAAGATAATCACAAGAATTCATTTTTACAAAGTTTATTGATCAGTTTGTGTATCCAACAACTTGTTTGCTGAAGTGCCAGTAGATTCCAAGAATTAATGCAGATATTCAAAAGGTGTTACAATTGAGTTAACATGTGAAGAAAGGAGATTGGTACCTATACTAGTCATTTACAAAGATCAGAGTTTATAGCTCAGAGAAGGCACCATATAAGTTGCCCAAGTACTTTCCATTGAGAATATTTGCCTTGGAGTACATCAAGAAAATAATTCACTTAGACAACATCCATTTTGTGGTAGCCAAGAAGAAGTCTCAATTCCAAATTAAGACATAGATAGGACCTTTCAGCTACAACAATATAGCAACAAGAGAGGAAGCAAACCTCATGCTAAAACAAATGAATTTCTCTCTTAGTTTTACTTGGTCTTATGACTCCTTTGTGGTAATTTATAAGTTATGAGTGGAACAAAAGGAAACTCCTTATGTGCATACCCAAAGGCCAGAAATAGAGAAGTACATGAACCAACACATTTGGGTAGAAAACACATTGTAGGAGGCCGAAGAGTGGGTACTTTCTAGAATAGCTTCAGAGACTCCTATAGCTAGAGAAAAGACTAAGAAGAGGCCGAGAGAGGAAGACACTCCTTCATTTATAGAAGTCTCAGCCAAAGAGTTCAAGATATATACAAAGGAGGTTAAGATAGGCTCTAAGATAGACTTCCCACCACTGGAGGAGACAGAGAGTACCATTGCACTCTCAGGCTTTCAAAATTTTATTTTTGATAGTAGTACCACCGATTCTCCATCATTCTCAACTACTAAACAAATTCTAGCTGAAATACCTCACACACCATAGCCATCTACAAAACATAGGCAACTGGATATTTTCCACAGATATAAAGAGATTAAACAGAGGAATGAAGCCATTCATGACAACATCTCTACTCAATTTAGGAAGCAGTCTTCCTCAATCTAGCATAGGCTCATTTTAGCCTATGACACAGAAAAGGGAAGAATGCATATGGCATTCTTAGAGGTGCATGTTCCACAACCAAAGTCAACAATAGACTTCAAACAAACTACCTTTGAGTTTGAGGCAAAGTGTTGTGGGGAAAAGTATCCGACTCGGATGACCCTATCCCTACTCTAAGGGTGACAGTCCTTAGCAACAACTGAAAGTAAAGCTTTGATATTTTCCTTTATGAAAGTACAGAGAAGGAAGAAAAGATTGACCAACCGGTGTCTTTCGCTTTTGTCGATCCTGTCCTCTCTCTTTGTCTCTTGTTCCCAGCTCCTTGCTCCCTTTGCCGGTCCAGCTACACCAAGATCCTGCACAAACAAGAGAGGGAAAACTACAAGAAACATGTACTCATAACTGATGCATGGATTAGAGTGAATCAGATATACAAGTAAATACAATACATCAATGCAATACAAGTATATAGGAGAACATTCAAAGCTTTATTGATAGAAGTAAAAGGGTTCTGAGAAGGTTACAACCATCAATGGCTCCAATCCAGCAGCACCTCCCCAGCAGCAAGAAATCTCCTCTTCACCTCTATAAAAGCAATCACCCAATAGCTCTAACTGTAAACCAACAACACTTCCTTGCTTTGCACAAAATTCCAGCCTCCTTAGACCTCATAGAAGAGCTCTATATATAGGATAGAAGAAGAAAGGATGAGTCAGCTTGAGACTGACATAAAGCTGCCTTGTGTCCTCTCCCTCTTCAGTTAAACTTCAGTTCTTGAGTCCACTTGGAGATCCTTGCTTACACATGGAGATCAAGTACCTCTTACTCATCACAGGGCGAATCCCTTGAACCAAGTGTCAGTTTGGAAGCTTCCTGGGCAATTGACACCTTGCAGAATGACTGTGCCACTTGGCCAATCTCGCCCAGCGCAGGTAGCCTTCATTAGATTTGAATTTCAGCGCAGGTACAAGGAGGAGCAGTTGCATTCCAGTGCAGATGCTCAGTGGAGCAGCTGACATGATCCAAAAATAACCTGTTTTTGAGTGTTTTCAGGTGGAGAACTGATGGGAAGTGCTGTGGTTTGCTGACCTTGTTCTTCTAGGGGTAAGAACAACATGTTTAGGGACTGAGGATCCCTGTAATTATTGACATTTCATGCTCCATGTTGCGAGGCACAAAAATGTCTATAACAGTTGCCCCCTAAAGTATGAGGCCGTTTATCGGGTGAAATGCTTTATCTAGAGGGTCCGAAGTTCATTCCAGTGCTGAGGAGGCGCCCTGTAATACAATACAATACAATACATTATTTTTCATTTTGTTTTCATGATCTAGCTGAGGCGGGCATTCCCATGCTCAGCTTTATAAATACATTTTGGTACATAGAACAGACGATCGTCTGATGGTAGACTGATAATTCTCTGCTGAAATTATCATCCTTTGAGTAGGATGATCATCTGCTGCAATGATGTACATGACAAATGCTTTTATATTTCCTGAATATGTATCGCAGCCCGGATGGATGAAACTAGATCCGGGGTCTTCAAACTCGTTCGATCTTCACTCTAAGTACAAGTCAATCCATGTGAGAATTTCGCTGAAGTCGAACATGGAAAGACATCGCTTGATTACCGGTCAATGATGAAAATCGTTAACAAGCGCGAGAGGAATCACCGATAATGATAATGACCCTCAAGGTACCGCAGTACAATTCACGTGGCGTGAATAAAGGACTTGGCGTCGAACGCCACGCAAAATCTTCTGGTCGAAGGTCATTGATGTATACCTATCGCCGGAAGTGAGAAACTTGCCATTGAGGCATGCAAGCTTCAAAGTACTGATGGGGTTGTTCCTAGATCAACTTCTTGGATAATGAGCTGAAGTCGACAAGAAGCGATCCGTCAAAGGAGGGCCTTAATGAATCCCACATCAATGACACGGAACGGAGCTAATGATTTTAGTGGAGGTGAAAACAAACTGTGATATATGATTCAGGGTGGCGATCATGAATGGATGAAGGATAATGTATGGCAGTGGATGGGACACGGTTGACACTTTCAGAATGACCTCTCTTGAACATATAACGACACTGATGCGATGGATCGGTAGCATTACCCCAAAATGTGGATGGTTTGGCGAAGACCATGGTGATGAGACCGGTGAATGAAACAACCCAACCCGATGTGGTACGGAAGAAAAGTGTCATGTTCAAGAGTGACTTGCTACCATTAAGCTTTGATGTTCTCCCAATTTTTCCCCAGTCATTTCTGACCAGTACCTCTTTATTTTTGTCAAGCTTGAGGAGGATAACATATGCTTGTTCTATAACCTGCCCTTCGGGCAAGCCCATCGCTATGATTTAATGAGCTTAGCGATAGGGAAACTCGTTTTCGTCTAAAGACAAGTTTGTCGCTATTTAATCATTTTAACGAGTCTAACGACAAGGAAAACTCGGTCCTTTTCATTTTTAGAGAGTCTGAAAAGGTACATAAAGTCAACTCCAGAATTCCTTTTTCGTCATCTAATCCCTTAAGTCTGAAAAAGTATAAAACAATACAGAAGGGATGAATTTTCGATTGCTTTAACGAGCCGAACAAAACAAGCGCTCGATCTTTTTGTGCAATAATCCCTCAGGTCCAAAAAGATTAAAATCTAGAGGAGGGATAGCGTTCCGGTTGTTTAACGAGCTGGAAGGCCAAAACTCGGCAAACTTTTCATATTTTACGAGTCAGTGAAAAGAGCTCAAAGAAGACTCGTCTTTTGAGGAAGGAGTGATAAACAGGGATAGCAGCAGATTCCAGGTACAAATTGGAATTTTCCAATCACGGTAGTGTCACAAGGATGGCTAGATGAAATCACTCTTCGCAGATGCTCCTCAAAATGGGTAAACACACGTATGGGGGTGAACGACCGGCCAAATGACAGTGGAGGTGATGGATGAAAACACGACCAAGGCTTTTAAGGCTGATAAATTTACGATCGCAATGGTTATTTACCGAGATAGGTTCATTTTTTAATGAGCTTGAATTCTGGTGGAAACTTTTGCTCACACTTTTCTATTTTTTAACGAGCATAGATTCCGTGGTAAAACTGCTCGATTCATGGTCAAATTTGATTTTTTACTTTTACTAGCTTTTCTCTTTTCAAATGTAGTACTTCACCACCAATTGCTGCAACAAATTTTGTTAGAAATGGACAACATTTGCATGAAAATGAGATTATAACCCTAATATTTAACTTTAAACTGTGTAAAAAGTCATAAAAAGGTGTTTTTACCTCTCATTTACCATTTCATTTGCATTTTGCTTGTTGGAGCTCTGGAGGTGCCTCTTCTTCCTTGATTTTCACCAGCTGATTTCGGGAGATTCGGTGGACGATTTTCGGCGCCGTTTGGACCAGGTAGGAGCTAAACCTTAGCCCTTCACTTTCATGGTTTCCTTTTTCAGTTTCATGCACATTTTTCAGGGTTTCTGAGCCTCAGGGGTTTCATCAAGGCACCCTGGCATCAGCGCAGGTTCTCCTTTCGAAACTTGCGCTGTATTTCAGGTGGTCTTAAGGCAGACTGCGCCTCAGCGCAAGGGAGAGACTCTCTGCCTGCGCTGGGCCTAGAAAAACTGATCCTGCATGTGATTTTTGATGATTTTGCGCCAGTTTTTCATCAAAATTAGGAACTTACTCCTTCTCTTGTTTGCTTGCAGGGAACTTTGAACAAAATGTCCCTTACATGGTGAGAACGAGAACATGAAGCAGAGGACATGGTTGCACTCCATGACCCGGTCACGGTGACTGCGCTTCGGAACTGTGGCCTACTGAAGTTCTTCCGTATCTCTAGCATGAGAGCACAGATTTCTTTACTGCAGTATATGCTTGATGCTTGGGATCCTGTTAACCAAGTATTCCAGATTAGGGGGAAAACCATCCCCTTGACCATAGAGGACATGTACTTC
This sequence comes from Pinus tabuliformis, assembly GCA_031772625.1. NCBI lineage: Eukaryota > Viridiplantae > Streptophyta > Pinopsida > Pinales > Pinaceae > Pinus > Pinus tabuliformis. The sequence continues at coordinate 725,043,835 of CM062805.1, read as the reverse complement.
TTGACTGGGTTGTCAAGGCGGGGTGCCCCCATTTCTTTGTCAGGTACGGCTCGAGGGACTAATTCCACCAGAGACTACATCCGTCAGTATTGCCGGGAAGGTTCACAGCCGAGCAAAGACGGCAAGATCAATATCCGTGACATCACTGACAGGTCTCTTAGGTCCATTCTGTTTACTATTGGTAGGATGGCCGATAGCGCAGCTTTACATGTTGCCAACAGATCTTATATGCAGCACGCCTTGGAGTGTCTCCAACCAAAAGTATTTAACTGGTGTGATGCAGTACTTGTTTAGATGAAAAGTCAGTTGACCAAGGTAAAGGACGGGAGGCTGAAGAACTTTGGATTTGGTTCTATTCTGACTGCCTTCGCCTTGGAGAAAATCCCATTGATGCAGCCTCAGTACATCATACTTGACTTGCCTTCTCCGACCGAGCCACGCATGCAGAGGTGGGTTGACCACATGTCCCGACACGCTGGTCAACCTCAGATTACTTTCACTGAGGCCTTCTTTAGGTGGTTCGAGCGTCAAGAGATGGCGTTTTCTGAGTATCCATATGTGGGTATGGACTACCGAGGTGACCCGGACTTGGTGCTACCGGATGGCGAGCAATGGGGCGCTATTGGTAAAATCTCTGACCATATCACTGTTTATTGTCTTTATTCATGATGTTACCATGAAAAACTAATCAAACTCTTGGGTGCATGCAGATGTTGGTCCTGTTCGTCCAGCAGCTCGTCCACGATCGCCAGCTGCTGCCCCAGCAGCAGAGCCTGCTAGGAGAGTTGTTATTCGCGACCTTGGTGATACTGAGATACTTGCAGCTGTGCAGGAGCAGGTTGAGAGCCTTACTCGTGGTCTTCCGGATGTACAGATTGACGAGTTACCTTTACAGTTGCAGCGGCACACTATTGGCGTGCCTAGACGATGGACTCGTCTCTTGCGCATGATTGCACAGACTGTGACGTACTATCATGAGCACCACTAGGCTAGGGTGCCCCCTAGCACCTTTTTGAGTTCTAGGTCATACGACCAATTTTGTTTTGATTACAGCACATTATGTACAAACTATAAACAACTTTATATATTTTGATTTTCGGGGTTTATTCTGGTTTATTTGTGATCCACTTGTATAGCACCGATGCATCTCTTTTTATATATGTCGTAAATGTCTATCTAATACATAGTTTGCTAATGAATCTGTTAATGTGTTCAAGTTTATGGAAATATGTTGGTATTGAATTGACTCAAACTCTCTCTCCAAAATCTTAACCCTTAGAAACATTCGATAAATAGCTGGATTGCGGACTGAATATATACCATTGAGTTGTAGTATCACAAGCTGTGAGTCTAGCCTAACAATTAGTCGGCGTATACCATGAGCGATGGTATCAGAGAGGAGTTCAATCAACGCGCTATACTCAGCGATGTTGTTCGTCGACTGTCCAATACACACACCTCTGAAACTCACTAACTCGCCGCTTGGATCAAAAATGGCCCAGGCTGCGGAGGACAAATTCCGCGTACTACGACTCGCTCCGTCAGCATATCCTACATATGTCTCAGAAAGATTCGACATCTGCAACAAACGAGAAGGGTGGATTACTAAACCGAAACAAACACTTTAGCGAAAACAAAATACAACAAAAGCACTCAGGTTACTATTTAGGCATAGTAACGCTTGAGGTACAACCCGTTGCGGGGTTGCGCCAGTGGTATCCCGTCATAATCCATTAACTCGTAGGCTCCTTTTGCTAACACCCTTTTAACAATATAAGGACCCATCCATAAGGACTTAAATTTTCCTGCCCCTAATTTGTCGGATTCTTGGTCGTAAAGCAAAACCAAGTCACCCTCAGAGAAGATACGAGGTTTGACATTTTTGTCGAACTGCGCCTTGACTCGTTCCTTATGGGCTTCGTTCGCCAAAGCGGCGTCACGACGGTTTTCATCCAACTGGATCAATTCCAAGAAACGAGCCTCTTCTTCTGAGGTTCTGGGGAGGAGGTCAATTGCGAGTTTAAGAGACGAAATTTCACACTGGATCGGTAAGACTGCCTCCAGGCCATACACCAATTGGAATGGTGTGAATCCAGTGGCGTTCTTTACCGAGGTTCGGTAAGCCCACAATGCTGAGTATAGGAGTAGGTGCCATCTTCTTTTGTGAACCCCGATCATCCTTTGCAACATACGCTTCAGGACCTTGTTGATTGCCTCAACTTGTCCGTTAGCTTGTGGATAATACGGGGTAGAGCTATCGTGCGATAGCCCTAGTTTGGCAGCTAACTCAACCATCATGTGATTGCGAAAATGCGATCCATGATCTGTCACTATAGCCTGCGGAACGCCGAACCTGGCGACTACATGATTAAAAAAGAAAAGGGCAGCTGTTTCACCAGTGTTATCCAATGTAGGCATCGCCTCGGCCCATTTGGTAAAATAGTCAACAGCGACTATAATATACCCATGCCCCCCGGTCGAGGTGGGGTTACATTGCATGAAATCGATGTCCCACTTGGCGAAAGGCCCAACAGCAACTATAGGCTGCAAAGGTGCGGGCGGTCTCCTGGTTTTGCTATCAAATATCTGACACGCGTGGCAACTTCTGACAGCTATTATGCAATCTTTAAACATAGTTGGCCAGAAATATCCTGCTCGTAAGATTCTTTGTGCTGTTGCATATCCAGATTGATGCCCCCCGCACGCACCTGAATGACAATCATTCAGGGCTTTCTCGGCCTCCTCATGGGTAAGGCACCTCCTCAGAACCATATCGACACCACGACGGTAAAGTGTATCACCGACGATCATGTAGTCTTTAGATTGGTATCGTATACGCTTCCGTTCCGAGTGTGAGGTATTAGGCCTAAATTTTTGGGTTTGGAGATAAACAATGATGTCTCCATACCACTCATTGCTTACTGATATCAGAAACAAATTTTCATCCACGATTGATTCTTCTGATGTTTCATCGTTGGACGACGATGGGAGATCGCACAATAATTCCGCGAAAACTAGAGCTTTCTTTGATTTGGATTTTACAAAATCCAGATCAAACTCTTGAAGGATCGCTATCCATTTCGAATATTTGCCCCCAAGCAACTGTCACGACAGTAAATACGTCATGGGGTTGCAATCTGATAGAATGGTAGTTTTCCTAAAGAGGACATAATGTCGAAACCTTTCAATCGCTTGAACAGCAGAAAGCGCTAGTTTTTCAACATAGGAATATTTACTTTCTGTGTCATTTAAGTTTTTACTTAAATAATAAATAGGATGTTCAATTCCATCGACTTCTTGCACTAAGACCATCGCAATGGTCGTATCTGCTGCAGCTAGATACAGGTTAAAATCTCTTTGATAGTCCGGGGCGTACATTAATGATGCTCTTACTAGAGAATCTTTCAGAGCGTCAAAGGAAGCTTGCGCAACCTGGTCCCAGACAAAAGGTACATCCTTTTTCAAAAGACGAGTATAACCTTTGGCAAGTTCTGCGTAATTTGGAATGAACCTCCTCAGAAAGTTTGCTTTCCCTTGGAGTTTCTGAATCTGAAGCAAATTTGAAGGTGGAGGCAAATTAATGATTGCCTGAACCTTACAGGGGTCGAGACGAATCCCATCCATAGAGACTACAAAGCCAAGTAAACGACCAGAACCGACGCAAAACACACACTTGTGCGGATTGAGTCTTATCTTGTAGTGTCGGCAACGTAGAAATATTGCTCTCAAATGCCACGGATGATCAGTCCGCTTCCGCGAATGAGCCGGAAGATCGTCGAGGTAAGGTTGAACGATGTTCTTGATGTCATGGAAGGCATAATTCATTGCCCTCTGAAACGTCGCCCCTGCGTTCTTTAAACCAAAGGGTAATTTTCGATAAGCGAATGTGCCCCACGGACAAATAAATGCAGTCTTAGACTGGTCCTGTGGGTGGATATTTATTTGATTATACCCGGAAAATCCATCCATAAAGGAAAAGATTTCACATCCGGCGCATTCATCAATTATCTCGTCGATGAAGGGTGTAGGGTAGTTGTCCTTTGGACAAGCTTTGTTTACATCCCTATAGTCGACGCACACTCTTATCGTCCCTTGTTTTTTCATAACAGGGACAATATTCGATACCCAATCGGTTAGAGGAACCGGGTAGATGAATCCAGCATGGAGAAGTTTTTCAACTTCTGCCTTAATGGCAGCGGCTTTCTTGGGGTGAACCTGTCGAAGTCGTTGTCTTACTGGTTTGACATCAGGGTACATTTTAATTTCATGTTCAACTATGCTCGAGTCAATGCCTGGCATTTCATCATATGACCATGCAAAGACATCTCTAAATTCGCGAAAGAGAGCACCATATATTCCCAGTTCTGAAGGGGAACAACTTTTGCCGACATGAATATTCTCTACAACATCAGATTTTGTCGAGATGTTTATGGCTACGGTCTCTTCAATATTGGATAGGTTTCGCTCTGAATCCACCGTATTTACAGTATTTGTTAGGAATTCAAACACTGAAGGGTGATAGAAGTCGTGATGAGTTTCTTCTTCACACTCTGGAAGAAGGGAACGATGGTGGTGATCATTCCATGGTGCCCCCTCAATCATCATTGATTGTAAGATTCCTTCGTCAGTCCCATGAACTTTTGACCATGGATCTAATGGGGTACCATATTCTCCAGACCTATCTACCCAAACGCTTGACGAGCGTTGATTTGGGTTCGCCTCCCATGCCTGAAACATTGATTGCTACAATATTTCTATGGGGCTAGGTGGCAAAACCACTTGATAATCCATGACGACTTTGTCTCCTGCGACTTTCGAAGAAGATACCATGTTGCATGTTGCTACAAACGAGATATCCCCTACATGGAAAGGAGGTGGCAACGCGAAAGTTCCCATCATTGTGGGATCTTTCAGCAAGCCTACTCCGATATCTTGCATTGAATGGTCACTCGCATGGATCATGGGAATGCTTCCAGTAACTTGTGAACCATTAGGGAGGAAATTCTGCTGGTCGACGACCGTAATCCCTCCTTCAAATGGGAATGCGATCTTCCTAAAATATGTCGACACTACAGCTGCCATGGCATATATCCATGGTCTTCCCAGTAGGATGTTATAGTCAAGATTGCCATCAATGACTTCAACATCAATTTCCACTGTTTTTCCTCCTAGTTCAATCTTAAAGTTATTTAGGATACCGTACGGAGTGTACGTCCTTCCGTCAAATGCTTTCAATGTCGTCGAAGATCGCGACAAGGTTGGAGATCCAAGAATTTTCCAGCAACTCATCGACATGATACATGTCGATGCTCCCTCATCAATAATCGTTCTATGAACAGTTTTGTTGAGTGCTTTCACTTGAATAAGGAAAGCTAGTTGCGCTGGTAACTGAGGATCATATCCTTTGTGATCAAAGGATACAAGATTGGAATCTTTAGGATCCACTCCACCAATTGCTGATAACAATGCCTGCCTTTGGGATGGACAATTTTGCAGTACCTCAAGAGTCGACATAGCAGATGGCGATTGGGCCAAATCTTCCACTATGTTATAATGCTGCGCCACTCTGGCACGAGGATTAAATGTCGACTTGTGTACTACTCCCTTAGGTGGCTTTATTGTTAATTCATGCGTGAGGGGGGGTACAACTTCTGCCGAAGTTGTTGTAGAACTACTGGGTTGATCTTTCCCTTTGTCGTTCGACACCGGCGGATTCCCATAATCTTTATTCCTGGTCGAGATCAAAGCATCATTTTGCTTAGAAACCGACAACATAAGCACTTGAGACGGGGAAGCATTTCCATTATCAACCATATTTTGACCTGGGGTAGGAAATGGATCAGTCAACACAGCTGAAGTTGTGAACTTTTAAAGAACCTCTTTAACTCAGCTTTGAACGGACAGTCCTTTGTCGAATGATCCTCATCGCATATATGACATGGATAAATTTGTTTCCTTTGCCCAGGAGGGTTTGAAGAAGTTTTTTGAGGGGATGACTCACCCTGTTTCTTCTTCTTCCCTTTGTTTTGTTTCTTCTTGCTTCCTGGTTGATTGGAGTTTTTGCCTTTATCCGTAGATACAGCATTTACCTCCGAAGCAAGAACCTCTTGATTTTCTTTTTGATTCGAAGTCTTACGGGCTTTCTTATTTGAATCCCTTGTCGACTTAGCGTTTGCAGTTCCAATCACGCCATCACCGGCATGAGAGTCACTATTCGATCCGGGAGGAGGAGGGATTGAAAATTCCGGTCTGGGGGCGTCGGGTATCTTATCATAGAGCGTGCCCGACTGAGTATATACTAAGTCCAAATATTGAGCACGAGCAATAACCTGCTCCTCTGTTACGACGCCTCCCTTGGCCACATCTTCTGTTATAGCAGGAAGAAGCGACTTTATAAACCACTCAGCTAATAGCTGATCTGGAACGTAGGTCTTTACCATTCTGCGACGACGACGCCACTCATGTATATGATCTGATATATGTGTGGCTGTTGTCTGCTTGAAATTGGTCAAGATCTCTGTTCCAGTTTCGTACCTTATAGGTAACTGAAAGTGTGTTAAGAAAGTCGTGGCTAGGGAACTAAAATTGTCGAAAGAGGCTCTAGGTAATTCAATATACCATTTAGCCGCCGGACTAGTCAATGTCCTCTGGAAAAGGCGAAGCCTTATCGAATCATCATTCAAGGTATTCGACGAACACCACAGATGGAATGTCATCACATGATTCGACGGGTCTTCGCCAGGATTTCCATTGAATTTAGGAATGTCCGAAGGAAGTTTGTGAGGAATCGCTGGCCACCAATGGGCATAGGCGATTGGATCGTTCGTCAATCGATGTAAATCTGGTAATTCTAGAGTCGCCACGAATGGCAACTGCTGATTCAGGTTTGGCGAGGCGTACCTAGGATACGATGGAATCGCCTGAGCAGTAGGCCTTTGCATACCAGCATAATGCAACTGATTTTGATATGATTGATACGGCTGGTGGGTTTGGCCACTGTAAAGTGGTTGATTTAACCCGTTCTGAATATAGGGTTGCCCACTATTCGCAAAGATCTGTTGCTCAGATCCCTGGTACACCTGTTGAAACTGAGGTTGTTGGTATTGCACCATCCATGGTTGTGAAGCCATGTTTTGCTGGGCGACACTAACCGACGGACCAAGATGCGGGGTTATGGTTCCCGTTTGTGTCTGTGTCGTCCCGGCAGTTGGCGATTGTGGTTGTGTTGCAGGTTCAATGGGCTGTTGCATTCCAACTTGGGGTTGACATACAACAGGCATCGATTGAACTTGTGACACGGTTACAATTGCTGGCGTCGTCGGGATACTAGACATAGGTACACACTGTTGCATGGAATATACAACTCTTGGTTGTTGGGGTAACATAGGTACCCAACTACTCGTCGTTACTTCAGTCAAACCTGAATGTTGTTGAAAACTGCCGTATGGGTATCCCCCCGGAAGGGGAAGTGAAAGGGCATATTGCCCCCCATATGGTAACAATCCGGAACTCAAGGGTATAGATTGTCTTTGAGGACTGGATTGCCCAAACTGATTTCCAAAGGGATCAATTTGTCTAATTTCAACATAAGAATTACCGGGTATTATACCGGAAGAACAAACTGGAACAGACCAAGTTGTCGTAATAGTCCCTGGGTGGACTCCTTCTAGCTGATGAGAGCTAGTCGGGACAGCTGGTATGCCGGCAAACATCGTTGGAGTGACAGCAGGAGATTCTGTTGTCGCTGTGTCATTTGGCACAGTCCTAGATGTCGACGGTTGTTCAGACATTTTAAGTCTATCCAATAAACTGCCTAACGATTCTACAGGAACTTCCAGTGGCGATGGACAAACTTCTGATGCAGAAGGAAAAAGAGTGGCGCCTACTCCAAAATGAGTTGGAGTATTTGCTTGCTGGTCTTCTACGATTTCCTCTATTGCAATCAGACCAGGAGGAAGAGGAAGACCGTCAGGTCCGTAAAAGATTTCTGGTGCCGAAGAAGGGGTTGCTTCGACAGCGACAGTTGTTTGAGCAACAAGACTCTGTGGACCAGTTTCAGATGGAACTGGTTCAGTTATGCAAGTACTTGTCCTCAGACTAGGATCAGTACAACTGTCCCTCTGTTGCTGTTGAACTTCTTCAATAGAGGCAGGGATTCCAGAAATATTAGGAGTGACCAGAATCTCAGATGTTGTCAGAACTGTTGTTCTAACTTTAATGGGAGATTTCGACCTGGTCAAGCGAGTTCGCTTCGTCCGTACTACTTTCGGTTCCGGAGACAAAGACGGTTGGCTCGCGAGTCTCCTTGAACGACGGAGTTCTAATTGACTTTCCTCCACGGTTGCGGATTACTCGATCAACTAAAATACAAAAAAGGGGAATTATGTTTCCGAATTGAATGAATTTTATTAGACGCTTTTAGACACAACTTTGCTTTTTCATGTTTTAAGAGTCGAGAAAAAGCTAAAGATGACTCTAGTCGCCTTCGATGTATTAACGAGCCCGAAGTGACAAATGCTCGGTTGGACTTTTTCAGTTATAGAGTTTGAAAAAGGCCAAAAGAAACTGCTCTGGAGATCTAGGCAGAGGGTGTGCCAAACCTTTCGCGAAACCACAGAATACGTTTTACGGTACGGGTGGTCGATCTTCGTGAATGCTGTGTTCACTGCATCGCGATCAGTAGGGCGGCCGACGCGGCTTCCTAAGGATAAAGGATAAATGCCTATAGGGGTCTCCCAATATACGCGACGGTACGCGGGAGCACAAGTCCGTATTAGTGTTATCGTCTCTCAGGAGGAATCACCCACCTTCGTAGAGATCGACAATCACTACGTTTAACGACGCCGGAACACGTCTCTACCTAGACCTCTATTATGAGCGTTATGTTACAAAGTGTTTTTAGATTCATTCAATATATTTTAAGTTGATCTTGTTTAGCAGTTTGTCTTTCAGGATCACCACGAGATGTATTGGTACAAATTCCTAAATGCAGCTAAAATGATAAGCAAGCTTTACAATCTTTTTAGCTTTGAAAATCCTAACTACTGAGGGGAGAGAAAAACATTATCTTTCCACACAGAGCACAAAGCACAAACTAATGCACTTTCTCCTAGATCAATCACGCAAACTTATCAAAAAATGCAAATGCAAGATGCATGTATTTCTTTTCTTTTCCCTTAATGTTGATGTAAGACAAAAGGAAACTGTCGTATAATTTTCGAATTCAATTTGAAGCGTAAACAAACAAGTTTTGTCTAAAATAGAAAGACGCCTTACAGGTACTTGTTTCGACACTAAAAATGTATGAATTCAAACCATAGAATGAAAAACAAACAAACTCAAACAGCCATGAACAGTAATAAAACTAGCTCTTAAGATCACAACGACACTTATACAGTTCAGGATCTAAGAGGCCACAGCTATACTGGTTTGCTTTTCACAATGGGAAACTGTAACTGAGACAAGAAATACTGAAAGAACAATCACAGTTTCATCACACAACTGAGGCGGAATAATGTCAAAGAAAGTTGGTTTACAGCAAGTACAAATGACAAGCAATCAGCAGCAAAACAACAGTGAAAACATGGCTAAGACACAGTGGGAAACCTCAGGAAGACATAGCCTAACTGGATCAGCGCAGGCTTTGGTCTGTCAAATTGACTCTCAGCGCAGTTCCCGAAGGGAGTACCTGCGCTGGAATGCAGACTGCCTGTGGACAGCCTGCACTGAGACACGAGAGTTGCGTTTACAAGGATTTCCGGGTCATAAAAAGCTCAAAAATTCACTGTTTTTGCTGAAATAAAAAGCTATAGGTCAAGTACAAGCTAAGGGATGATCAAGAGGATGAAAAGCTATCACAAAGAGTACAAGAGTCTTTTGTAGATCAGCTCTTCAAATCATGAATCTGCTCAAAAAATGAGCGAGAGTAGCAGCCCCTCTACTTCGCTTTTGATATAGTCAAAAGCTTTTCGATTTGGTACTCTTTGGTTCAGGAAATAAATAGCAAAGATACTACAAACACCAACAAGATACTAGGCTCCCCAGGGGAGTCGCCAGTTTGTTGTGGGGAAAAGTATCCGACTCGGATGACCCTATCCCTACTCTAAGGGTGACAGTCCTTAGCAACAACTGAAAGTAAAGCTTTGATATTTTCCTTTATGAAAGTACAGAGAAGGAAGAAAAGATTGACCAACCGGTGTCTTTCGCTTTTGTCGATCCTGTCCTCTCTCTTTGTCTCTTGTTCCCAGCTCCTTGCTCCCTTTGCTGGTCCAGCTACACCAAGATCCTGCACAAACAAGAGAGGGAAAACTACAAGAAACATGTACTCATAACTGATGCATGGATTAGAGTGAATCAGATATACAAGTAAATACAATACATCAATGCAATACAAGTATATAGGAGAACATTCAAAGCTTTATTGATAGAAGTAAAAGGGTTCTGAGAAGGTTACAACCATCAATGGCTCCAATCCAGCAGCACCTCCCCAGTAGCAAGAAATCTCCTCTTCACCTCTATAAAAGCAATCACCCAATAGCTCTAACTGTAAACCAACAACACTTCCTTGCTTTGCACAAAATTCCAGCCTCCTTAGACCTCATAGAAGAGCTCTATATATAGGATAGAAGAAGAAAGGATGAGTCAGCTTGAGACTGACATAAAGCTGCCTTGTGTCCTCTCCCTCTTCAGTTAAACTTCAGTTCTTGAGTCCACTTGGAGATCCTTGCTTACACATGGAGATCAAGTACCTCTTACTCATCACAGGGCGAATCCCTTGAACCAAGTGTCAGTTTGGAAGCTTCCTGGGCAATTGACACCTTGCAGAATGACTGTGCCACTTGGCCAATCTCGCCCAGCGCAGGTAGCCTTCATTAGATTTGACTTTCAGCGCAGGTACAAGGAGGAGCAGTTGCATTCCAGCGCAGATGCTCAGTGGAGCAACTGACATGATCCAAAAATAGCCTGTTTTTGAGTGTTTTTAGGTGGAGAACTGATGGGAAGTGCTGTGGTTTGCTGACCTTGTTCTTCTAGGGGTAAGAACAACATGTTTAGGGACTGAGGATCCCTGTAATTATTGACATTTCATGCTCCATGTTGCGAGGCACAAAAATGTCTATAACACAAAGGATGTTCATCATTTGGATCAGATGGATATGCATAGGGAGACTCGAGAAATGGTCTACTCAACCTTTACACATACTGCTCTCACTACTTCCAAACTACAACATTCTTTAAAAAATGTCCAGTCTCATCTTAAACTGGAGAATGTTTCTTCTCTTTCTAAGAATAACAAAATTAAACATTTGGAGGAAATGGTGATCAGAGCAGGTTTTGATCCTGGTAACTCAAAGGACATGGAAGAAATAATTAAGAAGAAGAATGCTAACATAACAGCCATGAAGAAGTAGTTGAGGCTGCCTGCGACTGAACATCCCTAGGCAATGGAGCTAGGAGAGACAAAGTTACACAAAGAAGAGATGTTGAAGCTCCTAGTGGAGAAGAATGTGCAGATCAATGAGATGGAAGCAGAGATGGACAAGTTGATCAAAGAAAAGGAACAAAGTTCACAACTAGCAATAGTTCCTCTTGATGCAGTACCAATTGCATCTCTACTTCAAACATGTATCCCTACAATAGCCACAATAGCAGAAACATCCTCTTCTACAGTACTTCCTGCATCAGTTGTAGATGATTCAATTAAGTTGGACGAATCCATGGAAAACATGTCTATACAAGGGGAAGAGATAAAGAAACTAAGACATGAGGTGAAATTACTACAGGAGTAGAAAATAAGATTCGAGAATTTCCTCCTAACAGAAATACAGAGATCCCAAACATTTTCCTAGAGATTGCAAAAGATGGAAAAAGACTGTGCCATGGGTAATACATTGGCACATGTAAAAGAGAATATTTGGAAGCAGATCAATGAAGACATGATAAACATTTTACATTCAATACAAATCATTTTTGAACAACAGGCATTGATTCTAAGGTCCAATGAAGCCATCGAAGAAGTCAGAAAGCAATTGGGTGACAAACCCAGTGAAACCACTGAGCTCATCAAATTCCTTAACTCCAAAAACAAATAGAAATTAGAAGGGTTAGAGATTGAAGATAGAGCAAAAACAATATTGGAAGTCAAGAAGGTGTTGACAAAGAGAAATCTAATGAGACAGCTTGAAGAAAAATGTCAGATTATGGACACTAGTCTACAAAGATTCTTCACCAAGTTGGAACCCCTCTACAAGAAAGGAATTCCAACTTTATTAGTTATTAAAGATAAGCTCAGCATGTGGTCTGATTACAGTGAGGAATTAATGACCAAGGCAAGAGACAGTTCAAAGGTTGCAGCTGGAAGATTCAATATGATAGGAAAGGCACTCTTAGAAACATTGGCATATGACTTGGACATTTAGTATGGAATCAAACACATATTCATTTCCAAGCCGACATCTTCTAAATATACTAAAGTCGACGAAGTTTATAGAAAGTTACTAAAGACGACCATGCCGAGTGAACAAGGTTGGGGTAAACTATGTGAATTACTGGAGTAAAGAAAAGGTTTGGCTACATAGCTCAGCATCAACAACACAATAGAATTCAAGGGTCAGGCAACGATTTGTTCCACCAATTCAGAAAGTTCGAATTTCCCTGAAACTTTTGTAATAAGTTAGATAAATTCAATTTAATAATTCTTGGATACATCCTAGTCAGTTTTGACAGGATATTTTTGTAAATAAGTTATAAATACTTCAACTTCAGAAGTATCAACAATTGATTTTTATATAGAAGAACACTATTGTACATTGCTGAAGCATCAATGTTTTACTAGTAATACATAAAGCTCTTTCACACGATTCTTGTGTCAAGTTGTTGGTGAAGTGCCTCTATCATTATATGTGTTTATATCTCTATGTTTATCACAAATATTTGTTTCTTAATCTGAATTATTCAATAGATAATTAAAGGACATAATTTGTTTAAATCTACACTCTGCTCCCAAATTTGAATAATTTCCATGTTTTCTACTGAACTTTAAATATAGAACTCAGGTAACAATGATCTATATCTAAAGTGAATCTTAATATGTTCTTCGTTCCCCATCTTATAAACTAAAATAATCCAATCAATTTGGCTACCCTGCCCTATGAGATCTATTTGTAAACATTGAAATCGATCCATACTTTATGAAACAAACTCCATAGCTCAATGGTAATCTAGTTATCAACCAACCATTCAAATACAAATCAAACCTTAAACTTCATAACTAGCATAATATTCAATACATCAAAATTAAATATTACAGAGAGAGCCCTCTCTGAAGCTGGCAGGCCTAGATCCCATCTTCCAAAGTAGGTTTGTGGTTACCTTTGTAATTTTCTTCTGCAACCTTAGAAAATTACAGAGTGATAACATTCTGGCGACCATACTGGGGACCTAAACATTTCAAATTCCTAAGAAAAGCATATCAAGTTCTAGATCTGATTACCGATGGTGGACAATGATCAGGCACAAGAAGGTTGTATCATTCACTTGATGACTCCATGTTCAAAGTATCCAGAGCTTCAAAGCTTTTAGTGTGACTCCACTATCAAAGAATCCAAATTTTAAAGCATTCATGGTGACTCCACTATAAGTTGATCAAATTTCTTACTAAACAAGATGATAGGGTATGTGGAAAATCTTCTCCCTTGTGAAGTTTTAAAAGAGTTTAGGGATAACTTAGCTTATTTTCAAATTGATGAAGATTTTTCAACGGCCATGTTTCGTTGTTTGAAATTGAGAAAATTTTCTCCTGAAAAGTAAAGTTTGTTTTCTTAAGTTAGTTGTTGAAAGATTCGAGAAGGATATTGAAATTTTGGATTTTCAAATTCAGTCCTATAATTTCCAAGACCCTAAACAATTCTTGGCAAATCTTCCTTCTCCAAGACAAGAGGAGATTGTATTTCCTTTTGATTTGCAGAGGGATGAGAGTTTTCTTTTTGAACATAAGGCAAAAATTGAACAGTTCGAATCAGGGTTTAACCGTGAGAATACAACTGATGAAATCTTCCATACTCAATCGATCAATGAAGGGCTCCAAGGTAAACCAATTAATCATGCCTTTACTGATCGGATAGCAAACTACATGGAGGTTCTTTTCATCTCAAGTGTTCAACCATGTTTTCATGACCAAATCCAACAACAGTTACCATTTCACTCTACATATTTGATTTTAGGGACAAAAATTCAAGTTGTCCTTTTGATTTTGCTAACAAACAATCAAGAAGTCCACTTATTTCAGCAGCTACTTGACCGTCTTCATTGGAATTTTTGTATTATTTGATTCAACATGATTTTCAGTAGTATAGGGTAGGTAGAAGTGTGAAAATAAGCTCAGTGCTTTGAGCATTTTTTCAAGCATTCTATCAAGTTTCAGTTTCAGATTGCAATTTCATATTACAGTTCAGTGTATATTTCATACTTCAGTGTGCAAAATGGTTTTGATTTCACTTTGAGAGTTTTTCAGTACCAAAGATTTTATGGCATAATAGGTTGCAGGTTTTTGGATCACCCCAATCAATCATGCTACTATCCTACAGTATTACTGGCATGTCGAGGAGAATTCCATCCCTAGCTGGAGCCTATATTAGGGTCCTATAAATTTTTATAGGGTTGTTTGATTATAGATGATCATTATTATCTTTGGAGTGTTGTAAATAATATTCCATGTTGTAAATTATTTCCAAAAAATAAGGTCAAAACCTTAAGGAAAATCAAAGTTACTTGTTGATCGTTAAAGTGCCAGCATTTGTAATTATTTGTTGAAAGTTTGAAACCTTATTGTAAAATTATATGCATGTTAGGACATTTTGTCATTGGTGCGTAAACAACGCACATCTCCCCGCTCCCAATCACATCGTCTTATTCATGAGATGGCTCTCGCACCTTTTCGGCTCCCACACCATGTCTCCCTTTATCAACCCGGGGGGGGTTTTCGAAAAGCAGTTTCCTCCCCACCGGGCCCACTTCTACATGTCACTCTTACGTTATTTTTCATCCCCCCATCAGAAACCACTTACCACTTCGACCGTCGTCCAAAATCAACTAATTTTCTTCCCCTTTCCTGCTAGCTCTTCATGCGCGCTCCCCTCCACTCCCATCCCTACACCTTGCCATGTGTGTTATGTAATTAAAATTTTACCTCACTATCATTCCCACACCACTCACTACCTGCCATTTGGACCGTTGTCCACCTTGACATCATGTCTCCACATCATCCCCCACCTCCATGTCACCTCCCGCTTCCACATCATATGTTTGTTTCATGGTCAGTTAAAAATATGCTTTTTCATATATAACATAGTATTTTAAAACATGGTTTACAAACAATTGAGAACGAATTTTCAAAAATTGAAAGACATTTTTATTTATAACATCCTCTTGTACAAAAACCTCTCTTGTTTTTCTAACAACTATTATGGTTTTGGACATTCGGATGAATCTTTGCAGGCATATTTTCCCAAATTTTCTTGTTTTTTGCCAATGTTTTCAAATGTGGTTTATGATCAAGTAGAAATGAATTTTCAAAAGCAAAAAGAGATTTTGGTTTATAACATCATCATTTACAAAAAAATCTCTCAGTTCTCGAACAATTATTATGGTTTGGGATATATAAAGGGATTATAGGACCCTATTTTTAAAAATTTCAGGAGGAAAAAACTAAAAGATAGATAGTGACTTGGATGCCACCTCATCAAATAAGAGTTGCTATCAAATTCAAATTTCTCTTCTTTATAAACAACAATTCTCAAGGATAGTTCTAGAACTCTTCAAATAATTTTAGTTGCCTTTAATTGTGTTCTATTTTTGTAATACAGTTTTCAGATATTTATAACAAATCTTGATATTTTTTCAATATATTTTAGTTTAGAATTTGTATAAATACTTAATAATTTGAAGTAAGAGATGTTGGATTTTGTATAGAAGAAATATATTGTATGTTTCTCAAGTCTCAGTGGACCTATCAGTAATAGAAAGGACATTCTTCGTAGGATTCATGTGTTGGACTATTTGGTGAAGTGCTCCTCTCATTGTCTATGTGTTATTCATTTGTTTCCATGTTTATGTTTTCTTAAAACTGAATTATCTCACAAAAAGTTGACAAACAAAATTTGTTGAAAAATACACTCTGATTTTGGTTGTAGATAATTTCAATGTTTTCCTTTGATATCATGTTAAGGAATTCTTAATTTCTCTTTAAATTCTATTGTATATTTTTTCCTTGACTCCATTTCATTTTTATATAGAGGATCCAATTAGTTCAACTACCTTGCCCTGTGAAAGTCCTTTGAAAATCTGAGGCAAATCGCTGTTAAGTTTGCAGACTCCATTTCCCAATGGCTCTTTCCTTGTTATTCCAACCAACCCAATTCATAAACCAAACTTCGAATGCTCATAACTAGCCTAATATCTAATACAACAAAGTTAAATCTTACAGATAGAGCCCTCTCTGAAGTTGGCAGGGTTAGATCCGAGCTTCCAAAGTAGGTTTGTAGTTACCTTTGTGATTTTCTTCTGCAACCTTGGAAATTTACAGAGTGCTAACAGGAACCATAGGTTAGCCAACCTTTGATTCCCTTGTATGTTCCACATATCAGTTGTGCTTGTTTGTTCATACGAAAAAATTCTTACCTACATGCTGGTGTTGTCTGGAATTGACACACTAAAAAAAAATAGAGGGATCTAGAATTGTCCATAATTGTAATGGGGGTGGGTTAAAGAATATGGGAGATTATTCTCATAACAATTAAGGTCAATGGGAAGAATACCTTGATAGGAACTTAGTTCCTAACTACTATGTTGAACCTAGTGAGTAGTATGTTGGTAGGCGAGGAACTTGATTATGGGGCCACTTGGAGATGGTTTGTCTATTTGAATGGTGGTGTATGGCCTGTGATCATAAGTAGGTTGTCCCTTGCAAGAGGGGGGTCAAGCGGATACAAGAGGTATAATTGATCTAGGTTTCAGGTACCTTGGGTATCTAATTGTTGTTTGTTTCTCCTCATAAAGGGTGCAACTAAGAAATATGAGCTAATGCTCTTTAGGGTGTGTGACTTGTAATGATTGGTATCTATATTTGCTAGCTTCTCATGAAGAGATCAAGGCATTGTTTATTTGGGTAGTTGAAGAGGAAATTGAGCCTCTTGAATCTCAAAATAAACAATGGTATCTGTCTTGATCTCATAATGGATGGGTCATGAGGAAATGAGATGTATTGTCATCTTTGGAATTTGTAATAAAAATGGATTTAATTAAATACAGAATCAGAAAAATAAACATACATAATCATTTCTTCCCTATCTATATCTATAGGTAACTTGTTATAACCTATATCTGTAGGAAGAGGTAATCCAAATACATTATAAAATCCACACCCTTGATTAGGATCGTGTAGATATTATAAGAAAATTAACTGGTCAAAACCATACCAATTAAAGAGGACCCTCCCAACCAAGCCTATATATGAGTGTCTTGATATCTTGGTTTTCCTTGATTTATGATTAATGTTTTCACACCACTACCTTTTATGATTGCAAAGCATAGCAAAGGAGAAGGGGTCATGGTGCCTCTACTTTGTGTAGAATTTTATGAAAGTGTCAAATCATGGTCATCTTTATTTCCTATCCTCTTGAAGTGCATTCTTTCCTTTCATATATGCTATTTTATCAGGTAGGTTTTTTTCCAGTTCTCTACTAATAACTGAGCCATATTTCTTTAGTTGATTCCTTGGCCATCTAAGATTTTTTCCTACTTTTAACTTCTTGAGAAAAACCCATCCTAAGATAAAATGGTGAAGTTGGATTAGAAAGAACCTGGGTGGGCACTCCATAACCCACTTTCCTAACTCACACGGTATACGTAACTTATTATTGCATTTATGTTAAGTGCCTATTTCAAACTTATATTTTTTTAATGTTGATATTTATTAGGCCATTTCATGATTTATAGTAGAGAAAATCATATATTTATGCTTATTTTAATTGCACCTAATTCTTATTAATGTTTGTGACATGTGTACCATCCTTAATATTTATAGTGAGTGGACCTTTCCAATGTCAAATATGAATTTGAAAAATTACTCACCACCAATTTAATTTGTGTATTGATTATCATGGAGCAATTACTCACCACCAATTTATTTTGTGTATTGATTATCATGGAGGAAACACGATGATGGATATTTGGATATTACCTTATTACAAACAAACACATCTCAATCATATAATATGTTTCGTTATTTTGATAAATTTCATGTTTTGGGATGATGCTCCAATATAATTTATTGGTTGAACAAATTTCATTAATGACATTTTAATTTTTTTCATAATCAGGGAGGAAAAGGCAAAGACAAAGATGGAAGGTGGGTCAACAAATTTTATTGTGGATAAATACGAGTATAAAAATTGAGGAACATAAAAATGTTGTGAGGGAAAAAGTTGCATGTCTTGCCCAGATTTTTGAACAATAGTTTTGTAACCCCTTGAGGTGCCATGAGTGTCCTTTTTTTATATTATAATGATATAATATCGTATTTTGCAAGTTCTTGTATAATAATCATTATTCAGCTTATAAATTTGAATGTAAAATTGTATTTGATATGGGTGCCTCGTTTACTTAGGATAATGTGGAAGATACACCAAGTGACGATGAAGAAATGACAATGCAAAGTGGAAGTAATAATTTCTTTCTGAAACACTTTTTCTATAGTCTTCTCTGCTTAGTTGCTGCAAATAACTTTCTGATGTTTTCTTACTATTTAATTGTATTTTTGAATCTTACATTTATAGGAAATATATGCCATGTGTTGAAATAGGAGAAAAGTAGATGCATTTTATGGATGTTAAAACCTCCAAAATTGGCATATGGGTGTGTAGGATACTTGCTATGATATCAATCTATTGCATATCCATGTTATGTGGTCAATACCTTTCTCTAAACAATGTGTAGTGTAGTTGATGATGAGCCCCAAAAATGGACAAATATTTGGGCTCATTCAACCTCCTAGTTTGACTTAATCCACCATTCTCATTTGTTTATTGCATGTTTTTGATTATTTTTATGTTAATAGAGTGAATTTGGTTAGTCATTATGCCAACAAGTCTAATGGGTGCTTTGTGTAGCCTTTTTGGTCAACTTGGAGACAAATTTGAAGGTCTTAATGAGCACTTGGCAGCCAAATTCGTGGGAGAACAAGCTAGAGGATTTGTAGGAAGGTGTCCCCCTCATTTATGGGCCCTTACCTTGAATTCTCCACCATCAGCTCGGAGTTCAAGGGCCACCGAATCAATCAGCACAAGGGCAGCCAAGCAAGTCAAGTAGGACTGCTGTTAACTCCAAGTTTTGGGCAGCCAAGTCCCTAAATTTTAGGAGGACTGCTGGGTCCTCAAATTGTATAAACAAGAGGGCTTAAGACCTCATTTTAGTTAGTCAATTTGGTTAGCTAGTTAGCCAGTAGATAGTAGCTAGTAGTTAGTCATTTCATAGCTTTGTTGCAGTCATTTTGTAATTCGATTTTTATGCAATAGACTAGCTTTGCTTTCAGCTCATGTTCAAGTTCTTCTTGTGGACAGTTTTGATGTAACTCTTCATTTCTTGATCAATAAAGATGAATCCAGCTTTGCACCAGCTCTAAATCTCTCTTAGGAGGCTACAGCTCTTGGGGTTGGGCCCATCTCAAGCGCCCAATACCTCCTTTGATTATCTTTATGTGTCTTTGCTGCATTCTTAGAATAAAATTTGCTATTTAGATCTAAATCTTGTTTTATTATTTAGTTTGTTTTTTTGATGAGTAAAATAGATTTTCATGCTCAGATTTATTTGATAGGTTGTTAACAGAAAAAGCTTCAAGAAAAGGGCCAACAAACATCTGTGGTTTCACCTCTCCCTTAGTGGGATCAGGAGCTGTGACTAGGATGACTTTGCTGCCCACAAAAACACTGACTTTGCTTTACCATGCAATAATTAGTGTTTGTTTTTCATTTGCAGAAGTTGGTTACATGTTCAGAGCTTTGAATGCTTCATTTCATAGTTAATATACATGGTCTCCTTGCAAATAAAGTTGCTGTCCATTCTTATTATTGTTCGCTAGATCATATTAGGGTAGCATAACTAGATCTTTGTTTTTTGCATGTCTTTGTTTGTTCAGTTTGGAAAACCACTTGCAGAGTACCTATTACCCTTCCTTACCTGCACATACTCCATCCAACCCACCTGCTCCACCCTCTACTTAGAACCCTTGCTTCACATTTGCCATTCGCTCCCAAAACCCTAATTTTTGTGCAACATTGCTTCACTCTCCCTTGAACAAATCCAATCGCTCCTTAGCCTCATCCACCGAGCCTTAGACCTGTTCACATCCCTATTTCACCTCCATACTCATTCCTCCATCTTTTTCCCTCCATCCATGCTCCAAAATCCCATTTCGAAACATCCTGTAGAAGAATTACAGAACATCCTGTAGAAGACTTACAGAACTTCCTGTAGAAACCCCTGTAGACTTCCTGTAGAAGTTCATAAACACGGTTGCATGGCCTCCAGACTTTGTGAAACTCTCAGAAAGAATGCTAGGGATCCCTTAGACCCTCTCTATACCATCCCAACCTTTCCCAAAGCATTTCATCCCTTGATCCATCCCTGCACAATGGAGAACTAGTTAGAAGCACATGCATGATAATTTCAACAACTTAAGAAAAAATACAAAAATACGTTTTCTTCAAATAGTAATAACTTAGACACATGCATTTTACCTTCCTAGAAGTAAGGCATCTCTTCTCGTAGTTTTCATTCTCCTTTTTTGCATCAGTAGGACTAGTTAGTAGAATTAGGGTTTGCTAGGGTTTGTATTTCTTTTTGGCTTTCAGTTTCTTTCCGCAAGTAGATTAGCTTCCTTTGAGTTAGCTTTCGTCCATCAATTAAAAAGCTTCTTCTAAGAGCTCATAGAAGTTGGCTTGAGCCCCTAGCGGACTTGTGCCAGCTGACCAAGTGACAGCTGCGGCAAGAGCTAGTACTTGTGCATACAGCACCGTCGCTTCCAAGTTTGTTACGAACTACCGGGTTGATAAAATTAAAGAAGGGAGTTCCAGGAGTTGTAGCATTATTGCTACAATAGTGGGGCCCACCATCTTTTTGGCGCTGTTGCCGGGGAAGCGTCAAAGTATTGGTGATTGTCGCTTTTCTTCTATTTTCCACTACAATCTTCTTCTAAGTAGTTTATTTCATTTCCATTATGCAATTTCGTTTATGCAAAAGTAGATTAGCATTTCCCGCTTTCATAGATTAGCATTTCTCGCTTTCATAGATTAGCATTTCAATTCTGCAATTTCATTTCTGCAAGCGTAGATTAGCATTTCAATTTCGCAAGCATAGACTAGCATTTCATTCCTGCAATTTCATTTGAGCAAAATAGATTAGTCCTTTCCTGCTTTCATTTCAATTCCGCATTTTCATTTTAGCAAGATAGTTAGTTGCAGTTCAATCTATTTCAGTTTTGCAAGTAGAAGTAGAAAAAAAGCAAAAATCAAGCAAAAAGATTTCATTTCATGCCTTGTAGGAGTAGAGATAAGTTAGAAAAATGATTGCAAAACACCCCCACTGCTTCACACAGCCTTCTCTCTTCTTCGATGGCTGTGATTGAAGAACCCCTGGGTGGACATCAAGGCATATTTAAAGAACCTCTAGGGAAGAAGAAGAAGAAACCATTCCTCTGGAGCAAATGGCTACAAGTAGAAATGTTGGGAGCAATACCTTGTCCAAAGATGAATTTGAAAATCAGATCGAAGGTTTCAAGAGTGATATGAGGCAGTTTCTTGCCATGCAACTGGATACCTTGCGGATCCAAAAGAAGCAAGAAGAGGCCAAGAGGGCTTTGGTCATCTTTTGTCCTAGGCGCACAAGAAAGCATCCTAGGAACAAATGTCCAATGCACTCCCTAGAAGTGTGTTTTGTCTGTGAAGAATACCATCCTACAGATCAGTGCCCTTCCTTACCCAGATTCAAAGCTGCATATCAGAGAGCCAAAGGAGCCATTGAATCACTCTATTACATGAACCAAAGTTGGCCGCATGGACCTAGATCTTACCAGCAGGAGCTGCAAGGGACACCTGAGACCTATTATGACCCCTATCAAGCCACTTTCATGCCTTCTTGGGGTCCCCCTGCTCATCCTTATTGGTTCACACCTCCTCCTTGCTCCTTCACAGATCCATATTATGCCCAACCAGTTGCTCATTTGTTTCACTCTTATGCTCAGCCACAGCCTCAGTGGAATGCACCTTATCAAGAGGGGAGGCCCCAGTACAACGCTCATCCTGCTCATTTTCCTCCACCACCTGCTCATCCACAACCATCACCTCCTCCTCCACCAAGGCAACCCCAAATGCCTACCCAACCTCAATGCCATCCATCTCCATCTCAATTTCACACCTCCGCTCAACTACCCATACCATTTCCAAAACCACACAATGGAGCAGCTCAACCCCATTGCAAATCTGAGGCACAACATATCCAAATGACTCCTTTTGAGCTCAATGATGTTCACTAAAGCTCAGGAAGAGTGTTGCAAAAGAGAGAATCTATTGACAACATTGAAGGACCAAAGGAAAAAGAAGGTTCCAAAGAGGAGATCAAAGAACCATGGGCTGCACTTGATGAAGAGAAGAGATCTAAATCAGAGATCGAGAGAGTTCCCTCATGGTTATCATCAAATCCTCCATGTACTCAAGAGAAAGATCAACAATAAGAGGAAGATCAGAAGGTCATGATAGAAGGTGACACGAAGAATGATCTAAATCAGCAAGACGACCAAGGATATCAAAGCTATATTGAGATATGGTTTCAGAAGGTCACTAAGTTGCAGCGGTACTTTCTTCCTCAGTTATGTTTGATCCCTTCAAAGCCAGATCATTTGGTCTCTGAGATCTGGATACCTATCCAAGCATGCATTTCGAGCCTCCACATCATTTTGTCTCTAATCTTGATGTGCACATGGCTCCATTAGAAGTATTCTTATACTTGAAAATGATTTTGTTTTTCAAGTAGGGTAGGGTAGAAAAAAAAAGAAAAAGAGAAAAAAGAAAAAGAAAAAATAAAAAAAGAGGAAAATAAAAATCTAAGGTGAAAACCTCCTCGGAGGTGCCTTAGATTGGCTCATTGATTGAAAACCTCCATGAGGCGGTCAATGGGTTGGAAAAAAAGAGAAAAGAGAATAAGATCTTTGGGTGAAAACCTCCCTTGGAGGCACCCAAGGCAGGCAATTAGGGTGAAAACCTCCATGAGGCGCCCTAGTTGTTTTTCAAAAAAAGAAAAAAGAGAAAAAGAAAAAGAAAAATAAAACTAATCTCGATTGGCTAATTGCAGGTTGCAAGAAGGACGTTTCATGACAGGAGGAGCACTCAAATCAAGATCAAAGGAATCTTTCTTGTGCCTTCTACAGGAAGCTCTGTATTTCTACAGGAAACATCCTGTAGAACCTTTGGACGAGCCAAATCCAATTTCAAAAGTGAATCTAATGGTGGGAATCTGTTGATTAGGCTTACAAGCACTTGTGTGTCCATCCCTTGCCTTTATCCATCATTTTTCCACCTCCTTGTGTTTCTCATTGTGCTTCTACAGGAACTTCCTGTAGAAATTGTGGGAAACTAGACATGGATTTCAAAAAGTGGTTTGGCGAACATGGTAGCTTCCTCAAGGGTTCAGAAGTCCTCATGCAATCTTCCAACTCCTCCTCCATCATCTCCATACCTGCATCACAGCCCAAGCTCAGTTTTCCCTTCCATGCAAACACATGCAAAGTGCCTTGAAGCAAAAACACCAAGAACAAAATTTGTTTTTGCCATAACTTGAAAACCATGCATCCATTTGACAAACTCTTTTATGGGGAATTGTACAAGGGTGATGAAAACATGTCTGAGCAGTTTCATGCCGTTCCGGTGCACGGTTTCCAAGAAATCAGCCTCCATCACCATCAGCCATTTTTGCATTTTCTCCATAACCGTGCATCCGTTTCAAAACTTGTTTCGTGGGGAGATGCACATGGGTGATAGTAACCTACCCAAGCAGTTTCAGCCGATTCCGATGCACGGTTTCCGAGAAATCGACCTCTGAAATATTCAGCCATTTTCCATTTTTCTCAAAATCCGTGCATCCATTGATCACGAATTTGCTATGGGAGATGGATAATGATGGTAGGAACATGCTCACCGAGTTTCAGATCAATCCGATCTACCGTTTGGGAGAAATGGCAAAAAGAAGTGCTGGTTTTGTGACCATGCAGCAGCAGCAGCTTGAACGGGCAGAGTTGAACGTGGAAACGATTGCATGCAGCTCAGATCCAGCTAGAGGAAACCTGCACAAGGAAAAGCAATCAAAAATCATTAGCCAAGCCTCATGCAATCAAAGGATTAGAGCATGCAGCAGCAAGAAGCTTCACAAGCAGCCGTTTGGCTTCAGGTACGTGACAAAACCTATTCCTCTATTGCATGAATCTAATTCAAGAACTGCATGAACGAATGGAGTGATGGAATTAAGCCACGAATTTAGGAAGGTTCACTTGATGTCTAGTTCTCTAGCAAGTCACGCAGCATGCATGGGTCAGCCATGCACGTGAAAGTCAAAAAACGGACAGTATGGGCAGTCTAACTCCAGTGCAACTGAATCGATGAGATTTCAAGCAGAGAACAAATAGTGACCACTGCAGTTCATGATTGCAAAACAGTCGCATAAGCCAGCACACGTATGTGCCACCTCACTCCAAAAATCACGCAGAAATCTGAGCGCTCAGCTGTTAGTCAACTTGCACTTGCATCATGCTCACTCAAAGTATACATCCTCTGCTTCCACAATCGGCTTAATCTATCGACCTCCGCTGAGTTTCCTACCTATTTTCGAATTTCTCTAGTGCATCGGGCTCACTCAAAGGCCGAATCACGTTCTACAGGAAACGGGTGAAGTCTTCTACAGGAAATACAGCATAGCCTTCCGGAGCAGTCTGACAGAGATGGAGGATACACGACAAGGTGGGATGAATGAAAATCCAAGGGACATGGTGTTGTCAGACAATGATGTTGGACACAACACAACTGTTATTGCATCTTTTCAAGAAAAACATGTTGATTCTGGACAGTCAAAACAACCTATTTCAATTCCAATATTGGGAGAAATAAATGAAGATCATGCAGGGAGATGTGTAACAGAGGCTACTCAGCAGGATGTTTTTTTGCCAGAAATGCAAGGACCATCAACATCCTCATTGGATGAGAATGGCAATGAAGACACAGGAAAATATGTTGCTGGGAAGGATGTCGTGATAACTAACTTGCAAGGATGTCCAGGACCATTGGTGGATGAACGTATTGAGATTATGTCATGTGGTGAACTGAACTATTGGAAAAAAATGAAGAGTTTTGGCCAAAGATATCATTCCTTCTAACAGTGAGGAAGAAGAGCAGAAAGGGGGAGAAGATGAAGGCTGCCACAGCCCAGCTGAAAAGAAAATCACCCACAGCCAAGCAGGACACAGTGAAGCTTGAAGAAAGGTAGGCTCAAAAATACCATTTCCATGCATGAGATTTTAAAGGGTGGTGAACTAGCTTGGTTGAAGTGGGGACAATTAAAACCAGTCTGCCTGTGGGTCAAGAATGGTGGTTTGCTTGTGGGATACACGAAATTTCTTTCAAATAGCGCTGCATCACATTCTCTTCCAAGTTTCCTATTAACAAATGCTCCACATGATAATGATAAACCACTGTAACACTCACCTGTGCACATATAAACTACTTTTTTTTTCTTTTTGTGGCTGTTATATGGTTAGTGTGAAAAGTAGCTCTAAATCTATCACTGAAGCAATTACAAGCTCGGCATACCTGAAACGCAGTATCCTGGATGGATAGAGAAGACTGTGTATATAGTGCAGAAATAACAAGGGTTACATCTCGGCTCTATATTCAAATCTGTCTAGACAGATCAAGATCTCAATGAAGCAGTGATGAATGATGATGAAAACTGTGACACTGTCACACGGGTATTCTCACCATGCCTAGCAGCACAGTTCAAGAAGAAGGCACCCTCAGCCACGCAGACCAAAATAGTTGAGACAGGACCTTCTACAGGAAGTCTGGAAACGAAGCAGCAAAGGGAGAAATCGCCTGAGATTTTGGCCAGGGAGGCGGTAGCAGTGCTAGATGCCCTAAGCACATCTCCAAGGCAAAAAGGGAAGCAAAAAAAAAGGGAGCCTTCCATGTACTTTAAGGCAAGAAGGAGCATGTGGATAAAAGCCAGCAGACCCTAGCCACAGTCAAAGGAGCCAATTACAATTGAGGACACCACAGCTAAACAAAAGGAAGAGTCTCCTTCAAAGGGGTCCATCATCTATGAATGAGGAAACTAAAAACCTTCACCTAGAGAGAAGCAAATCAAGGTGATGGACTCAAAGACTGCTTCTACAGGAAGACAGAGAACAGTTAGCAGACTGTTCTACAGGAAGACAAAGGACTGTTTCTACAGGAAAACAGAGGACTGTTTCTACAGGAAACCAGCGAACAGTTTCTACAGGAAAGTTTGAAAAGAGGGAAGCCAAAGGAGAAATCGGCCGAGATGCTAGCCAAGGAAGCCACCAGGGCCATCAAAGACGAGGGGAGAGATTTGGTTGCTCAGAGGATGAGCAACACTTTCAGTAGGGGGGTGATGATGAGCCCCAAAAATGGACAAATATTTGGGCTCATTCAACCTCCTAGTTTGACTTAATCCACCATTCTCATTTGTTTATTGCATGTTTTTTATTATTTTTATGTTAATAGAGTGAATTTGGTTAGTCATTATGCCAACAAGTCTAATGGGTGCTTTGTGTAGCCTTTTTGGTCAACTTGGAGACAAATTTGAAGGTCTTAATGAGCACTTGGTAGCCAAATTCGTGGGAGAACAAGCTAGAGGATTTGTAGGAAGGTGTCCCCCTCATTTATGGGCCCTTACCTCGAATTCTCCACCATCAGCTCGGAGTTCAAGGGCCACCGAATCAATCAGCACAAGGGCAGCCAAGCAAGTCAAGTAGGACTGCTGTTAACTCCAAGTTTTGGGCAGCCAAGTCCCTAAATTTTAGGAGGACTGCTGGGTCCTCAAATTGTATAAATAAGAGGGCTTAAGACCTCATTTCAGTTAGTCAATTTGGTTAGCTAGTTAGCCAGTAGATAGTAGCTAGTAGTTAGTCATTTCATAGCTTTGTTGCAGTCATTTTGTAATTCGATTTTTATGCAATAGACTAGCTTTGCTTTCAGCTCATGTTCAAGTTCTTCTTGTGGACAGTTTTGATGTAACTCTTCATTTCTTGATCAATAAAGATGAATCTAGCTTTGCACCAGCTCTAAATCTCTCTTAGGAGGCTACAGCTCTTGGGGTTGGGCCCATCTCAAGCGCCCAATACCTCCTTTGATTATCTTTATGTGTCTTTGCTGCATTCTTAGAATAAAATTTGCTATTTAGATCTAAATCTTGTTTTATTATTTAGTTTGTTTTTTTGATGAGTAAAATAGATTTTCATGCTCAGATTTATTTGATAGGTTGTTAACAGAAAAAGCTTCAAGAAAAGGGCCAACAAACATCTGTGGTTTCACCTCTCCCTTAGTGGGATCAGGAGCTGTGACTAGGATGACTTTGCTGCCCACAAAAACACTGACTTTGCTTTACCATGCAATAATTAGTGTTTGTTTTTCATTTGCAGAAGTTGGTTACATGTTCAGAGCTTTGAATGCTTCATTTCATAGTTAATATACATGGTCTCCTTGCAAATAAAGTTGCTGTCCATTCTTATTACTGTTCACTATATCATATTAGGGTAGCATAACTAGATCTTTGTTTTTTTGCATGTCTTTGTTTGTTCAGTTTGGAAAACCACTTGCAGAGTACCTATTACCCTTCCTTACCTGCACATACTCCATCCAACCCACCTGCTCCACCCTCTACTTAGAACCCTTGCTTCACATTTGCCATTCGCTCCCAAAACCCTAATTTTTGTGCAACATTGCTTCACTCTCCCTTGAACAAATCCAATCGCTCCTTAGCCTCATCCGCCGAGCCTTAGACCTCTTCAGATCCCTATTTCACCTCCATACTCATTCCTCCATCTTTTTCCCTCTATCCATGCTCCAAAATCCCATTTCGAAACATCCTGTAGAAGAATTACAGAACATCCTGTAGAAGACTTACAGAACTTCCTGTAGAAACCCCTGCAGACTTCCTGTAGAAGTTCATAAACACGGTTGCATGGCCTCCAGACTTTGTGAAACTCTCAGAAAGAATGCTAGGGATCCCTTAGACCCTCTCTGTACCATCCCAACCTTTCCCAAAGCATTTCATCCCTTGATCCATCCCTGCACAGTGGAGAACTAGTTAGAAGCACATGCATGATAATTTCAACAACTTAAGCAAAAATACAAAAATACGTTTTCTTCAGATAGTAATAACTTAGACACATGCATTTTACCTTCCTAGAAGTAAGGTATCTCTTCTCGTAGTTTGCATTCTCCTTTTTGCATCAGTAGGACTAGTTAGTAGAATTAGGGTTTGCTAGGGTTTGCTAGGGTTTGTATTTCTTTTTGGCTTTCAGTTTCTTTCCGCAAGTAGATTAGCTTCCTTTGAGTTAGCTTTCATCTATCAATTAAAAAGCTTCTTCTAAGAGCTCATAGAAGTTGGCTTGAGCCCCTAGCGGACTTGTGCCAGCTAACCAAGTGACAACTGCGGCAAGAGCTAGTACTTGTGCATACAGCACCGTCGCTTCCAAGTTTGTTACGAACTACCGGGTTGATAAAATTAAAGAAGGGAGTTCCAGGAGTTGTAGCATTATTGCTACAATACTGGAGCCCACCAGTTGACATGCAGAGGATATGGCAGGATTGAAGGTCCTTCACGAGCTTGATAAAGTGATGGAAGGAAGGGCAGTTGTATTGACACGCAAGGATAAAAATGTTATTGTTGGTTATGAAGCTAATGATGGTAGGTTGATTTTTTATGCCGAGTCCTGAATTTTTAATTTACCTAATATGATCTTTGTATCCATTTTTTAGTTATTTTTATTGATTGAAGATTCATTGATTATGTTAGCATGCTACTGAAATGGTTGATATGCTTGAAAACATTGAAATTGGAGAGAAAAATGCAAGAAATGAAGCCTACAGAGGATCAAAGAAAAAAATTGTGATATATGAAGAAAAATAAGCTAGATATTTATTGGATAATCAATTTTTTTTTAAGGTTTTTACTTTTTAACTTACAATGTTTTTACTATTTTTGTTGTGATAGATTTCAAATTGATTTGAATACTGTGAAATACATTCTCCTCAATATGACGACCCTTTTAAGGAGGACTTAATTTTTTCCCTTGATGTTATGATGTAGTACTATTGAGATATTTAATATATTAACAATTTTTCTAAGATACTCAAGGCTTTAACATTTGTTTTGTGCCAAGATTATATGAAAAATTTGCATTTTTGGTTGAATGGGTAACTATAGATCAATTTGAAGATATAAATGAATAAGTCCACAACAAACTAGATGAGGTAAGTTGGATTCATATTTTTCATAGGAATTTTATTTTAGGTAGGTGTGTGTGTTTTATAAATGGAACTACTTCTATCAACTAAAGAATCTAGAAATAGAACCGGTACTTCTATAGTTAGCTACTTTAATACTAAAAAACTGCTTAGTGACTAGCTAACCATGATTATTGAGAATTCTTGCTTCCTACTTATTAGGAAAGGCTTGTGTTGGAAATTTTCAATAAAATGTAACAAAATTTCACAGGAGCCTGCAACTTTATGAAGATTTTTTTTTTACTTCCTAACAATAGGAGAGTTAAAGGATTTTTTCATTGTTATTTGACTGAGAGGATACTCTATAGGATTCCTCATCCCCAGTGATTTTTCCTTCTTTCATTGTAAAAAAAAATAATTCTAGGCTTCTCACCTACATA
The DNA here is from genome assembly GCA_031772625.1 of Pinus tabuliformis. Classification (NCBI taxonomy): domain Eukaryota; kingdom Viridiplantae; phylum Streptophyta; class Pinopsida; order Pinales; family Pinaceae; genus Pinus; species Pinus tabuliformis. The sequence continues at coordinate 725,013,834 of CM062805.1, read as the reverse complement.
ATGTTTAAAATATTCTAGACAATTAAAGATAATATAAGATACTTTTATTAATGTCTAGTAAATGATCACAAGAGTGGTTAAATGAGGCTAAAATAAAGTACAATTTGTGTAATTTAAAGTGGGAATACAAAAAACTTTGATCTCTGAGCTACCATCAACAAGAAAATATCAAATACCTAAGAATCAAGTCATAAAGAAACAAAGAGAAGGACACATACATGAAACTTTGAAATGAATTGGATACATATGTGAGATCTCCATATCAATATGGGTGTGTCATGTGGTCTAGAATTAGAAGTTGAGGCTGAGAGAAGTGAGAGAATTATAAGTCTCCTCATTCAAGTCATCAATCACCTTGAAGGGGATAATTCACTATTTGAGGAGATTGTGTTAAGAGTACCAAAGATTGAGGGGGATTGGTTGTGAAATCCTAGAATGGATCTTCAGGAAAGCTCTAGATTGAGGAGCTGTATTACTCCTACAAGGAAAATATTCTCTAAAATGATGACTATTCACTTGGTGGATCATGGATTTAATCTAAGGAACTGTGTCTTTAGCACTAGACCTCTTAGAATTATTCTTCCTACTTGTACTATGAAGCTTATTGTTGGGTCTATGATGGAGGATTTACAAAAGTATATCGGAATACGGGGGACAACTATCTAGGGGGGAGAGTTTCAAGGTAAAATGGATTTAATATATGACGGAGATTGCAATCGTTGTCACTGATTTTACGTATTGGTTGCATAACATGGAAGAAAGAGGTGATTTGGAAGAATTTGGACAAGGAGGATGACATAGAGATTTCAATTATAGAAATATGTAGGTAAAAGAAGATGAAGAATATGGACACCTCTGATCTAGATACCTAAAGAAAATGGATATGAGCCCACTCATCTTCTGACATTCTTCAATTACCCACTTCCCCTCGACCATCCAAACACCTCGGATTTGATACCATTCCAATGCTCCTTTTCACATGCATAAACTATTTGACATACAACACCATTCCTATAGTATATTGAGATATATTAAAATGGCATTCGAGGGAGGCCTTAACTAGCTACCTTTTTCTTTTCATTCCATGACTTATTATTGCCACGGGGGAGTCGAAACCATGATCCTTTAACAATGGATCTGGAAGAGTGTCGAGCAATGAGAGGAGAATCCAAGAACCATATTATTAACATGGAGGAAACCTACCTTAGTTTTCACAACAAGCGTGATCTGTCAACCCTAGGAAGTGCTCAAAGTAGAAATCTATCTTAGGGTTGAGGGCCCAAAGAGGTGTAATTGGGTGATTTGGATGCATTGTCTAGGAATGTGTTCTTTCATTACCCTATCAAGGTCTTTCTTAGACAATAGGAGGTGGCCTAGAGTGTCTAGAAAGAACTTGAAAGTGGGGAGGAAAATTAAAGATTTTTCCATAGATTGAAGTAACTTGGAGGCCCTATAAAATCAACATTGAACCCACATAGTGGGACTTGCAGAAGCAAGGAATTCTAAGAAACAAAGAGCAATATAGGGGTACCATACTTTCCCTGAAGCATAATCCCCAAGGGTTTGAACACTAAAGGAAGAGACGAGTCTGGAAATGGTCTCCTACTGCAGATCATGTGATTTGAAATATGCTTGGGTGATAGATTGGGGATCTTATGCACACATTGAATGAATGAAATGTAACATAAGCATTTGTACTCATTCCATTCAAGCCTATTGAACTTGAATCAGGTTTTTTTCGAGACCTTAAACCAATAGAGGACTATGGTTCTGATGATCATATCCAAGAGGTGCATTTTAGATGTGTTGTCCTAGAAGTACTTTGGAAGCTCTGCCTTTAAATTAGTCCATATTTTTTTCATCCTCTTCTTCCTTTTTTATTGTCGAGTTTATTCATATTTTACATGTTTCATTTGATTTCTTTTGTTTTTGACCTATCTTTTCTCCCCTTGTCCATTGTTTTGGAAGACGATCCCAAACGAGGGTCATTTCTTCTTTTATCCATGTAAACTTTCTTCCTTTTGGCTATATCTTGTTTGATAACTTGACACGATCTCAAAGTCATGGGCCCTTATCCATGACTATCATCTGATATTCCTTGTTTTCAAACAAATAAATATTTTCCATAGGAAAAGAGGGAAAATTTCTTAAGATTCAAGTTGCCCCGTTCCTTTATGATCCATTGGGGGGTTCCTTTGAAAAAAATCATATGAAATCTTCAAACTGGCACAAATTGTGAGAAATGCTCCAAACATAGTCAAGCAACATCTAATCCAACTTGATTATGGATTCCTTTCCTCTTTTCGACTATCTTAAATAACAATGAGAGATGAGTGAAGTTGGGAATAGATTTTTTCTCCTTAAAACATCCTTGAACCTCTAAGGAAGATCTATCTATGAACATTAGACCTACTGAAAGAGACCCGAGGGACACTAGGTAGACACCTAATTGTAAAGATATGTTGGATTCATGGCTGGTTGAAGATTTTGCAGCCTAATCATCCTGATTTTTATTTGGTGTTTATCTACTAATGAGATATTTGTTAATCATGTTTTAGATTTCATGTTATTTTGAAGAATGCTAGCACACTAGTTTAAGGAGGATTAAAGTGTGGTTGAATGTTGATATAACCTATTATTTTTGTATAAATGTTTTTCTTTAGAAATGTCGAATGCTGATATTATATTTTATGTTCATGTAATATTGTCTCTCTAGATACGCAAGAGGTTGTAAAGTGCAACTATGACTAGTCGAGCTGAAGAGTCACTCGCCCAAACAACAAAACTTATTTTTTTTTATTATACTCAAGAGGATTTGCTTCAATTCAAGAAACCTAAGAAGAAGAAATAGTTTCGGAAGAAGCATAAGCTAGACATTGATGTACTAGAAGAAGAAGCAATTGTTATTGGGGATTTTGCTTCTAAGGTTGATACAAAACGATTTTTTTCAGGGAAAATGCAGAAAAGGCAGAAGTTGAACTCTAGAGAAATGCATATCAAAATGCATATAACAAAGTAGCAAAGGCTTCGAGAGGGATTCAAGATGATAAATTATCAGATGCAATGCAGTTTGATGAAGATGGAGATGTTGTTTTTGGTGTGGAGGATGAATATATTTACAAGTCATTAGAAAAGGCCAGGAAAGTGACATTGAAGAAATAAGAAGAAAGTAATGGGTATGGCCCCAAAATAGTAGCTCGTTTAGAAGTAGATGCAAATCAGGCAAAGGAAATGGTCAATCATCAAATGAAGTCTAGGAAAATAAAGTTATATTTACGGAGATAGAGGAGTTTGTCTAGAGTTTACAACTTGATGAAGGTGTGTGGAAAACAAAAGGGAGTTAGAAATAATGATATGAACTATTAAATTTCATTTTGTAAGGAGTTCTCTCATGTAGTTCTTATAGTTATAGTATATCTTTTATTTTTATATGACGTTTCTTTGTACTACCTCATTGTTTTAGAATTTTAATTTTGTGGCTATGGAACCAAATACTCACAAGCCTGTAATTGAAGATGCCTTTAAAGAGGATGATGAGGGTCGTCTTGTCAAACAAGATGATGTTGCTAAATCCATAGGTGGTTGGACTGAGGTGAAGGAAATGTGTATAGATGTCAGTTATAAAAAAGTAGAAGAAGAGGAAGAAGAGGAAGAAGTGGTGGCAGATGACATAATTAAAGAAGCTTCTGTAGGAAAAGGTTTGGCTAGGGCCTTGCAACTTTTGAAGGAAATGGGTTCATTAAAAGATTTTGTGTAATGGGTTGGAAGGATTATGGATACCAAATAGAGAAAACTTCTTGGAGTACGAGATATTGATGGACCAAAAGAGATATGTTAGACTATTTATATGAGTTTGGTCATATTGTAAGTTTCTTTGTTTGAAAATTGCAATTGCCTTGTGCTTTAGGCATGCCAATCTCCTAGTTTAATTCCTTAATATATGTTCATAGAAACAAGAAACTAATTTCCTTTCCATTTATATATGTAGATGACACATAAAGAATATTTTTGGAAGTTGTCACATAAGTTCCGTGGAGAAGGCCCTATAAAAATGAAATAAGAAAAAATTAAAAACATATGAAATGGTGTAAGCAGGAATTGAAGCTTAAGAAAATGAATAATGGAGACATGCCATCGATGTCCATGGAAAAAAATGCGTGACATCTAGGCCAAATTACACACTCCTTATATTGGTCTCAGTGGTCAAATTAAACCAAGGTGTGCTTATATTATTTGTAATTCAAGCATGAGTACTTTTAATTTGAGAATTATCTCTCTGATATTAGCTTCAATTAATCTATTATCTTGTCCATGTATTATCATGTTGTAGGAAAACAAGTGACCCAAAAAGTGGTTTTTCTACTGTTGAAAAGGAGGTTTCAGGAAGCTTGACTCCAATGCTTGGTGACAGGAATTTGGTAGCCTTGAATTGAATATAATTTTATTCTTGTCTTTCTTTAAATGAAATTTATTCAGCACAATTGTGTAGTACATTATATGTTGTGTCTTGTACTTTTGAAAATATGTTACATGATTGTTCTCATTATAGGTTAATAATTTCTTAGGAATCAATCATAAATCTGAAGCTAGGATGATGGATCCTTTGGAAAAGCCAAAGGCATGATATTGTTAGACTTGGCACTTCCTGCATGAAGATTATGAGTTTCTTATGGCCACGAATACTGTTTATGCCAATGGTGTTTGTAGTCCTAATATATGATATGTTCTCTAAGGTTCTTATCTTTGTTGCTAATAGCAATCTCAAAAATCAAGAGTAATATCATTGTTTTTGCTAAGCAGGACCATAATATTTCAAATGAGTTTATGAGTTGTGGCAGATCGAGTAGGTGGGAAATAAGATGCCAAAATGTCGATACTGTAGGTCAACATTCTATATAGAGAATATAAAAGAATTGTTCTTTGCCCAACTTCTAAATGGCCATATGTATGGGTATTGTGCATAAATTTTAAATTGAGATTCTAGAGAGATCTTTGTTTGAAGTTTGAACTTTGAGGACATTGTTATGGTGTAGATTATTTTTGTCCTTTTAGGAATTTCTAGGATATTCTATGGTCGAAGAGAAGAAGTAATAATATCCACATGCTACTTGACCAATTTTATTGGGAATATTTAGAAATTTTTTGCAACCTTTGACTCCATATCAATTCTCTGCCTTCAGAGTTTTCGGGATGCTGTTTGGAATTACATTTGTATAATAAGATTTTTACCCAGGTTACATTGCTAGTATCTTTTTGTCTATTCTGAAAATCAGGTAGTTGTGGTTTAGTGGAGATATGCACTCTTGAAACTATTCCGCAGGTTTGCAAGATTTTATAGGAACTCTCCTGGCTCCTTTTTTAATATATAAGAAAGTGATTTCCTAAATCTAATTGGTGGCATTTTTCAAAGAATATATTACTCAAAGATGGTTGTATCCTTCTTATATAACATTTCTCAATATTAGTTTAAATTTGATTGGTCTTTCATGTGGGGTCATATGATAGTCATAATGGAAATAATAATGTTAGATTTTTCCCATATATTTTGCTATAGAATCCCTACATTTCCGTACTGTAGTTTTTATAAACATTAGAATATAGTGGATGAAACATTACTGAATTAACATTTGATATAGGAAATATTGTCCATTTTTTCACTTTTTTTCCAGTGGCTAATGAACCAATAATATCTTGTTTCATTATATCAGAATCAGATCAATTGTGACATTTATTTTATTTTTGTGAATTTCGTTGTTGTTCTATGGAGCAATTGGAAAACACCTTAAGGGTATTTGTGCTTTTGTATGCACAATACATATGTCTACTCCAGAGTTTTGCATGGAGCACAAATTATATGAAGGAATGGGTGAAAATTGAATAGGACAAATACAAATATGTTAATGATCAATAAAGCATTTTAATGTGCGCTAGTAGGACGTGCATCTACATGTAGTAGTTCCAATGGAAGTTGAGAAGTCAGTTGAGCCTAATATTAGAGGGAGTGTTATTTACATACCACAATATCCCTTTATTCTGGGATAAAATGCTTCCATAAAACTTTATAAAAAAACATAAAACATTTCATACAAAAAGGGGTGGGCCACAAAGTAGTGTCCACAAGCCAAAAATAATTTAGTGACTCATAGGCTAGTCAAAATTAGGACAGTCTAGACCCCAAGGGATTATGAAAAAATAACTTACTAAGTGCATAAATAAATAATATGGCCAAAGTCCATGACTAAACCAATTAACATAATCACATTCAGTATAGACATAAAAACTAAGCAATTGCAATGGATCCTAGTGAGGTAGAGGGTTTGTTAACATTGGGATTGGGATGCACCTAATGACAGGTGGATTATGAGTTTGATAGGAAATGTGTCATCTATTGTTCGTTGCTCTAGGTGCTTCTCCATCAATATTTCGAAATCCAAGTGAGGGTAATTGTCATTTTTAGTTCATGGAGGAGGTGATCAAATATGGGATTCTTAGGTTTGGCTGCAATGAGTATTCCACTCATGGGCATGATGGATGACCTAATGGTGATTTTTATTTTTATTTTAAATATTTTCTTCAAATGTTCTCAATAACCGAAGCCGCCGACTCAACCGTGGCGAGTGGTACATTACCATTATATCAAAAAATGCACACCACATTCACAAGTGGTGCCCACATAACTTACCCTTACAATCATATAAGTAAATACAAAGTTGCGATCACTCGTTTATCGCAAACGGATTCTTGAGCTTCACCTTCACCGAGTATTCGCTCCTCAAAATGACAATGACGACGAGCAGTGGCAGTGGAAGTGGAAGTGGAAGTATCATAAACCTGCAAGAAGGATGGGCTATTGTCAATAAGGCCAAGAAAGACAAATATATGGCTGATCTGGAAGAATGTTGGGCTTTTATTTACAAAGCTATCCTACAGCTGAGTAGCCGGTTGGAAGAAGATGTCAACTTTGAGGTGGCTGCGGACGAGAAAGTGGCTATTTACAGTACCGTCTATAACATGTGCAGTCACCATAACCAAATTTATGATAGACAACTCTATATTTATAACAGATACGAGGATTGCATTAAAGAGTACGTCACCTTTATGGTTTTACCGAATTTGAGCGAACAGAATGATAATCAGGTGTTGTTGAGAGAACTTGTGAAACGCTGGAAAATTTTCAAGGCGATGCTCCGTTATATGAAGTTTGGTTTTCTTCGAATATTTAGATCGCTACTTCACTGATAAGTATCGTCTTCCTTCAGTCAGAGAAGTTGGAATCATGTACTTCCGAGACCTGGTTTTGGGGAAAATGGGAAATAATGTGAAGAAAGCAGTGATTGTTGTTATTGACGAAGAGCAAGAAGGAGAGCCAGTTAGAAATGAGACCCTTTTGAAGGATGTTGTGGCCATTTTTGTGGAGGTTCACATGGATTTCTATACAATTTTTTTTGAAGTGGCCATGTTGGAACATACTGGAGATATCTATTCTCGGAAGCCTGCTTCATGGTTTTTACAAAATTCCTATACGGACTACATGTCAAGGGTAGATGAATATGTGATACGCCAGAAGGAAAAAGTTGCCAGATATTTGCCAGAGTTGCTAGATATTTGCGAGCAAAGGCTATTTCACAAACTGAAAAATGCACTGTTTTCCCATTACACTACACATTTTGTTGCGGATGAAAATTCAGGATGCCTTGCGTTGCTCAGGGAACATAGATATAACGATATTTTGATGATGGGGGGTTTATTTGATCGAGTAGAAATGGCTGGGAATCAATTGCTAATTTTTTTAAGCAGCATGTTATTAGTGAAGTAACACCACCTGTTAAACAATTTGAAGATGCTGTAATCCAGAATAATGCAGGGAGAATGGATAAAAGTTTATTGTTGCAGGAAGTGTCTGCATTTGTGAGGAAGGTCATAGAATTACGTGACCAATATATGAAATATGCACAACAGAACACTGCTTTTTCCAGGGTTTTAAAAGAAGTATTTGAGGCGATCTGTAATAAAGGAATTGGAGGAAGTACTAGTGCAGAATGGCTGGCTACACTATGTGATACTGTACTTGAAGAGGATAGCAGTCACGAAAAGTTGAGCGGGGATGATATAATTGAAAATGTGGTGGAATTTCTGGAGTATATTTGGGATAAAACTCTGTTTGCTGAATTCTACCAGGAAAAACTAACTCGTAGAATTTTGTTCGGCAAAAGTGTAAATGTTGGTCATGAGCAGAGCATATTGTCAAAGCTAAAACAGAAATGTGGTGGTCAATTAACGTCACAGATTGCGGGCACGCAGGAGAGACAGAGTAATTTCGAAAACTATCTAGACAAGAATAGAAATCTCCATCTTGGAATAGAGTTTACTGTTACAGTGTTGACAACTAGATTTTGGCCAACATACAAGTGTCCTCAGATTAATTTACCTCCAGAGATGGTTAGATGTGTTGAAGCATTTACAGACTATTATTCCGCAGAAGCCCAACATCAAAAACTTAAATGGATATATTCCTTGGGATCCTGTACTATAATTGGTAAGTTTGATAGAAGATCAATAAAACTGATAGCAACAACTTGCCAAACAGCAATATTATTGTTGTTCAATGCCTCTGAAAAGTTGAGTTATTCCGACATCAAAAACCAGTTGAATTTGGCAGAGGAAGAAATTGATGGACTTCTATATTCACTGGCCTGTGACAAGTATAAAATTCTTCTCAAGATTCCAGATACAACCACGGTAACTGCATCAGATGACTTCAAAATCAATTTTAATTTTACAGATAAAAAAGGGAAGATAAAACTTCCAATGCCACTGCTGAGCGACAAGAAAAATTCATCGGAGGAGGATATTCATAAGGACAGACGTTTTCTTATTGATGCATCGATAGTACGCATTATGAAGGCAAAAAGGGCTTTACAATACAAAATACTTGTGAGTGAATGTGCTCAGGAACTTGAAGGGCTATTCAAGGTAGATTTCATGCAAATTAAAAGGCGGATTGAAGATTTGATTGAGAGGGAGTTCTTGGAACGAGACACAAAAGAAGTTACTTTGTTGAGATATATACCATGAAGCCTATGAAGGTAGCAGGGGAAAGGTTGGAAGGAGACACAAAAGAAGCTAATTTGTTGAGATATATACCATGAAGCCTATAAAGGTAGCAGGGAAAGGATGGTAGATTAAAATGTGAGATGGATACAAGAGAGTTATAAAATAACAAATAATTCATGTTTTTAGGTTTATAATGTATTTTCAGTTTTATCTTACATATTTATATTTCAACCTAGTCAATAGTTATATCACCTTTTATATATTTAATATGATTTTCCAATAGTAATATAACTATAAAAAGAAATAATAATGCAAAATCATGGTTTGAAATTATGAGTGTTATTTCACCTCAGTTTTCTTAATGATGCATATTTGATTGAACATGATTTTCGAATAGTAATATAACTACAAAAAGAAATAATAATACAAGATCATGGTTTGAAATTATATGAGTGTCATTTCACCCGAGTTTTCTTAATTATGCATATTTTATTGAGCTTAATGTCACAAAAATAAGTTGCACGGTGTTGAATCCTAAAATAAGTTTATGAAAACAAGTATATGGAGCAATATTAAAAATCAAATTTTGTTTTTAACTATATCTTATTATCCTATTCATTACAATATAGTTATTCATAATAAGCATTAAGTATATTTCATTAGAAACTGTGGTGTTTTCATGAAATATTTTGTTTCTTGAACTATATTTTTAGAATAGGGTTCTTCATATTGAGTATTAAGTACATTTTCATTAGGAATGGTGTGGTAAATGGTACCATCATCTTTCGTGTAGTAATGGATTAAAGGGTTAATCATTTAATTAATTAGAGAAGCTCACACCTCAAAGGTTATAGGCATTTTTGGCGCATGTAAGACAATTGCCATTTTATTTTATAGAGTTATGTGTATTGGGACAAAATGTAAGAATATGTATCTAGCTTCATAAGAGGATGTAAGATTTTTTATACAAACAATCCTAATAATAGGAAAAAAGGTCTATACCATCCCTTAATTACATATACTCATCCTTAAGAAAAAATCTCCATGGATTTTATAGGATTTTTACCAAATGTGAGTTTCATGGAAACTGATAGGTTCAATAAGATGTGCAATTCCCATGCCTTATATAAAGGCTCATAAAATGGTAAATAGTAAAGTTATTCTTTCAACAAGTTTGGATGCACTTTAGGATACTACACTTTAGGAGCTTCATTTCATAGAGGGATGCTACACTTTTTAGTGCATTATGGACTATGTATTGGGAGAAGATGGACATGAAGTTAAATAGGTATACAACATTCCATCCATAGATGGATGGGATAACATAAGCCATCTTTTGAGGGGTTGCAAATAGAAGCACCTAAAGACACTTTCGATGAGAACTTATTGTGTATGCGTGTATTTATATATATAGACTCTTATAATAGAGCAATCTGCACTTCTATTAATAAGTCGCCAATTTAAACCTGGTTTTGATATTTTCCACTTTCACCTTTGGATATTGTGTATGGATAGTAGAAAAAATGAGTGATGATTTCATAGGGGATGCTTTAATGGTAGATACATTTATGAGAAGATTAGGGCAGAATGAAGAAGTCCTGGAAAAAGTACAAGGTTAAGCATGATTACCATAGAGAAGAGAAGTTGTTTAGAGTGAGGGACATAATATGGTTACATTTGACATTCAATTTGCTTAACAAATCCATGAAAATAGTTTTTTTTTTTTGTGTGTTTGAACATGGGGGGAGGATGAAAGTGTCGACTTATATTAAATTTAATAGATTTATAGAAATGGGTGAGATGCCTTGTTAGGAACAGGATTCCCCAAGGACATTTTTGGGACTAAAAGCCCATGTTTTGGGTCAACTTTTGTAATAAAGTTGTAAAGTCTCCACATTTTTTGGTCATGGAGCGTGAAGGTGTCATGATTCATAAAGGGCTTTCTGCCCTTATTTTGATGATGGGGGGTTTATTTGTAAGTTTATAGAGAAGATCAAGCAGATCCATCTATAGGTACAAGGGACGCTACAAAAGTTGCAAGAGAAACATAAATCTAGGAATGATAAACATAGAACAAAGAAATTGTTCAACATGTGAGATAAAGTATGGCTATAGTTGAACAAGGAGAAGCTATAGGGGCCTGATAAGAAAATCAAGGCTCTAAGGTATGGTACCTATGAGATACCGGAAAAGTTGGCGATAATTCCTATCATATCATTTTACCAACATATATGTTCATTTACTATGTTGTCAATGTAGATAATTTTAAACTCTATGAGACTTCCATGCTAGATTTGGAATAGGAATATGTCCTACCTTCTATGGAGGATTTACACAGAGTTTATAAAACATACACTTTTGCACAAAAGGTCAAGAACTGCAAGACAAGGGCATGATGACATTAGGTACTATTTTGTAGTGCTTTAGGTACTGGTAAAAATATGACTTAATGAGGGCTTTGAAGTCATCCCACTATTGTGTGTTTCATTAAGAACATCATTCAGAGAAGATGTGACCACAATGGAATCAATCCATGAGCATGGTTGCTACACATCCTTTTGATTCGGTAATGGATGAAGATCAGATCGAGCCTACAGAGGAAAAGGAAGAAGCTACTGTGGCCAATGAAACTCTAAGTGTTGAGCATGCATTGACCATGTTTAGTTGTATACTCACATCCCAAAAGAGTATTTTCGATAAGCATCCTTCGAGTTATGGTCTAGCCCAGAAGCAGACCAACCGATACAACTTCAGAAGCTAAGGGTCGATCACTACAATTGAGTTTCCAAAGCAAAACTTTAATGAAAATATTTTGAGGAAAATAAACCCACCACCTAATTCAGCGCAGAACACTCAGAGCAAGTCTGGGAAAGAAGTATCAATGAAAAGTGTTTCCATCAGATGTAAGGACAAAACCATCACTCTAGAAACCACAAACCAATACACATCCCTAGACACCTCACCCATTATTCCCACTGTGGACTACAACATAGTTGATCACGTGAAGAAGGTTTTCAAACATTTCAATATTTGAATTAACAAAGATCACAAGCCAGTGGGACATCCTCTTACGGGTACTTTGGCAGACCTCTACAGGTAATGCTACCTCTTTAGATAAGGAATCTAGTAAGTCTCATGGTTCTCTCAAATTTGTATGTAATGCTCTAACGATGGATACAAGTACACTCTACCCAACTTTCCTATTAACTTTTGAAATCTTCAATTTCAATGTACAAAATTGCTTAGTTGATTCTAGTGCACCAATGAAAGTAATGCCATTATTTGCTGGCAATAAAATCAATTCTAAATGGGATAAAATAGATGCAAAAATTATTCACCTAGACAAGACTCATGCCCATGCAATTGGTTAATAGAAATAGAAATAAATGAGATTCAAGGATGTTCTTTTGACCTATATAATTTGGCTTATTCATCTAGATGTTACCCATAGGCCACACTTTCTCACTATTATATTTCAAGAATTTGGAATTCATCTTAGGCCAATTGATTTCTACTCGGGATACCTCCTTCATCACACCACTCATTTAGTGCTCAAAGGAAACAATAAGAAATAGTTAGAGTTGTCATTTTGAGATGTTGGGTATCATTATCACGGGTTACCATTAATTGGGCCTTATTTTCCTTTCTTCACCTTTTTCTTATATCTACCTCTTTAGATAAGGAATATGGTAAGTCTCATGGTTCTCTCAAATCCATATGTAATGCTCTAATGATGGATACAAGTACACTCTATCCAACTTTCCTATTAACTTTTGAAATCTTCAATTTCAATGTACAAAATTGCTTAGTTGATTCTAGTGCACGAGTGAAAGTAATGCCATTATCTACTGCCAATAAAATCAATTCTAAATGGGATAAAATAGATGCAAAAATTATTCACCTAGACAAGACTCATGCCCATGCAATTGGTTAATAGAAATAGAAATAAATGGGATTCAAGGATGTTCTTTTGACTTAGAGAATTTGGCTTATTGCCCAAGATGTTACCCATAGGCCACACTTTCTCACTATTATATTTCAAGAATTTGGAATTCATCTTAGGCCAGTTGATTTCTAGTCGGGATACCTCCTTCATCACACCACTCATTTAGTGCTCAAAGGAAACAATAAGAAATAGTTAGAGTTGTCATTTTGAGATGTTGGGTATCATTATCATGGGTTACCATTAATTGGGCCTTATTTTCCTTTCTTCACCTTTTTCTTATATCTACGACTTAGGGAATGAGGCTTTCATTAGTTTTGAACAACTCATAGATATAACATTTACATGATTTTTCACTTCAACCTTAGAGTTTAAACTTAGATACATCGCACTAAAGTATCTTTAATGATTTTGGCTTTCAAATTTTTCTTTTCTTTCATCACAAATGACAAAAGGGGAAATATTTTTCCACAAATCTATGAATTCTTAATCATAAAGGTGTCACTTGAGGAAAATGAATGAATATCCTATAGAATGACTTAGGATAAAGTTTGAACAAGGGAAATAAGGGCACAATAATATTGATGTGTAGCACCTATTAAAATCACCAAGTATATTCCCAAACCATCAAGATTGCACACTTCTTTGAGTAAAATATGAAACACCATGGGACAATGCAACTTAGAACTTATAGCCAAAGAACCAAGAGTTATAATAGATTGCTTAAGTGATCACAATAAAAATAATACACATTGAATATATCATATACACATGGATCATACATATCAAGATAAACGTGGTAATTAAAGAAACCTCTTCCTACACCTAGGGTCCTAGATAGCTAAGGAAAGGTGTCATCAAACTACTGATAAATACATGAATTACATATAGATGTATATACCTTAGTTGGAAAATGATCAATGTGAAAATAATCCTAGAGGCTAAGATGAGAATGAAAATTTATAAATTTCCTCTAAAATCCCATATAGAAAGTGAGGTAATAGTTCGTATGAAATTCAACCTACAATTTTCAATGGGAAATCCTCAAAAATCTCTTCGAAGAGATGTGTACCATTGATGGCTAAGATGACTTATGAGACCTCACCAATTTCATATTTGAAGAAGTTTAAATCTTGGTTTGTCAATTTTGGCCCTAATTAGGCAAGGCAACATGGAAGGAGGTGACCCCCTTAAGAGAGTTCAAATGGGGAAAGGCACATAAGGCCTTATATAAAGATCTAAATCCAAGGAACCCCCTCATAAAAAGAGCTAGAGATGCATTGAAATAATGTATACAATGAACCATCCAAATCTTTACAGAGACAATATAATGTCCCTTGAATTTCATAATAAATGGGGCTTATACATATGAGGTGTCCCTCTAAATCTATCTCATGTATATGGAAAAGCTAGAAAATGTTATTGAGAAGAGGAATATCATGATGATTAGTTTCAACTTGATGCTAATGTAAACCCACTTCAAACACAACAAGGGGAATCTAAGAGAAACATCCAATGCTTTGGTGCGTATGTGGGTTAAACAATAACACCCCCTCTCATTTGCATGAAGTGTACCTAGTACAAATCCATCTTAGAGTCAAGGCCATGAAAAGATGAAGTCCAAGTAAACTAAATTTATTTTCTATAAATAACATCTCTAACAATGTCACAGAAGCATATGATAATGACATTTAGATTTTAGGTGTATACACTTGAATTGTGTTACAACTTTAATCTATCCCCCATAAAGATGTGTCATGCTCCCTTGTGATGATGGATCAACCTTACTGGAGAAAAAACTTACAATGTAAAAGGAAATTAAACATGATTTAACTTTAATAGTGTTTCACATTCAACCCCTGTCTCACACTCATGGCTAATGTGAGGTTATTTAAATCGTTTATGTGGATACTATCATTTTATTTGATCTTATGTACAATGTTCTACATTGACAAAATTGAGTTTTTTAAGCAAGCAAAATATTTGTATCAATGGTTCACTGCTTATGCATTAGGGATAGAGAGGCCTTTTCTTTATGAGTGATCTATTGATTATCGAATCCTATATGGGAGAGCACTACAAGCTCCATCTCAACATGAAGTGTAGATATTGCGAGCAATTTAGATCAAAGATTTGCAAATTATCCAGATAGGGGACATTATAAGATTCATCTTAAATGAGGATAACCAAAAGTTGTTAGTTTCAATCTTCAAGGAAGAACCATGGGAAGCATCAAAGAGCATGTAACAAGATAAGTGTTGAAGCTCGAATGGTTTCATGGGACACTTCTATAGATAACATAAAGCAATGGTGAGTTGATATCTTCTTCATTTCCATCTGCTAAACACATCCTTTCTTGCACGAAACCCAAAATAAATGAATCTCATTGGTTTTGATATGTGTCATTCAACATCATTGTGCAATATTTCATATAAGGTCTCAACAAAAATCATTAGAAACCACTTAAAATTCCACTCAAGAAAAATTATCCCATAAGAGAAAATGGGATTTTCTAAAGGGAAGTATAATCCTATAAAACATTGTAATGGTCCAAGAATACATTCAAAGTAGCCAAATAGATGGAAATAGTGGAATGGCCATAAATTTAAAAAAAGAGTTATTTTTATAAGTTTGGACACTCTTTCTTATTTCTTTTGCTCCACCCATGAAACTCTTCTCTCAATTATGTAATAAATAAATCTAAATACCTCCCTCATAAAAAGAGCTAGATATGTATTGAAATAATGTAGACAACGACCCATCCAAATCTTGATAAAGACAATAGAACATCCCTTGAATATCATAATAAATGGGGCATCTGCAGATGATGTGATAAAAAGAAATAATAATGAAAAATCATGGTTTGAAATTATGAGTGTTATTTCGCCTCAGTTTTCTTAATGATGCATATTTTATTGAATATGATTTTCCAATAGTAATATAACTATAAAAAGAAATAATAATACAAGATCATGGTTTGAAATTATATGAGTGTTATTTCACCCCAATTTTCTTAATTATGCATATTTTATTAAACTTAATGTCACAAAAATAAGTTGCAGGGTGTTGAATCTTATAATAAAATAAGCTTATGAAAACAACTATACGGAGCAATATTAAACATCAAATTTTGTTTTTAACTATATCTTATTATCCTATTCATTACAATATAATTATTCATAATAAGCATTAAGTATATTTCATTAGAAACTATGTGGTGTTTTCATGAAATATTTTGTTTCTTGAACTATATTTTAATATCTTATTCATTGGAATAGGGTTCTTGATATTGAGTATTAAGTACATTTTCATTAGGAATGGTGTGGTAATTGGTACCATCATCTTTAGTGTAGTAATGGGTTAAAGGGTTAATCATTTAATTAATTAGAGCAGCTCACACCTCAAAGGTTATAGGAATTTTTGGCGCATGTAAGACAATTGCCATTTTATTCTATAGAGGTATGTGTATTGGGACAAAATGTAAGAATATGTATCTAGCTTCATAAGAGGATGTAAGATTTTTTATACAAACAATCCTAATAATAGGAAAAAAGGTCTATACCATCCCTTATTTACATATACTCATCCTTAAGAAAAGATCTCCATGGATTTTATAGGATTTTTACCAAATGCGAGTTTCATGGAATTTGATAGGTTCAATAAGATGTGCAATTCCCATGCCTTATATAAAGGCTCATAAAATGGTAAATAGTAAAGTTATTCTTTCAACAAGTTTGGATGCACTTTATGATACTACACTTTAGGAGCTTCATTTCATAGAGGGATGCTACAGTTTTTAGTGCATTATGGACTATGTATTGTGAGAAGATGGACATGAAGTTAAATAGGTATACAACATTCCATCCATAGATGGATGGGATAACATAAGCCATCTTTTGAGGGGTTGCAAATAGAAGCACGTAAAGACTTTCGATGAGAACTTATTGTGTAGGTGTGTATTTTATCTATATATATATATATATATATATATATATATATATATATATATATAGACTCTTATAATAGAGCAATCCACACTTCTATTAATAAGTCGCCATTTTAAACTTGTTTTTGATATTTTCCACTTTCACCTTTGGATATTGTGTATGGATAATAGGAAAAGCGAGTGATGATCTCATAGGCGATGCTTTAATGGTAGAGACATTTCTTGAGAAGATTAGGACAAAATGAAGAAGTCCTGGAAAATGTACAAGGCTAAGCATGATTAACATAGAGAAGAGAAGTTGTTTAGAGTGAGGGACATAATATGGTTACATTTGACATTTAATTTGCATAACAAATCCATGAAAATATAGTTATTTTTTTGCGTGTTTGAAAACGGGGGGAGGGTGAAAGTGTCAACTTATATTAAATTTAATAGATTTATATAAATGGGTGAGATGCCTTGTGAGGAACAGGATTCCCCAAGGACAGTTTTGGGGCTAAAAGCCCATGTTTTGGGTCAAGTTTTGTAATAAAGTTGTAAAGTCTCCGCATTTTTTGGTCACGAATTGCGAAGGTGTCATGATTCATAAAGGGTTTTCCGCCCCTATTTTGTAAGCTGTAAAGTTGGTTGTAAATATCCACCCATGGTCCGTGGACCATGGGATTGTATAAAAAGAGGTAAGTAAGTAAGCTCTGAAAAAAGAAGTAAGTTGGAAGACTTAAGGGATAAGGAGGAAGTCCTTAGAGAAGTCTAAGTTTTGGGTCGCAGCGTAGGTAGAGGCTCTGCAGCTGAGTGCGCAGAGGCCTAAGGTGGAAGTCTGTAGCTGAGTGCGCAGACCCTTGGAGCTGTGTGTGTAGGGCAGATATAGTTTGTAATAGTCTGAAGATATCAATAAAGAGAAGTATTCTACAAATTTTGTGTCTTTGTTTATTGTTAATGCATATGGTTATATTACGTTTTGGGTTTAATATGCAAATGTTCATGTGATACATGAATGTATGTGACTATCTTAATTAAGCGAACACAAGTAAGAATATTTGTTTAGACGGTGCTAACTTTGATATTTTAGTAAGATAAATAAAACACTGAAGATAACTTGGGAACTTGTACAATACGTTGTCATAGCAGTGCGAAAGTACCTGAACTGAATGTTAGGGTTGTGCAAAGGCTAATCGTACTACTTTGCGGAGGTACTAAAGAGCGGAATAAAGGGCTAGACTGAAGGGGCCTAGAACTTAGCGACCTGCGTAAAAGCAGGAACAAAGGGTATAAAATGACATCACAACCATCCCAAGGTGTAGAGTCTTGGTTCTAGCATCCCCACATACTGCCTCGGGTGAGACTTCAGTCTGCACTTTGCAGGTTGATGCCAAAAGGGCCAGTAGTGTAGGGATTTGTTTGGCTAACTAACGCTGAATCTGGGTCAAGCCCCACACAACCAACAAATGGTTCGTTGTTGGGACTGGAATCTACATAAGAGATGAGTGATGTTGTATCACTGGAATCGAACTAAGAAAGAGGTTGAAGATTGGTTGGATAGGAAGATCCACGAATTCGCGGCGCATGAGAATAGAAAACCACGACTAACAAAGGAACAGTGGCTAGATAGGTACTTGTATATATAAATCCATGAGATCTTTTTATGCTTCTTTCCAGTTGATTTATATGAGTGGATAGTGAAGTTAGCGGATAGCCAAGGAAGGTGGAGACTTGACAGTCCTATTTCTTGGACCTCGAAGTTAGTACAGAGACTGGAAGCCTCTGAGGATAATATCGCTAGTGCTGTCGATCATCCGCTTGATCGCATCATAGGAGGATTTGTGACTCAATTCACGGTCGATACCTCAGTTAGCTATAGTGAGGATGAGCGGTGCTTTTTGAAAGGTCAACCAGGTAAGTACTTGAAGTCTTTGAATACCTAGATTACGATGTTATTGTGTGAAAAATGGGTTATGCAGCTACCTTGATGTTACGGGCTATGCAAAGTGGAAAGACTTACGGATCAAAGGAAGAAAGGGTCTTGAATATAGTCCATTGATTTCACCTCCATTAGGTGACGAAGAGGGAGTAGTACATGCTTCTCTGCAAAGTGCAATTTAGTTAATAAGACAAGGATTCCCGCGATTACCACCTTCCCCACACCACCTCCAACTTCACCACCATCACCTGCGACTTCACCCATACCACCACCACATCCACCATAGTAAAGTTATTCTTTCAAAAATTTATTCTTATATAAAGGGTCATAAAATTGTAAATAGTAAAGTTATTCTTTCAACAAGTTTGTGATGAAAGGAGAAATAGGGGTATATCCATTTCCCCTTTCTTTATAAATAATAGATTCTGGGACCTATGGGTTATGAGCCCACTCTTTATCGGAAGCATTATCTTTTACTTTTTCTTTAAAAAACCCGGGAAACACATATATCGAAAATACACGGGAACAAGGGAAATAAAAAGGAAAACCTCCACTAGAACACAAGCTAGATCTCAAATATTATAGATTTCTTCTACAAATATCATCGGGTTTGTACCTTTAGTTGTTGCACATCGCTGCTCCAATTTCCGATTACTGATCGACCCAATCTCCAATCGTTAATCGGTACTCTATCAGCCTATCAGAATATCGACCATTGCAATATCATCATTCCATTAAGCGATGGCGCTTGACCTTTGCGATATGCAATTAGCGACTAAATCACAACCGTCGATCCTACAGTTGATCCGACTGTTGACACCAAATCACATATCGGCCTATCCACTATCCACCAATCCTTCACCTTGGCCTAATGTGATAAGCGATCAAATCTCCACCGTGGATCCTCTTCCTGATCCAACGGTCCATGCTTAATCGCATGATCGCAATTGCATTATGTCTAGGCTCAATTCCGATAACTTCCAAAGGCTTTCGCCAATGCACTATTGAGACCTCTGTTCCTGTACGATTGGATCCGGTTCGTTGATCCATGAGATATAACGGCTCCTGTACATTCTCTCAT
Organism: Pinus tabuliformis; assembly: GCA_031772625.1. Classification (NCBI taxonomy): domain Eukaryota; kingdom Viridiplantae; phylum Streptophyta; class Pinopsida; order Pinales; family Pinaceae; genus Pinus; species Pinus tabuliformis. The sequence goes on along the minus strand of CM062805.1, from coordinate 724,993,892 downwards.
CCATTCCTCTTCACTTGGTCTCGTTTGCCTTTGATGGATTCTGTGCTTTCTGCAGGTTTCCTCTGCCATACTCTGTTTACACACCACGACTCCATATCACAATTAACTCGATATCTTTGGTTTATTATTGGATCGCCATCGATCCTTTAAGTGATCGATGGTCGATCAACAATCTACTAACAGGGTTTAAGTCCTTAATGCATATATTCATAACAGAACTTGGAAAGGGCATAATACACAGATACACACAACTCACATATTTCTATTATACATATACAAACTTCTATTACAGCCTAAGGCATTTCAGCCTTAGGAACGAGTTCTCCTTTGACTACATTTTAAATACTCTATCTCTCACTCTATATTACTCTCTGTCTATCCCCCTATCGACTGTCTATCTCACGATATATATAGAACGCAGGTTCATCCTTTAAAAAAATATTGGATTCGATCACTGAAAGGATCCGATCAATCCTCACAAATCACTCAATTGTCCTTAATTCTCTCTATTCGTATACATATGGCAGACAATTACATTAATCAAGTATTCTAGGGATTTATCACTTCCATCATTTAAGCTCTATTTTAACATAATTTCCCCTATTTTTCTCCGATAGTCCACGTGCTCCGTGCTTCCTCTGCTTTGGATTCCTCTTTTAATTATGAGTGCTCGATGCTCTTGCATCAGGCTCTCGAGGCAAAAAAATTTATGACCTCCTGGTCATATTCTTCTTCTTGTCCTTAGCAATTATACCCACTTCTCAGTGGAACTACCTTCATGATCTTCTGTGAGTTGAAACCAGCCTCTGCAGTAACATTCTTGCTGTACTACATGATACCTCATCAGACTCTCCTCACACAGTCTTTTGGCATCCTTCTGGTTCTCCCCTTTGTAACCAATTGAGCACTCCTTGCTCTAGGTTGCTGCAAGTCTTCTCACCTTCTGCTGCCATTCTCTACATGACAGTAAGACCATAAACTCTAAGGTCTTCACCACAACTATACCTCCTTCTCCTTCTGCTTGCACGCTTCTCCCTTCTCTCAAGAAATCCTTTCCTTTCTCTCATACCAAATGACGAAAGGAGAAATAGGGGTATATCCATTTCCCATTTCTTTATAAATAATTGATTTTGGGACGTATGGGTTATGAGCCCACTCTTTATCGGAAACATTATCTTTTGCTTTTTCTTTAAAAAACCCAGGAAACACATATATTGGAAATGCACAGGAACAAGGGAAATACAAAGGAAAAACCCCATCAGAACACAAGCCGGATCTTAAATATTATACACTGCTTCTATAAATATCATTGGGTCTGCACCTTTAGTCACTCCACAGCACTGCTCTGATCTTCGATTACCTATCGGCCCGATCTCCGATCACTGATCGATGCTCTATCATCCTCTCGGGATAATGGCCATTGCAATATCATCATTCCATTAAATGCTGATGCTTGACCTTTGCGATATGTGATTTGCGACTAAATCACAACCGTTGATCCTATAGTTGATCTGACGGTTGACGCTAAATTGCATATCAGCCTATCCACTATCCACCAGTCCTTCACCTTGGCCTAATGCGATAAGCGATCAAATCTCCACCGTGGATCCTCTTCCCGATCCAACGGTCCATGCTTAATCGCATGATCGCAATCGCATTATGTCTAGGTCTGGTTCCTATAACTTCCAAAGGCTTTCGTCGATGCGCTATTGAGATCTCTGTTCCTCTGTAATTGGATTTGGTCTATTGATCCATGAGATCTAATGGCTCCTGTACATTCTCTCATCCATTCCTCTTCAATTGGTCCCATTTGTCTTTGATGGATTCTGCACTTTTCGCAGGTTTCCTCTGCCATACTTTGTTTACACAACATGACTCCATATCACAATTAACTCGACTCTTTTGTTTATTACTAGATCGCCATATATCCTTTAAGTGATTTATGGTTGATCAACAATCTTCTAACAGGGTTTAAGACCTTAATGCATATATTCATAACAGAACTTGGAAAGGGCATAATACATAGATACACACAACTCACATATTTCTATTATACATATACAGTGATCCAGGTGGATATTGGTGGCCACCTGCTAATTCTACTTGGAGCCCTACCAGTGCTTCTTTTAGTTTTTCAGTTTCCTTAATTATAGCATAGTTTACTATTTTTAGCAGTTTTTCAAGTCTTAAACTTCCAGAGCCGTTTTGAGGCCCTAAACGACATTTTTTGGGAAATCTACTGCCAATGATTTTTCTATCAAAAAATCATATTTTCTGTTGTAGTCCTCAGAGTGATATTTCCAATGGGCTATCATGCACGTCAAACGAAGATAATATGACCAATTTGTGACCTCGGGAAGTTGGATGTCCAACTCACCCCAACGGGGCCCACAAACTCTTGGTGTTACATCTCCTTGGGTTAGGGTTTTGGTTGTTTAGGGTTTTCTCTTATTGTTCAATAATAAAAAGGCCCTTGAGCCTCATTGTAAGATAGTTCAGAGGCATGTAGCCACCACATCTCTGCTCAGAGATAAGCTACCATCGCCCTAGCTGGTTTATTTCCATTACTGTTTGTAAGCATATTTCAGTATTTTACATTAATGAAATGAAGTATTATTTCCGCTGCATATCTGTGTTTATGGTTATCTTTGTAATTTGTTGCATTCCTGTTTAAGTTCGAACCAGTGGTATCAGAGCGGTCTGCTTTTTCTTTGTTTTTCTTTGCATGTCCCCAACGAAGTCGAGATATAAGGAGTTAGGGCTTGAACTGGTCGAATGTTTGCAAGACTAGCCTCACAAATCCTGACGGCCTCCCATGGTGGATGAGAAGAAAGATGAGGGGGCAGGAGATTCTATCAAAATCTTGCTCGAAGAAGCCCTCGAGCGACAATGGAACGTGATGATGGACAACTCTGCCCAGATGCTTCAGCGGCTACACAGAAGCGAAGCATCATCTTCCAGTAGCTACTCTGGAAACACCATGCCCTTTAAGGTAGAAGTTAATTTTGAAACCCCCATATTTGAGGGTCAGATAGATACAGATGCCGTAGATAAATGGTTAAATCAGCTAGAGGGTTATTTTTTTGTTCATGAATTTTCGAGTCGGGAAAAGATTGTTTTCGCTCTTCTCAAATCAACCCTCCACGTCAAGGACTGGTGGGAAACCTACTGCGAGCAGAAGGATGAAAATACTGGGTCACTATTTTTAGCCGCACCCACCTGGAATTCATTCTGGGATGCAATTAAGGAGCAGTACTACCTTGTTGGAAGCTATGAGGATCAATACATAAAGTGGACCACACTGTGGCAGGGAAGGGACCAAGATGTGCCAGAGTTCACCAATATTTTCCATACCCTTCGCATGAAGTTGGGTATCAAGGATTCGAAGCAGCATTTGATACTCAAATACCGTGGCTGCTTGCACAAGTACATCCAGGAAGAAATAGAATTCCTGAACATCTCCTCGCTCGGCACAACATACCGATATGCCGTCAAGGTCGAGCAGAAGTTTAAACAAAATAAGTGAGACTTTGGATCTGGTAATCCGAAGCAAGGGAAAGGTGCCCCTAAACTAGAGAAAAAAGGACAAAGCCAAGGCAGGGCAGCGCAAGACAACCTGCCAAAGCTACAAGCAAAGAACAGTGCTGCGAAGCCGAAAAAGCACACAGGAAAATGGTGTGAGTTCCATAAGAGCTCCACTCACAACACAAGTGAGTGTCGGGCCAAGCAGTCACTGGTGGCTGAGCTAAAGGTTTAGAATCAGATGCATGTTCTGACTCTGAGTCAGAACCTGACAAGGGGAACGAAAAAGGGAAGCAGATCATTGATGCAAATCCCAACGCCACTGTTGCTACTGCCAAGATCCAGAAAAATGAACCCGAAGATCCAGAGGAGGAGGAGCATCTCTTCCACTCCTAGATGTGGGTAAAGGGCTCCCCGCTACAGTTCATTGTCAATAGCAGGAGCCAAAAGAACCTCATTTCGGTAGAGGTCATGAAGCAGTTGGGCTTACCGACCATAGCACATCCACAATCGTACACCATCGGGTGGCTTCACTAAGGACAGGATCTTCGCGTGAGCCAACAATGTCACCTTCCATACAACATCAAGCCCTTCACGGATGAGGTATTGTGTGACATTTCTCCCCTTGAAGTTTGTGATTTATTATTAGGACAACCATACTTGTGGAAGTGACATGATGTGTATGAATCAAGACCCCGTGCTGTTATTATTACATTGGGAAATAAGTTGTACAGGATACCAAAGGTAGCACCACCTACCGCCATCTCTTTGATTACTACAAAACAATGCAGTAAGCTCATTTCCAAAACTGGCAAATTTGTTTTCCTAATGATATGCCCTCAAGGAAAGAAGAAGACGGTGCCACAGTCTCTAGACAGGGCCCCTTCGCACGAAAACTACAGATGGACAAGGTCGTGGAGGAGTATGAGGACATCTTCACCTCCCCGCAGGGGTTCCTCTGCACTGTCAGGTCAAGCGCTCCATCGATTTGACCCCAGGTGTGCCACTACCCAATGGACCAATTTATCGGTGCTCCATTCTAGAGAATGATGAAATCAAGAGGCAGATTCAGGAGCTGTTGTAGAAAGGTCACATCTGTCCGAGTTCATCGCCTTTTGGGAGCCTAATTGTGTTGGTACAGAAGAAGTATGGGACTTGGAGACTCTGTATTAACTATCGGGCGCTGAACAAGATGACTGTCTGTAATAGGTACCCGATCCCGCGGATTGATGACCTCCTAGACCAACTAAAGGGGGTAAAATATTTCAGCAAGATTGATTTGAAGTCAGGATATCACTAGGTACCAATCGAACCCTCTAATGTGTGGAAGATTGCCTTCAAAGCCAAGGAGACCTTTTCGAATGGTTGGTTATGCCTTTCAGATTGACAAATGCTCTTGCAACCTTCATGAGGCTAATGGATGGTGTTAGGACTCCAAATTGACCATTTTTGACCTTATATTTTTGTTATAATATTACCCTTTTTTAGTTCATAAGTTGAAAGCTTTGATTACATAATGACCTAATTACCCCAAGGTATGAAGTAACTCTCCGCATGACTATGTGTTTAATTATTCATTACATATTCATGTTATCTTTATATTTATCTTTGGGAAAGTTAACCAAGTTGCTAACTAACCGTTGAACTGTTTAAAGTCTGCAGAAATTATAATTCATAATTGTTGTAAGACTAGAAACAACAACTACGCAGTTGCTGCAACACCAGAAACAACAACTACGCAGTTGTTGCAACACCAGAAACAACAACTACGCAGTTGCTACAGCCAGCAACAGCAACTATCTAAAGCAGGGAAATTTTATTTTGCAACAACTGGAATACCAGAATTGTTATGGCAACTATCAGAAGATCGCCAGAGTTCCATGCTGACACAACACGATCAGCAATTGTCCAAAAAGGCCAAAACACAGTTACAGTTGCTAAAAACACCAGAAACAGCAGGAGTTTACTAAACAAGAAACAATGGGGAAGCGACAAAGGATAGTGCGAGGATTCCAAGAAGACGGTCGAAGTTCGGTTACCAGCTATGTAACAGTAAGAGACCCAAGAAAGAATACATTGTCACACTGTTGTAATAGCATCCTGTAACAAGGATGGATTTCTTATTTTTGACAGAAAGGTTTAACTGAATGAACTATGACAATCTATTGTAATAGATGTCTCCTCTATAAAGAGGAGACATCTACATTAGAGAGGGGGGAGAGAGAGAAAAACAGTTTGTAAGGGAAATTTTGAAAGACAATAGCAAAGTCTAAACTTTTATTGTAACTGGATCTTTTGGCAGATGAATAGAAGATTGTTATGAGCACCTAATCCAACATTTGTGTTCTGGGGAATCTTGTGAGAGGGACAGGGCCCACCTTCCTCACAAGATTCACCCATTTACTTTTCTTTCAAGTGTGTAAGTGTGTTTGGTAATTTCATTTTGCTGGTACTCTGTTTTGGATTCTGTAGCATTACCTCTGGTAATTCCTTTTTGCTGGTACTATGTTCTGTTAATTGCTTGAAGCTGTAAAAGGATATTTCACCGGTGAATTAGAGTTGCAGTGTGTATTAGCAATCTGGTTATAGGGGCAGGTGTTGAACGTCCTTACCTGGAGGATAGGGTCCTGATCCTCTGCTAACAGAGCATCCATCACTTCTCTTTTTAGATTTGTATTCTTAGTTAACTGCTTTCATTTTTCCTTTGCAATGCACTATTATAACATAGAGTGAGGAGTTTTGACAGAAACAGAATCGTGTATACTACAGCTTTTTAATGCTTTTATAATTAAGTACATACAGTACGTGGTAGCCTTTGAAATAAAATACTTTCCCATGTTGACAAATTAATGTGGTACTTGACTGTTTAATCAATAAACAATTCAACTAGCCAACATTTTGGCGCTGTTGCCGGGGAAGGCGACTAGAGATTTCTAAAAGCATTAATGATTTCTTTTTAAGAATAACAGGTGCATGAGAGGATGCAGGAAACCTAATTTCACAGGCGGCAAAGGCGGAGGAGGAAGAAAAACCTTTATTGACGAAATTATCTCCAAGGCCGAGACATCACAGAGGACGAGTTCCCGGAGGCCTCAGATCCAGCATTCCTCACAAACAGATCGACAGACAGAGGAAGTACTAGGACCTGAAAGGAAGCTGGAAGTACCAGAATATACTGAGGAACCGGTAGAAGAACCTGAAGAAACAGAAGATACAGAAGATAAAGCAAGTGATTCAGGAAAAATACCAATGGAGGATAACAGAGCAGAAGGAAGAGGGGAAAACTCACTCTCTACTCTGGAATTTCCTATTGGGGAGCTCCCGAGAGGAGCAACCCCCATGAAGAACATTCCACTTTCAGCATTACTCAACTTTCATGGGTTATACTCTGAAGACCCGGATGAATTCCTCTTTGAATTCGATATACTATGTAGGAGTTATGATTATGTGAGCCCTAATCAGAAACTAAAACTGTTTCCAGCAACAATGAAAGGGAATGCGTTAAGGTGGTTTATGAGCTTAGGAGCTCAGGCAATCACTACCTGGGATCAAATGAAAGAAAGATTTCTGGCCAAATATCAGGATTACTGTCGGACAAGAGAAAGGAAGGAAGAATTGTTTAAAATGGTTCAGAAGGAGGACGAGAATATGGAAGACTTTGTGGAAAGACTGCAGTATAATTTGCAGTGGTCTGACCACCCTAACATGAGTAAAGATATCCTGAAAATAATATTACTGAAAGGGGTACAAGATGACTGCTTGGACATGTTGAATATGCTGGGAAAAGGGGACAATTCCAAGGAACCATTTGATGAAATTATCAACCTCTGCATGAGATGTTCAAGAGGAGTAGTAAGCAGATCAAAAAGCAGGGACAATGTATATTCAAGAGTTCAGAAGTCAGCAAGTGGAGGAGCAACAAGGGCTGAAATAGGTAATTTGTTAGAAGAATTTAAAATTGAGATGTTAAGCTCTTTTTCTTCACAAATTGATGCTCTGCAGGTAAAGAAGAAACAGGCAGAAGCAGAAGCTGCCCTAGCAATTTTTTGTTCCAAATGCAGAGAAAAACACCCACTCAGGGAATGCCCACTAGATAAGGTACCAATCTGCACGATCTGCGAAAAGGACCATGAGACCCAGCAATGCCCCTCTCTGCCTAGAATTAAAGCAGCATTGCAGTCAACTGAAGAAGAGGCTGAAGCAGTGTACCTGATGACACAGAGGAGGCAATGGCCACAAAGACAAAGTATGAATTCTAACACAGCATTTAGTCGTTGGAATAATCATTCTCCTTTTCAAACAAATTACCCACCCAAGAACCAAATGCAGTACCCACCCTTTAACACAATGAATTTTCCATCTATGCAACAACCAAATCTTCCTTTTCCTGATCCTACCATATGGAATCCTTGGGCTCCCCAGCAACCGTATTTTAATCAATGGAATCCGAACTGGGCAGGCCAACAGATGCCATTTCCTCAGCATCAACAGTCTCTTTCCTTACCATCCAATACTCCTCCAAATAACCAGGCAATTAGACTGCAGCTGCCTGTGCAACCCAACCCCAACCCAAATAATAATAAAGCCTTGCAAGTAATTGATATTCAAAATCAGCATGTCTCCCCCATGCAATGTAACGATATCCATCTTCGCTCAGGGAGAATTGTTGAACCAATCATTGATGACATTACTGACTCTGATAAAGAGGAAGTTACAAAAGAAAAACCAGCTAACAATAATGCTGAAATAGTTGAATCAACATCTAACAACAATGATCAAACAGCAGATCCGCCATTCCCTGAACGTCTGGCTCTCACTAAAACACTTGAGCAACTTGCTTTTAACCTTTTAGGAGAACTACAAAATTTATACGTTAAAATTCCATTATTGCAAGCATTAAGAGATGTTCCCATTTATGCTAGGACTGTTAGAGATATTTGCATAAAAAAACCTGGAAGAAAAGCTAAGGACCCCCTCACAATTCATGTGATGGGAGAACTGACTGCTTTAATGATAGAAAAAGATCATCTTGTGAAATATGGTGACCCTAGTCACCCTACAATAACAGTTCAGGTTGGAAAAAACTTTGTCTCTAAAGTTCTAGTAGATTTAGGTGCTGCAATAAATATTATGACACTTGAAACAGCACAATTGCTTCAGTTAAAAACTTTATTAGGGAAACTCCAACCATCCTAGAATTGGCTGATCGCTCTACAATTCAACCGGAAGGGGTAATTGAAGATTTAATAATTTCTGTAGAATCCTGGAATTACCGAGCTGACTTTGTGGTGTTACAAACTAAAACAAAGTTGGGGGGTCATCCGCTGATTTTAGGAAGACCTTGGCTGGCTACAACAGATGCTTTCATCAACTGTAGATCAGGATCAATGACCATCTCTAATGGGCAGGAAACCAAACAGCTTACCCTTTATCCTCATGCTACACCCATGATTAATAATGACAATTCTGTATGGGTAGATTATGAGGATGAAGAAACCCAACCTATCTTGACTATCGGACAAGCTTTAACTTTCAAAGACTCTACCGAAGATGAATTAATCAGCAGCTTCATTTCTGAACCTTCTTCGGTTAACCCAGAAATGTATAATCACCTCACTGCAATCTTGGAATCTGAATCTCAGTAGAACCTGAAAGATAAAAATTTATTTCAGACAACAGTAGGCAGCCCCTCCAAAAGTACAACAATAGAAATTGATCCTGGTAAAACATTAAATATAAATCCTAACTTAAATGATAATGAAAAACAGCAGTTAATAAAGTTACTCCGGGAAAATAAAGAAGCATTTGCATGGGACTATACAGACATGAAGGGGATCTCTCCTGAGCTATGCACTCACCGTATTTATATTAAAAAAGGATCCCGGCCAGTCTGTCAACCCCAGCGGCGGATGAATCCCAATCTAAGGGAAATTGTGAAGGAGGAACTTCAAAAACTCTTGAATGCAGGATTTATATACCCTATATCTGATAGTGAGTGGGTTTCCCCACTTGTAATTGTACCCAAGAAAAATGGCAAATGGAGAGTATGTGTGGATTACAGAGCTCTAAATAAAGCCACCCAAAAAGACCATTTCCCTTTACCATTCATTGATCAGGTATTAGATAATTTGGCAGGTAAGAAATTCTTTTCATTTTTGGATGGATTTAGTGGATATAATCAGATTAAGATTGCACCCCAAGACCAGGACAAGACCACGTTTACTAGCCCATGGGGGACCTTTGCTTACAAGGTACTTCCATTTGGGCTATGTAATGCTCCAGCAACATTTCAAAGAGCAGTGATAGGGATTTTTTCTGATATGCTAAATGATTCATTAGAAATATTTATGGATGACTTTACTCCTTATGGAGTGACTTTTGAAGATGCACTGCAAAATCTTGAAAAAGTACTTAAGCGATGTATAGAAGCACACCTTGCCTTAAGCACTGAAAAATGTCATATGATGATGATGAATCAAGGTATTGTATTGGGTCACTTCATCTCATTCCTAGGAATTCAAGTCGATTTAGCCAAAATACAGGTAATCCAGACCCTCCCTATCCCCAAAACACAAACTGATGTAAGAAGCTTTTTAGGACATGCTGGATACTATAGAAGATTTATTAAGAATTTTTCCAAAATAGCTTCTCCTCTATTTGTGTTATTAACAAAAAATGTTGAATTTAAGTGGACTGATGATTGTGAAAAAGCATTTAATGAACTTAAACATCAGTTGTCTACAACTCCCATTTTGAGAGGACCTGATTGGGCACTACCCTTTCATATATCCTCTGATGCCTCGGATACTGCAATTGGAGCTGTCTTGGGCCAGGAAGAAAATAGTTTTCCCTATGCCATTTATTTTATCAGTAAGAATATGACACCAGTTGAATTTAATTATACAGTCACTGAGAAGGAATTCCTAGCAGTCATTTATGCTATCAATAAATTTCGACATTATATTACTGGCTACACTACTTTTGTGCATACTGATCACTCGGCCATTAAATATTTGATGAATAAATCAGTTACAAATGCCCGAGTCACCAGATGGTTATTATTATTACAAGAATTTCACATCACAATTGTAGATAGGCTAGGAAAATAAAATGTAGTTGCTGATTTCCTTTCTCGATTAAAAACTGATGAAAATGCTCCAGTAGATGATTCTTTTCCTGATGAATATTTATTTGCAGTATCTGCTCACTCACCTTGGTATGCAGACATTGCCAATTATCTAGTTGCAGTAAAATTACCGTCGCACCTATCACACAGGGAAAGAAGAAAGATCATCCAGAAAAGTGCTAGGTACAGCTGGATAAGTGGGTGTCTTTTCCATACAGGAATCGATCAGGAAATCCGGAGGTGCATTGGTGAAGATGAAGTTTATGATGTATTAAAAGCTTGTCATGATGGCCCTTGTGGAGGGCATTTCGCAGATAAAATAACATCACACAAGGTACTTAGAATGGGTTATTATTGGCCCTCACTATTCAAAGATGCCAGGAAATATTTGAAGGCCTGTGATAGCTGTCAAAGAATGGGCCAGCCTAATCACAGGGATGAAATGCCACTCAATCCCCAGGTAATTCTTGAACCTTTTGAGAAATGGGCATTAGATTTTATAGGTCCCATTAATTCCCCATCCAATCAAAGAGTGTACATATTAGTATGCACAGATTATATGACTAAATGGGTAGAAGCTAAGGCACTCCTTAAAGCTAATGAAGAAGCAGTACTAACATTTTTATTTGAATAAATCTTTGTTAGATTTGGATTGCCCAGAGAATTAGTCACGAATGGAGGACCTCCTTTCAACTCTCATGGCTTCAAAAATACGCTTCAGAAATATCATATTAAGCACAAAATGACTACACCTTATCACCCCCAAGCAAATGGACAGGTAGAAAGCACCAATAAAGTCATAGAAGCCATCCTAACAAAAACAATAAAGGAGAATAGAAGGGACTAGTTTCAAAGGTTGCCTGAGGCATTATGGGCCTATAGAACTACTTGGAGGAATACTACAGGCTTCTCACCTTATGAATTAGTTTTTGGAAAGAACGCTATCTTCCCTATAGAGTTTGAAACAAAACTTTAAGAACTGCTTTAGCTGTTAACCTTGATTTGACTGATACACAGACAGCCAGGTTGCAGCAACTTCAAGAATTGGACGAGAAAAGACTGGATGCCATCCATCAAACAACCATGATACAACAACAAAGAAGTAGGTGGCATGACAGAACCATCAAGCAAAAGCAGTTCCAGAAAGGTAACTGGGCTCTACTCTATGATTCCCGTTTCGAGAATTTCCAAGGTAAGTTAAGAACAAGGTGGTTAGGGCCTTATGAAGTGGATGTTGTTTTTCCAAATGGGACAGTCAGACTTTTAACAATTGATGACAGCAGAACACCACTACTAGTGAATGGATATCGACTCCATTTATATCACCGGCCTGTTTCTAAAGAAGATTTTAAAGCCACTTGCATGGCAATTAAACAGTATGCTTTTCCAGGGGAACTTGCTGTCCCTCAAGGCACTTAAATTTCTATTTATTTATGCATTTTTAGATTAGATATTCTTTTCAAATAATAATCCCTGCCAAGGGTTGCCATATTACATTTCAGTATTTTTCAGGTTTTAGCTTTGGAAAATAGCTGAGAACAAAAGCTTCAAAGGAATCACTTTGCAGACTTGGGAGCCCTGTTGCTGCAACACCAATCCCGTTGCTGCAACACCAATTCCTGTTGCTGCAACACCATTTCCCGTTGCTGCAACACCAATTCCTGTTGCTGCAACACCACTTTCCGTTGCTGCAACACCACTTCCTGTTGCTGCAACATCTTTTCCCGTTGATGTAACATCACTTCCAGTTGCTGCGACACCACTTCCCGATCCTGTAATACCTTTTTCAGCAATTCTCTCATTTATAAAAGCACCAGTCTCTCCACTTCAGCCCCCCAAGAAATGAATTTTTATAAAATAAACCATTTCCTATGATGATTACAATACTCCACTATTACTTCCCGTCATTATTATTAAAAATCGCCGGTATTCTCATACTCTTAGACCCGCTTTAATCATTATGGATCCAACAAAAGATAAGACAAGACTTTTCGACGCAGCAACCAAAAAGGTAAAACATAAAGGTACGCATGATTATGTATGGACATTAAATAATAGTTAATGTGGAGATGCTGATAGGACTACCGAATAATTGTACTTCCAATCATATCACTTACGCATAGCTTTTGGGGGGGGATTACCAAAGCGCTCTCATAATTGCATAGTACGCCAACTGCCGCCGCCCTTAACTCTCCCGGTAATATGTAAAAGTCATCCCATCACAGCATGTTACCATTTGCAACGGTTTACTCTGAACTGAACTCGGAAGCTCGGCTCTGAACTGAGAATTTCACTGAAACAACAGCTATGGGAGGAAATCTCATCACATACGAACCTGGCACAACAGCACTTCTTGAGCTCTATCCCGAGGTTTATCAAATCTTTCTGCAAGCGGGATGGCTAGATTATTTTAGGAGACTTCCAGACTTTGACGCGCAGCAAGTCCTCGAGTTTGCATGCAATTTAACAGAGGGATTTTCTGTCGTTCAGGGAGTTCAAATCCCAGTCACGGAGGAAGTCATAGCCAAAGTTACGGAGCTACTAGCTAATGGCATACGGTGGTTCAGTAGGAAGCACTTGATCCTTAATGCGTAGCAGGATTTTCTTCAACCAGGCGAGCAGGTGGAACCCAAGGGCAGAGGCGTAGCACTTCAGTCATTGCCTCAACCGTGGCCGAAAGTTGCTGAATTTGTGAAGCAATACCTGACGTGCGAAGGCCGGTACCAGGTAATTTACCAGCACGATTTCATCTTGTTGAATGATTTGAGGAATGGTCAGTTGATAAATATGCCATATTATCTATTGGGATGTCTTAAAAATATGTCACGTTACACTGTCAATGCAAAGCGTCCACTTATTTCCTTGAAACACCACTGTCTAACTCAATTGTTGATAAATAGAGGTCTCGCCTTAAATAACCCCCCACCCCCCATTAATCCCCATCAAGAGGCAGAAATCCCTCAGCTAGAACAGAAAATTCCTCATCAAGAATTGGAAATTCTTCACCAAGATGAAGACATACCTCAGCAAGATGAAGAAATCCCTCAGCAAACAGAGGACATTCCTGAGAAAATACCTGAAGAAATCCCTCAGCAAACACAGGACATTCCTGAGCAAATACCCGAAGAAATCCCTCAGCAAACACAGGACATTCCTGAGCAAATACCCGAAGAAATCCCTCAGCAAACAGACGACATTCCAGAACAAATGCCCGAAGAAGTCCTCCAGCAAACACCCCCACAAGTTGCTGAAAATGTACAATCAGCAGTAGAAATACCCACGAAAACAACTCCATCCCCCAATAGAACCAATCCATCCATTCCCATACTTGGTATTTCTACCGATAATTCTGATGATAACATCCCTATTACCCTACTGAAACGAAAAATGCAGCAGAAAAATGAAACCCCACTAAAAAGAAGAAGAACTAGGGCTTCGGCTAAAGCAGCTGCTATTTCTGCCATTGTCCCTATTTTAAAAAAAGCCAGCCTGAAAAGAAAAATTTCTGAATTCCCTACTTCTCTACCCAAGTAAAGGACTCGGTCGTCTGTAATAGCTGAATCTCCTAGCCATACCCTCCCTAGCTCACCACCCATCACGTTAAAAACCCGCATTCCCACCAGCCCTGGAAACTCCTCTCCCTCACCCTCGGAGGCTGAGATGCAGAGTGTTCACAGTGTTGCGACATCATCTTTTAAGGCAGCTGTCACACAAGAACTAGCTGCCGACACCCAAGGTAATATTGGCCAAGAAGCCGCAACACAAGAAACAGCCACTACCCCAGGTGACACACAAGAACCACCTATTGAGGGTATAAGTGATCAAATCAATGTTGAAGCACAACCTCTGCCTCCACTGGAACCTGCCGCTCCACAAGCTCAGCCTACCATATCTGCCCTGCAGGAAGAAATTGAATTTCTGAAGTCCCAAATCCAGGATTACCAGGAGGAAATAATAAGGGTCAAGGAAGCCTACCAAAATGAATTTAGCCTGCACATTTTAGCACGAGTAGCATCTGCAGCAGAAAAGAGTAAGGAGAATGAATATATGTGTGCCAATTATGGTGAGATATATACTCAAGCAGGATACTATGTAGTTGCAGAACCAATGACTGAAGTCTCTGCTGTTGTGGTTGAAACAAAAGAACCTGTTGTTACACAAACTACAGAAGCAAAAACAGAAACACCACAACCCTCTGCTGAAACAGAAGAACCTGCTGTCACACAAGAACCAGCAGGCTCTCCAGAAAAGGTGCAGGAGCAGACAGAAGAACCTGCTGTCACACAAGAACCAGCAGGCTCTCCAGAAAAGGTGCAGGAGCAGACAAAAGAACCGGCTGTCACACAAGAACCAGCAGGTTCTCCAGAAACTGCACAGGAGCAAACAGAAGAACTTGTTGAAACACAAGAACCAGCAAGTTCTCCAAAAACTATACAGGTGAAAACAGAACAACCTGCTGTAACACAAGAACCAGCAGGATCTTTAAAAAGTGTGAAGAAAGAACTAGAAGGATTTGTTGTAATACAACAATCAGCAGGGAATGAAGAGGAAGATATAAAGTCACCACGGCCTACCCAAACTATTGTGAAGAAAGAAAAAGAAGCAGTTACACAGGAATTAACAGGGAATAAAGAAGAGGATATAAAGTCACCACGACCTACCCAAACTGCTGTGAAAAAAGAAAAAGAAGTATTGGTTGTAACACAGGAATCAGGAGGAAATGAGGAAAAAGACATAGACTCACCCCGACCCACCCAAATTGCCATGGAATGAGAAGAAGAAGCAGTTACACAAGAATCAGTATAGAATATAGAACAAGAAGAAGAAACAGTAGCTGGAAATGGAAAGGAAGACATCGGATCATCCCGGCCTACTCCAATTATCACAGAGCAGATTATCCTTGTTGATGCCTTTACACAAACAGAACCTCCCTCTGTTAGTGATGCATGCACAGAAACCGCTAGTTTTCAAGAATTAAAAGGAAAATGGTGGAGAGAATATGAGTTGTCACAAGGCAAAGCATTCCAACAGCAAAAGGGGATCTGGTTCAATTATGCATATAAGAACTTGGAAGCACTTGAGCAGTCTAGAGCTCAGTACAAAGAAATTAAGGAACTAAAAGCCAGACTGTCCCAGATGTTTGAGTTATTCCAAAGAATACTTGCCACAAGGAAACCCTCTTTCAACTATGCAACATTTTTGAGGGAACGACTGACATTCTTACAGATAAAGGCAGTTAGAGAAGGTAGACCTCATCAGGTGGTTACATCAGAACAATTTATTCAAACCTTTGCAGAGGCACCTAAAAATGATCAAAATCTGTTATGCGAGCTTTATCTCCACAATGAAGCCATGTCCGAAGAGAGAAACATGAACATACTCCCTCTTGTTGGCGATATACAGCTCAGAGCTTTCATTTCCTTTTTAGCCAACCAACTTACTTGGCAAAACGCTTTTATCTCAGCACAACATAATGAACAGAACTGCCTTCTGTGGATCAGGGCTGAACCTCAAAACGCAGCCACCTTCATTGCACAGCACCAAAGAATGTTAAGTGAACCTGCAATGAAGGATCACATTAGGCAATTACAAGCAGTGGTCCTGCGAGATTGCCAACACTATGTGAGAACCAAGGCACCTTTGGCTATTAAAGCCAACAACCTATTCTGGGAAAACTGTCCCAAGGAGAGGCAGGAATATCACCCCTATAATCCACCTAATTTACAGGCAACAATCTCAAGGGTACCTTACTATGTTAGATGCATGCAACAATGTGCTGAAAATTGGATTGGCTATAGATTTAAATTTCCACTTCTATGGTTATCTGGTCAGCAATACAAGGACCAGTTTGGATTATCCAAAAAGGAAGAGGCGGCAGCATGGAGGCAACTACAGACTGTCTGCGGGTTCAGGGACAAGTTTGATACCACCTTCTATAACTACTGTCTCAGTAATTTACACTGTTGATCCCAGTACTCCGACTCAGATTCAGAGTAAGCATTGCATGAGGACATGCAATCTCTTCAGTTGGGGGGGATGTTAGGACTCCAAATTGACCATTTTTGACCTTATATTTTTGCTATAATATTACCCTTTTTCAGTTCATAAGTTGAAAGCTTTGATTACATAATGACCTAATTACCCCAAGGTATGAAGTAACTCTCCGCATGACTATGTGTTTAATTATTCATTACATATTCATGTTATCTTTATATTTATCTTTGGAAAAGTTAACCAAGTTGCTAAGTAACCATTGAACTGTTTAAAGTCTGCAGAAATTATAATTCATAATTGCTGTAACACCAGAAACAACAACTACGCAGTTGCTGCAACACCAGAAACAGCAACTACGCAGTTGCTACAGCCAGCAACAACAACTATCTAAAGCAAGGAAATGTTATTTTGCAACAACTGGAATACCAGAATTGTTATGGCAACTATCAGAAGATCGCCAGAGTTCCATGCTGACACAACACGATCAACAATTGTCCAAAAAGGGCAAAACACAGTTACAGTTGCTAAAAACACCAGAAACAGTAGGATTTTACTAAACAAGCAACAATGGGGAAGCGGCAAAGGATAGTGCAAGGATTCCAAGAAGACGGTCGAAGTTCGGTTACCAGCTGTGTAACAGTAAGAGACCCAAGAAATAATACACTGTCACACTGTTGTAAAAACATCTTGTAACAAGGATGGATTTCTTATTTTTGACACAAAGGTTTAACTGAATGAACTATGACAGTCTATTGTAATAGATGTCTCCTCTATAAAGAGGAGACATCTACATTAGAGAGGGGGGAGAGAGAGAAAAACAGTTTGTAAGGGGAATTTTGAAAGACAACAGCAAAGTCTGAAGTTTTATTGTAACTGGATCTTTTGGCAGATGAATAGAAGATTGTTCTGAGCACCTAATCCAGGATTTGTGTTCTCGGGAATCTTGTGAGAGGGACAGGGCCCACCTTCCTCACAAGATTCACACATTTACTTTTCTGTCAAGTGTGTAAGTGTGTTTGGTAATTTCTTTTTGCTGGTACTCTGTTTTGGATTCTGTAGCATTACCTCTGGTAATTCCTTTTTGCTGGTACTATGTTCTGTTAATTGCTTGAAGCTGTAAAAGGATATTTCACCGGTGAATTAGAGTTGCAGTGTGTATTAGCAATCTGGTTACAGGGGCAGGTGTTGAACGTCCTTACCTGGAGGATAGGGTCCTGATCCTCTGCTAACAGAGCATCCATCACTTCTCTTTTTAGATTTGTATTCTTAGTTAACTGCTTTCATTTTTCCTTTGCAATGCACTATTATAACATAGAGTGAGGAGTTTTGACAGAAACAGAATCGTGTATACTACAGATTTTTAATGCTTTTAGAATTAAGTACATACAGTACGCGGTAGCCTTTGAAATAAAAGACTTTCCCAGGTTGACAAATTAATGTGGTACTTGACTATTTAATCAATAAACAATTCAACTAGCCAACAGATGGCATCTTGCGGCCATTCACCAACTCATTTGTAGTGTTATACTTGGATGAAATTCCGATCTTTAGCCAGAGTTGGGAAGAGCACCTCCACCACATTCGACAAGTTCTCCAAACACTGCGGCAACACAAGCTATGTGCCAATTTGGAGAAATGCACTTTTGGCATTACCCATGTTTAGTATCTGGGATACATTATTGATGAAAAGGGGGCGCATGTGGATCCAACCAAGATCCAAGTCATTCGGGATTGGCCATCTCCAACCACTCTGACAGAGCTCCGGAGCTTTCTAGGTCTTGCCAACTTCTACCGCAGGTTCGTGTTGGGGTTTTCTCATATCACTTGGCCTTTGAGTCAAGTCACCAAGGGAGGAGAAAAAGAGAAATTCTTTTGGTTTGAATCTCAACAGAAGGCATTCATAGAGTTGAAAGATCACCTTTGCATGACACCAGTGCTCGCGTTACCAGATTTACAACAACCATTTGAGGTCGAGACATATGCCTCTAACTATGCTATTGGGGTAGTCCTTACTCAACATGGGCATCTAGTGGCATATCACAGTGAAAAACTTTCAGACACAGTCTGAAAGTATCCCACTTATGATAAAGAGATGTATTCCATTGTGCAGGCCTGCCGAAAATAGAAGCATTACATTTTGGGGAAGGAAATGGTCATCCACACAGACCACCAACCCTGTTGGGTCCCTATAATACTAGTGATTACCCCATTACTATTGTAGTTATACCCCCTATTTATATTGTTGTGCCCCTATTACCCCCATATTGTTATTTCTGTGCCCCATAGAATCCCTCTATTGTTATTTTTGTGGCTTTATATTATTATTGTTAGGTCGGCTGGATTATATTGTGACTCCTTAGACTCCTATATATAGAAAGGAGGTTTTGTCATTTGTATCATCCAAGAATTGTTCATTTATGTAATGTAAAGGAGGTTGCCCCCTCGAAGAGGCTGAATTCTAAGGCGTTGATCTATCTTTTCTATCTTTTCTTGAGCTGGTTTCATAACATTTGGTATCAGAGCTTTGGATTCTAGGGTTTCGCTGCTCCAAACAGGTCATCGTGGAATTTTCGCTATAACTTTTTTTCTGTGACGTTTCAGAAGTCGCAAAAAAAACCCATTTGAGAAGAAATCGCGCTGAACCTTGGGTCCGAATTTCAGAGCTTTTGCGCGATATTTGCGGAGATATGATCTGAGGAAGTTGGTCTTTTTGCAGACTCCTGAATTACATTCAAAACAGGTGACCTGGGGAAAATCGTCATAACTTTCTCTCTGGGGATCGGATTGAAATTTCGTAAGAAGGTACAGAAAGAGGACGGACTGTAGTTTCTTGTATGTGTTTTTCAGATCCAAAGGTCGAAACAGTGACTCGTGGCACGTCGTACAAGTTCGCTCTACTGAACTAGTCTATAATCAAGTCACTGTGGGAGATTTCACATAACTCTTCCTTGGAGAATCCAATTTGGGTCAGACTTGTGGCATTGGAAAGAGGACACAGAGGGCTACTACAGGTCACAAATTTAGAACTAGATGATCAGAAAGTACAGAGATACATCAGAGGCAATATCGAGCTCCTACAAAGTGAAAAAAGGTGTGTAGATTTTTTTAAATTTTTGCTTAAGCTTGGTTTGAAAATTTATTTTGAAGGAATTCAAAGGGCATAGTAGAGCATTATTATCGGTAACTGATGCCCCGAGGAAAGAAAATGCAAACACCTAGTAAGGAACCTGAAAGCTCTAGCATGACTCATGAAGAAGAGGAAGAAATGCTACATGATATATCAAAATTACAAGAACAAGTGCAACAAATGTCCCTTCACAAAAGGAACAGAATCTAAGATGGATGGTTTAAAGAAAGGTGTAGAAGCTAAGATGGATGTTTAAAGAAAGGCGTAGAAGCTAAGATGCTTGACGTGGAAGCTAAGATGGATGATTTGAAGATAGATTTGAAGACAGACATGGAAGAATTGAAGAAGTTGCTACAAGAAAGGGTCACTAATGGTGAAAAGGTAGTAAAGGAAACTCATGATGAGAACAAAAGAAATGTTAATCATGATTCCATAGACTCTAATGTTGGATCGAAGACTCACCATATTCCAAAAATCGATATGAGGAAGTTTGATGGCAAGGATCCCGCCACATGGATATTACAGATGGAGCAATTCTTCGATCTCAATAATGTGCAAAACACACAAAAGGTACGTATGGCAACTTTATATTTGGAACCAAATCAGTTTGTATGGTATCAATGGCTTTGTTCTCGTAAACAATTTATCACTTGGGCAATTTTTACGGAAGAATTGATAGCACATTATGAGGATACAAAAAGCAACACTTTTTTTAGCCAATTGATAAGTCTCAAACAAAAGGGTTCAATAATGGAGCACATTGAGGAGTTCCAAAAATTGAACATAAGGGTAAAAGATATTCCAGAGGAGCATAGGATTGATGTGTTCATAGGGTCTTTAAAGGATAATATCCAACATGATGTGCGCCTTTGGGAACCTGATTCATTAGAGAAGGCATTCAGGTTAGCAAGAAAAATGGAAAGCAAAATTATGGCAACTAGGAAGCATACCATTCACAACTATAAAGACGGAAGTGTTGTTGCCCATAGTCTTCCACAACCTACAAGGTTGACACCACAACAATTGGAAGAAAAAAGAGCAAAAGGGCTTTGTTACAATTGTGATAGCAAATACACAAAAGGTCATAAGTGTGCTGAGAAGAAATTATTCTACATAGATTGTGAAGAGGAAGAAGAAAAGGAGCAAGAAAGGTCAAAAGAAGAGGATATATTCCAGGAACAAAGCCTAGATGAAGAACAAATAAATCCGACCATATCTTGTAATGCATTGGCGGGAATTACCACTCCTCAAACCATCAAGATAGAAGGACAAATCAAGAAGAAAAAGGTAATAGTGTTGATTGATTCAGGAAGCACCCACAATTTTATTCATTGTAGGGTAGCAAAAGAATTGAATTGCTTCCTATATCCAGCACCAGAGTGTCAAGTGATGATTGCAAATGGAGGAACAATAAATTGTTCTGGAAAGTGCCATAATATCAAGCTATCCATGGGAGAATATGTATTGACTAGCCCAATGCTTTCCATTCCAATGGGAGGTGCTGATGTTGTACTAGGAGTCCAATGGCTACAATCCTTGGGTACAATAGCTTTTAATTTTCAAGAACTTTTCATGAAATTTTCTGTGGAAGGAAAGGAAGTTGAATTAAGGGGTATTGCAGGGAAACCAGGAAAGATAATCAGCTCTAATGGCATGACAAAGCTTCTAAAAAAGGAGCAAAGAGGTGTAATTGCACAATTATGTTCGCTAGATGTTTCCACATTGGAATCATCTATTTCTCCAGATCTCCAAAAAGTCCTGGACAATCATTCCAAGGTATTTGAGACTCCCAAAGGTCTCCCACCTATGCGTGATCATGATCATGCTATTCATCTGATTCCAGGAAGTGTTCCTCCAAACATCAGGCCGTACAGATATCCCTATGTCCAAAAAAGTGAAATTGAACGTATGGTTGCAGAAATGCTAGAGGCTGGTATAATTCAACCGAGTCAAAGTTCTTTCTCAGCTCCAGTAGTATTGGTGCACAAGAAGGATGGATCATGGCGCATGTGTCCAGATTATAGGGAGCTCAACAAGCTCACTATTAAAGATAAGTTCCCCATTCCTGTCATTGATGAATTACTGGATGAATTGCATGGATCAATTTACTTCACCAAGTTGGATCTTCGTTCGGGATATCATCAAATCAGAATGAAGATTGAAGACATTCCGAAAACAACATTTAGAACTCATGAGGGTCATTATGAATTTTTGGTCATGCCTTTTGGCCTTACCAATGCACCTTCAACATTTCAAGGTTTGATGAATTCAATTTTCAAACCATTCCTTAGAAAATTTGTGTTAGTATTTTTTGATGATATACTAATCTACAGCAAGTCTTGGAAGGATCATGTTGAACATGTTGACAGGGTGCTACAACTATTGGAGGAGAAACAATTATATGCAAAAAGATCCAAATGTTTCTTTGGAGTCCAGGAGGTGGAATATTTGGGTCATATTGTATCTCATGAAGGAGTTAAGGTAGACCCTAGCAAAATTAAAGCCATTAAGGAATGGAAAATCCCCACATCCATAAAGCATCTGCGAGGATTTCTTGGGTTGACAGGGTATTATCGCAAGTTTGTTAAGAATTATGGGAGAATAGCAGCACCTCTAACAACATTATTGAAGAAAGATTCATTTTCATGGACTCCGGAAGCAACAAAGGCCTTTGAACATCTTAAAGAGGCAATGTGGGTCTTAGCTACACCGGACTTCACAAAAACCTTTATTGTGGAATGTGATGCTTCAGGAAATGGAATTGGTGCTGTTCTAATGCAAGATGAAAGACCCATTGCTTTTGAAAGTCGTCCAATCAAGGGAAAGTTTTTAAGCAAAGCTATTTATGAGAAGGAAATGTTGGCAATACTCCATGCACTTAAGAAATGGCGACCCTACCTAATGGGAAGACACTTCAAGGTAAAAACGGATCATGATAGCCTTAAATACTTTTTAGAACAAAGATTATCCTCTGAAGAGCAACAAAAGTGGGTCACAAAGATGTTGGGTTATGACTTTGAAATCATCTACAAAAAAGGGAAGCAAAATGTGGTGGCAGATGCACTCTCAAGAAAGGATGAGGATGTGGAAGCATTGTTGTGTGCCATTTCTATTATCCAACCAGATTGGATAAACGAAGCAAGGGAGGAATGGAAGAATGACGAAGAAGTGTGGGCACTTATTCGAAAGCTACAACAAGATTCCAGTACTTCTGATACATTTAGCTGGCAAAATGATTCGTTATGGTACAAAGATCGCTTATACCTCTGTAAGAATTCCCAGCTAAAACAAAAGATTCTTATGGAATTGCACACTTCTCCCTTAGGAGGGCACTCAGGATTTTTAAAAACTTACCACAGGGTTAAGAAGGAATTTTTTTGGGATGGCCTTAAATCAGATATTCAAAAGTTTGTGGCGGAATGTTTGGTTTGCCAACAAAATAAAGTTGAAACAATTAAGACACCGGGTCTATTACAACCTTTATCCATTCCAAGCCAACGTTGGGAGGAGGTTTCAATGGATTTTATCACAGGTTTACCCAAGTCTGAGGGAAAGAGTGTCATCATGGTGGTAGTTGACAGACTTACCAAGTATGCACACTTTTGTGCATTATCACATCCATTTAAAGCCAGTACAGTTTCTACTGCATTTATGGAAACAGTTCAAAAGCTACATGGAAACCCAAAGATTATTGTAAGTGACAGAGATCCCATTTTCACTGGAAATTTTTGGACAGAATTATTTTCTTGTCTTGGTACTCAGTTAGCTCATAGCTCATCTTATCATCCTCAATCTGATGGGCAAACTGAGATAGTAAACAAATGTTTGGAAGGATATCTTCGTTGCTTTGTATCTGATAAACAGACACAATGGGTCAAATGGTTGCCTCTGGCTGAATGGTGGTATAACACTTCCTTCCATACAGCAACAAAAATGACCCCATTTATGGCACTTTATGGGTATCAACCACCATCCATCACATCATATTTAAGAGAAAATTCTAAGGTTCAGGCAGTGGAACATCACATCGAACATCAACAACAAGTCCTCCAACTCTTAAAGGATAACCTCGTGTTGGCACAAAATAGAATGAAACAACAGGCAGATCAACATCGCAGTGAAAGAAGTTTTGATGTAGGTGATTGGGTATTCCTACGGCTACAACCATATAAGCAAATGTCCCTAAAGCAAGCTAAGAAGGATAATAAATTATCACCAAAGTATTATGGTCCGTACAAGGTGTTGCAAAAGATTGGTACTATGGCATACAAATTGGAGCTTCCTGCAGCTTCTCGATTGCACCCAGTTTTCCATGTTTCATGTTTAAAGAAGGTTATAGGTGACAAGCTCCCAATTCAAACAATATTGCCAGAACTTGACGAGGAAGGAAAAATTATATTGGAACCGGAAGCAGTCACAGAAACAAGAACTCGACAGCTACGAAATCGATCAATTTCAGAGTATCTTATCAAGTGGAAGAACTTATCCGCTGAAGATTCCACATGGGAGGATGAGAATTTTATGCAGAAGTATCCAGAACTACTCAAGCGTTGAGGACAACACTTTTTTGAAGGAGAGGGGCATGTTGGGTCCCTATAATACTAGTGATTACCCCATTACTATTGTAGTTATACCCCTTATTTATATTGTTGTGCCCCTATTACCCCCATATTGTTATTTCTGTGCCCCATAGAATCCCTCTATTGTTATTTTTGTGGCTTTATATTATTATTGTTAGGTCGGCTGGATTATATTGTGACTCCTTAGACTCCTATATATAGAAAGGAGGTTTTGTCATTTGTATCATCAAAGAATTGTTCATTTATGTAATGTAAAGGAGGTTGCCCCCTCGAAGAGGCTGAATTCTAAGGCGTGGATCTCTCTTTTCTATCTTTTGGTGAGCTGGTTTCATAACAGACCCCTGCAGTTCATACAGAGACAAGGGAAACTGCAGAATAATTGCCATTAGAAGTGGTCCACATACCTACAACAGTTCCATTTGAATATCAAATATAAGAAGGGCAGCACCAATAATGTTGTAGATTGCCTCAGTCGACCACCGATCATGGCGTTAACCACCATGCTCAACTCTTGCGGGCACGAGACTTCTGGTTGGCCACTGCTCTACAAAAGCGACCCGGAATTCAGCCACACATACCAGAACATCTTGAACGGTCAGCATGTTCCAAATTTTCACCTCCAGGACGGCCTGTTATGCCACCAGGGTAACCTTTGTGTTCCTTCAAGCGAGTGTGCCAAGATGATTTGGGAAGCACACTATAGTCGGGCTGTTGGGAATTTTGGGGTCGAAAAATGGTGGCAATACTGCAAAAGTATTTCTACTGGCTGAATCTTCGATAGGATGTCAGGAAGTACATCAGATCATGCACTGCCTGCGCCATTGCCAAACCAACCATCAAGTGTTGAAATTTGGTACCGGAGGATAGGTGCTTCCCTAAGGCTTTGATCTTTGGCCTAGGGAAAAGTGTCCAAAATAATTTAATTTTTCTCCTAAAGTGACTTTATAATTTTTATAAAGTCAAATCTAATTTAAAAGTGACTTTAAGTGATAAAGTTACTAAAGTCTAATTTTAAAGTGACTTTAATAAAGTCAATGTAAAATCAGAAAGGAAAAGTGACTTTGGAAATAAATGACTAAGTGGGTATTTATTAAAGTGGGGTGAATTAAAAAATAGAAAGTGAGATTTAAATGAGCATTTAATCTCATCCCTAGATCTCAATCTATTTCAGCCATTGGATTTAGGGATTCCCCGAAAGTCACTTAGGGTTGGATTAAAGGAGGGAAAGGAGGAAAAGTTCATTCATTCTTTCATGAGCAGATTGAGAGAATGAGAGCAAGAGATTAAGGGAGATTTTTGGACAGGGAGGAGAAGGAGGCAGCAACTTGGCAAACATTCCAAGGTAGCATTTTAGCAAATCCGTATAGTTGAGTTAACACACAGTGAAAGGCAGATATTGGGCACGATTTTCTAGAAATCCGTACAACAAGTGCACAGAAATCAAGGAGCAGAAATCCGTACAGAAAGTGGCTATACCTTGTAATGCAAATCAAGGCAAATCCATACAGCTGTACTGCTGGTTTTTCTACATGCAATCGAGGAAATCCATAGAGCGTATTTATGGCATCTTTCACGTTTTTCTAGGCAGGCCGTACAACAACATTTAAGGCTGAAATTTGGGCACAAAAATTGAAGAGGCCATACAACATTTATTGCTGTTCTGTTTTGCTGTTTGCAAGTTTTTCTAGTTGGATGTGAGGCACGGAAAACAAGATAAGTTGTAAAAGTTTGCTTGCTGATTTTTTGCTGAATATTTCTCACTGTAAAAAGCATTTGTTGGCATTATGATTCAAGTGTTGTCCTTGATGGCAACTCACTCAGAGGTTGGTACAGATGCTCAGAAGTTGGTACAGGAGATGGCAACTTAATCAGAAGACAGATCCTAGTACAGCTTGCCAAGGAAGTTCATACACGCAGGTTTGTTAAGACCAAGTCGCGTGTACACGCAGGTTGGCTTCAGAAAAAGCGCGTGTATGTGGAAAAGTACCTTTGGTCCATGGCGGTTAGTCCTTGGAAGTTGTGCCTATGGTTTTGGACCATGGTGTCTCGACGGACGTGTCGATCCCTAGTTTCGAGGTTGATGGTATTGTGTTACTATGGTTTTGGCTCTTGGTATTGAGCAAGGCCTAAGGCTATATAAGGAGAAGATCACTAGGCCAAAGAAAGCAAGTGTGAGTGATGAAGATCTGAGAAAGTGTGTGATCCAAGTGCTGGTTATGGGTTGGTGATCTGAACCAAGGTTTTACTCATGTGGAGGATGATGAATGATGGAACGAGATCTCAAGGCTTGGAATGATTATCTTCATATGGTTTGCCTGTGGATAGATCAGATCTACTGACGCATGTTTATTATTATGATCTGGGTATGTTTTGATGTCTGATATAGCTGCAGAGTTATAAGTTAGAATTTGCAGATCTGTACGCGAGTTGGCTTTGGTAAAAGAGCGTATACACGCAGGTTGGGTTCATCCAAGTAGCGTATACAATGTGAAGTATGATATTTGAAGATGAAGTTGGATCTGGTTGTTGTTATGTTGTCTGGTTGTTGTTGACAGGGTTACAGTGATTCAGAATTGGGTGTTTCAGTGATTGATGATGCAGGTTGTTCTACAATGATGATTGTTTCATGGATCCAGTATGAAAATGTATGAAACGTGGTCCCGGGAAGATCGTAGGGTTGGCACCTACGTACTAGTAAATGGATCGGCTAGTACAAGAGCTATGAAGGTTGTAGCCTTCTGTAGGGTTGGTACCTACGTACTAGTAAATGGATCAGCTAGTACAAGAGCTGAGGGGGTTGTAGCTCCCTTCCAAAAGTAGTTGGGAAACGAGAGAGGGTTGTAGCCCTCTGCAGGTTGTAGCCTGCGTGCTGGTAAAGGACTGCACCAGTACATTGTAAAAGAAGTTTCTCATTAAAGAAGAAAGAGACAAATTGCAGCAGGTGGTTTTCACCCACATTGGGTTTCCACCTTATATCATGGTGTTCATGTGTGTGGCTTTTGTGTGATGATCTATTCTGTTATACTGCACCTGTTTACTGTTAATATGCTTAATAATATCCTGATGCATTTACTGAAGATAAGATTAACTGAATCATAAGATCTCTGCATATACGCTAGTTGCTTTAGACACAGTCGCGTGTACACGCAGGTTCACTTAACTGAAGTCGCGTATATGTTTCTGAGTATGAAATTGAAAAGTTTTATCTGATCTGATAATACTGATTCACCCCCCCCTCTCAGTATTATTTCCAACAATTGGTATCAGAGCAGGTCCTTCAGAGAAGCTTGATCGCTTGAAGGAGATTCGTAGAACAATGGGGAAGAAAGCACGTCAGAAGAAGAAGACAGCTCAAAGGAACAATGACAACCTGCCGTTGAATTCAGATCCTGAATCACCTCAGAATGAAGATGGACAAACAAATGAAGCATCAGATCAAACCATAGATTAGCAAGATCTACCTAGCAAAAAGGAGAATGCCCTCAAAGAAGAAATCATCAAATTAGAAGATCTGTTGGAATGTGCCTCCAGAATTCGAGAAATGCTGCTAGCACTGAATAAAGAGCAAGAAAACGAGATCCTCAAACTAAGACATCAGTTGGATGAAGGAAGGAAAGCTGAAGAGACCTTGAAGAAGCAATGTCTAGACAAAGAAGAACAACATCAAGTTGAGGTAAATATCTTGAAAAGTAAATTAGAAGAAAAGGATAAACTATTACGATTTCAAGATAGTACTAAGATCTTGGATGATATTCTTAGTAGTCAAAGGTCCCCTGCTATCAAAACTGGTCTTGGTTTTCATGAGTCTATTGAAGGTGAATCTGTTTCACAAAGTAAGACAAGAATCTCTAATGCAAAATCTGAAAGGCTCTACAAGGAGATGAAAGGTCAACCTCATCAACAATCAAGGAAAGAGACTCCTCAAAGAAAATCTTTTACTCCTCCCATGAATAATGTTGAATGTTATGTATGTCATAATCTTGGACATGTTGCAGCCATATGTAGAAGAAGAAGGTTTCAAGACCATCATGCAGAAAGATCATCACATTCAAGGTACTTTAATGGATATTGCTTTTCTTGCAATATATTTGGCCATAAAGCTGCTGATTGCTATAAGAGGAATATGAAACATGTAAGATGCTATGCATGTAACAAGTTTGGACATAAAGCAAAAGATTGCAGGAACAAAGCTCATGATAAAAGGAAATCATCAACATGCTTGAAGATATGGAAGAAGAAGGAAGTTCAGTCAGAAAGATGTGGCACAGCACAGGGTACTCAGCACAACACAGACATAACAGACTCAGGGGGAGCTGAAGGTGTAAAACTTCAGTGTTCTAATTCTCATACGCAAGTTTCATGAAGGAAAGCCGCGTATATACGCGAGTTTCGCACTGCAAAGTCGCGTATATGTCAGTTTGTGAAAAAGCAGTGGGGACAGACTCAGAAAAGGGGTCTGATATGATCCAGTCCAGTATATGCTCTATTGGTTAACAGTTACAGTCTGCTGAGGATGTTTGGAAATGTTTTGATACTTGTAAGATGCTAGAAGTGTTTAATCCTAACTTGATGATGAGATCTTGATGCTTATTACTGATGTATGCATGATCAGATCTAACTACAGATGGCACAGGCTCAGGGGGAGCATATACTTCAAATAATGCATTGTTGGCATTATGGTTAGAAGTTGTTTATAAAGTCTATGAAGCTAAATGATACATCTTGTTGTTTGATCAAAGGAATGGCATTGCAGGCTGATGGTACAGATCATATATGATGAATGATAGTCATGGTCTTGAATGAATTGCTGGTCCTAGAACTTGCATCTACTCAGGGGGAGCATGGATGGATTGATACAACTTGGAGCCCATTCAGAAACTTCAGCATGTATCTCTGTTGTGATATCTCTTTTATGGTGTCAAGGTCATGTAACGGCCTATGTTGGTTTCCCCACTATGCCTGGGATGATTGATGCAATATGATTGGTTGTCATATGTAAACTTTTGATGTATCCCCACTTGGTTGAGTCAATTTTTGTATATCCTCACTTAGTTGAGAGATGGATGTATGTATGAGTCTTTGGTGATAGGAAGGTCTTTTATGATGTATAGAATCATGTTCTTCTTGGAAGAACATCTTTTGCAGATCTTGCCTACAGTCAAGGGGAGCATGAACAGCACAATTCAGCAAGAGCATAATGGATATATTGGTACACTTTGGCATACACAAAGGGGAAGCACTTTTGGAGATTTCAGCATGTACTCAGGGGGAGTATGGACAGCAGTATGGACAGCAGAAGGTATACCAAAGAAGAGAATATCTTGGTCCACCCTTTGCCCTTGATGTCAAAGGGGGAGAGTGACTTGGTGTGGTGGTTGCCATCAAGTCCAAAGGGGGAGATTGTTGGCATTATGATTCAAGTGTTGTCCTTGATGGCAACTCACTCAGAGGTTGGTACAGATGCTCAGAAGTTGGTACAGGAGATGGCAACTTAATCAGAAGACAGATCCTAGTACAGCTTGCCAAGGAAGTTCATACACGCAGGTTTGTTAAGACCAAGTCGCGTGTACACGCAGGTTGGCTTCAGAAAAAGCGCGTGTATGTGGAAAAGTACCTTTGGTCCATGGCGGTTAGTCCTTGGAAGTTGTGCCTATGGTTTTGGACCATGGTGTCTCGACGGACGTGTCGATCCCTAGTTTCGAGGTTGATGGTATTGTGTTACTATGGTTTTGGCTCTTGGTATTGAGCAAGGCCTAAGGCTATATAAGGAGAAGATCACTAGGCCAAAGAAAGCAAGTGTGAGTGATGAAGATCTGAGAAAGTGTGTGATCCAAGTGCTGGTTATGGGTTGGTGATCTGAACCAAGGTTTTACTCATGTGGAGGATGATGAATGATGGAACGAGATCTCAAGGCTTGGAATGATTATCTTCATATGGTTTGCCTGTGGATAGATCAGATCTACTGACACATGTTTATTATTATGATCTGGGTATGTTTTGATGTCTGATATAGCTGCAGAGTTATAAGTTAGAATTTGCAGATCTGTACGCGGGTTGGCTTTGGTAAAAGAGCGTATACACGCAGGTTGGGTTCATCCAAGTAGCGTATACAATGTGAAGTATGATATTTGAAGATGAAGTTGGATCTGGTTGTTGTTATGTTGTCTGGTTGTTGTTGACAGGGTTACAGTGATTCAGAATTGGGTGTTTCAGTGATTGATGATGCAGGTTGTTCTACAATGATGATTGTTTCATGGATCCAGTATGAAAATGTATGAAACGTGGTCCCGGGAAGATCGTAGGGTTGGCACCTACGTACTAGTAAATGGATCGGCTAGTACAAGAGCTATGAAGGTTGTAGCCTTCTGTAGGGTTGGTACCTACGTACTAGTAAATGGATCAGCTAGTACAAGAGCTGAGGGGGTTGTAGCTCCCTTCCAAAAGTAGTTGGAAAACGAGAGAGGGTTGTAGCCCTCTGCAGGTTGTAGCCTGCGTGCTGGTAAAGGACTGCACCAGTACATTGTAAAAGAAGTTTCTCATTAAAGAAGAAAGAGACAAATTGCAGCAGGTGGTTTTCACCCACATTGGGTTTCCACCTTATATCATGGTGTTCATGTGTGTGGCTTTTGTGTGATGATCTATTCTGTTATACTGCACCTGTTTACTGTTAATATGCTTAATAATATCCTGATGCATTTACTGAAGATAAGATTAACTGAATCATAAGATCTCTGCATATACGCTAGTTGCTTTAGACACAGTCGCGTGTACACGCGGGTTCACTTAACTGAAGTCGCGTATATGTTTCTGAGTATGAAATTGAAAAGTTTTATCTGATCTGATAATACTGATTCACCCCCCCCTCTCAGTATTATTTCCAACAGCATTTTCCAGAAATAAGAAGGATCTTTCAAACTGGTTTTCCCCAAGAGTTGTAGGGGGTTTTTCCAGGGTCACCTTGACCAAAAATCACTATGTTTAAATGTGTTGAATGGCTGTTTGTATGTGCTAATTTTTACATTTCTGCATTTTCCAGCATTCTGTAATTTTTCCAGAATTTGTGTTTTCAGCAAAATTTATTTTTCAATTGTTGAATGTATGGATATGGGAAAGGGCATTTAACTATTTTGTAGAAATAAGGTGAAACTGAAAACTGGGGTGGGAAATGAGAAATTTTTACATCAAGAAGCAAGGCCTCTATACCCCGCTACCTACCCCTAGTCGACCTTAGGAAACCATCTCCATGGATTACATGTTAGGCCTTCCTTCCACTAAGCATGGAATTGACTGTGTTTTTGTGGTCGTCGACAGGTTCTCAAAGATGGCCATTATGGTGGCCTGCAAGAAGAATATCACAGCAGAAGCCACTGCTAAACTCTTCTTTGAACGAGTGTGGGTACACTTTGGGATCCCACAGTCTATCATCTCAGATCGAGATAGCAGGTTCCTCAGTACATTTTGGTCCAGTCTTTGGTCGATGCTAGACACCAAACTCACTAAGTCCACAGTCTTCTATCCTCAAACTGATGGCTAGAGAGAGGTTGTCAATAGGATGATCATACACATTCTGCACATGTACAACTCAAAGCATCCACGCACATGGGACGAGACCCTCCCCTATGTTAACCACAACTACAAACGGGCTCTCCATAGCTCGACTGTCCATAACCCTTTTCAGGTGGGCTTGGGATTCCAGTCACTATGTCCCATCGATGTGGCCATGCCATTTGCAGCTACTCATGCAGATTCTGCTCATGTCCAGTTCGAAACAGATAAGGAAAAGAAATTCATTGAGCACATCCAACATATTCGCCAACAGGTCCATGACATTCTGGAGAAATCAAATGCTAAGTACAAGCAGCGACATGATCAACATCGGGTGCCACACAAGTTTCAGGTGGGGAACAAAGTCTGGTTTCATTTGTAAAAGGAACGCCTTATCGAAGCCTACAGAAACTCAGACCACTCCGATATGGTCCTTACACCATTACCAAGGCTATGGGAGATAATGAATTTGAGCTCAACATTCCCCCATTCCTTGGCCTGCACCTAGTGTTCAATGTGGACTGCCTTCGGCCATACTTTTCACCATTACTAGACACATCCGACATTGCAGAACAACTCACACCCACAGAGTTAAATCCAGATTGCGTGGAACAAGCTGCAACTGATCAGATCATGGACATAAATATCAAGCACACTCGCTAGCAAAATATCCAACTGTATCGAGTTGTCAAAGCAGGCCAACTCCTTCACCAGGGCAAGTGGATCACTAGGGATCAAGTTCAATAGAAGTTCCCTCATCTCATGGAGGAACTCAACGCACTGGGGACCATTGCTTCCTAAGGGGGGAGGAATGATCCAGGTGGATATTGGTGGCCACCCGCTAATTCCACTTGGAGCCCTACCAGTGCTTCTTTTAGTTTTTAAGTTTCCTTAATTATAGCATAGTTTATTATTTTTAGCAATTTTTCAAGTCCTAAGCTTCCAAAGCTGTTTTGAGGCCCTAAATGACGTTTTTTGGGAAATCTACCTCCAACCATTTTACTATCAAAAAATCATCTTTTCTGTCATAGTCCTTGGAGAGATCTTTCCAATGGGCTATCATGCGCCTTAAACAAAGATAATTCGTGACACTAGGAAGTTGGATGTCCAACTCACCCCAACGGGGCCAACAAACTCTTGGTGTTACATCTCCTCGGGTTAGGGTTTTGGTTGTTTAGGGTTTTCTCTTATTGTTCAATAATAAAATGGCCCTTGAGCCTCATTGTAAGATAGTTCAGAGGCATGTGGCCACCACATCTCTGCCCAGAGATAAGCTACCATTGCCCTAGCTGGTTTATTTCCATTACTGTTTGTAAGCATATTTCAGTATTTTACATTCATGAAATGAAGTATTATTTCCGCTACATATTTGTGTTTATGTTTATCTCTGTAATTTGTTGCATTCTTGTTTAAGTTTGGATCATACAGACTTCTATTATAGCCTAAGTAATTTTAGCCTTAGGAATAATTTCTCCTTTGACTACATTTAAATACTCTATCTCTCACTCTGTATTACTCTCTGTCTATCCCTCTATCGACTGTTTGTCTCCCAATATATATAGAACACGCAGGTTTATCGTTTACAAAAATATTGGATCAGATCATTGAAAGGATCCGATCAATCCTCACAAATCACTCAACTGTTCGTAATTCTCTCTATTCTTATACATATGGCAGACAATTACATTAATTAAGTCTTCTAAAGGCTTATCATTTCCATCATTTAAGCTCTATTTTAATAGAATTTCCCCTGTTTTTCTTTGATGGACCATGTCCTCCTTGCTTCCTCTGCTTTGGATTCCTCTTTTAATTATGAGTGCTCAATGCTCCTGCATCAGTTTGGATGCACTTTAGGATACTAAGGATTCATTTCATAGATGGATGCCACACTTTTTAGTGCATTATGGACTATGTATTGCGAGAAGATGGACATGAAGTTAAATAGATATACAACATTCCATCCGTAGATGGATGGGATAACATAAGCCATCTTTTGAGGGGTTGCAAATAGAAGCGCTAAAGACTTTCAATGAGAACTTATTATGTATGTGTGTATTTAGATATATAGACTCTTATAATAGAGCAATCCACACTTCTATTAATAAGTCCCCACTTTAAACTTGTTTTTGATATTTTCCACTTTCACCTTTGGATATTGTGTATGGATAGTAGGAAAAACGAGTGATGATCTCATAGGTGATGCTTTAATGGTAGAGACATTTCTTGAGAAGATTAGGACATAATGAAGAAGTCCCAGAAAAAATACAAGGCTAAGCATGATTACCATAGAGAAGAGAAGTTGTTTAGAGTGAGGGACATAATATGGTTACATTTGACATTCAATTTGCATAAAAAAACGATGAACATAGATTTTTGTTTTTTGTGTTTTTGAGCGTGGGGGGAGGGTGAAAGTGTCGACTTATATTAAATTTAATAGATTTATAGAAATAGGTGAGATGCCTTGTTGGGAACAGGATCCCCCAAGGACATTTTTGGGGCTAAAATACCATGTTTTAGGTCAAGTTTTGTAATGTAGTTGTAAAGCTCCACATTTTTTGGTCACGGAGTGCAAAGGTGCCATGATTCATAAAGGGTGTTTTGCCATTATTTTGTAAAGTGTAAAGTCGATTGTAAGGATCCACCCATGGTCCGCAGACCATGGGATTGTATAAAAGAGCTAAGTAAGTAAGCTCTAAAAGAAGGAAGTAAGTTGGAAGTCCCTAGAGAAGTCTAAGTTTTAGGTCGTAGCGTAGGTAGAGGCTCTGCAGCTGAATGCACAGAGGCCTAGGGTGGAAGTCCACAGCTAAGTGCGTGAACCCCTACAGTTATTTGTGCAGGGCAGATACAGTCTGTAATAGTCTGAATATATCAATAAAGAGAAGTATTCTACAAATTTTGTGTCTTTGTTCACTGTTAATGCATATGGTTATATTGCATTTTGGGTTTAGTATGCAAATGTTCATGTGATACGCGAATCTATGTGACTATCTTAATTAAGTGAACACAAGTAATAATATCTATTTACGTGGTGCTAAATGTGATTGTTTAGTAGGATAAATAAAACACTGAAGATAACTTGGGAACTTGTACAATATGTTGTCATAGCAGTGCGAAAGTACGTGAATTGCAGGTTAGGGTTGTGCAAAGGTTAACCATACTCCTTTGTGGAGGTACTGAAGGGTGAAATAAAGGGCTAGATTGACGGAGCCTAGAACTTAGCGACCTACACGAAAACAGGAACAAAGGGTATAAACTGACATCACGACCATCTCAGGGTGCAGAGTTTTGGTTCCATCATCCCCCCATACTTCTTCGAGTGAGACTTTATTCTGCGCTCTGCGGGCTGATGTAGAAATGGCCAGTAGTGTAGGGATTTGTTTCGCTAACTAACGTTGAACCTGGGTCAGGCCCCATGCAAACAAGAAATGGTTCTGTTGCTAGGAATGGAATCTGCATAAGAGATGTGTGATGTCGTATCACTGGAACCCAACTAAGAAAGAGGTAAAAGATTGGTAAGATAAGAAGATCCACGAATTTGTGGCTCATGAGAACAAAAATCCATGACTGACAAAGGAACAGTGGCTAGACAAGTACCTGTATATAGAAATCCATGAGATCCTTTTTTTCTCATTTCCAATTGAGTTATATGAGTGGATATAAAAGCTATCAGATAGCCAAGGAAGGTGGAGGGTTGATGGTCCTATTTCTTGGACCCCGAAGTTAGTACAGAGACTGGAAGCCTTTGAGGATAAGATCACACGTGTTGTCGATCATTGGCTCGATCGCATCATAGGAGGATTTGTGACTCAATTCGGTCGATATCTTAGTTAGCTATAGTGAGGAGGAGTGGTGCTTTGTCAAAGATCCGCGAGGTAAGTACTTGAAGTCTTTGAATACCTGGATTAAGATGTTATTATGAGAAAAATTGGTTATGCAGCTAGCTTGATGTTAAGGGCTATGCGAAGTGGAAAGACTTACAGGAAAAAAGGAAGAAAGGGTCTTGAATATAGTCCATTGATTTCATCTCTATTGGGTGATGAAGAGGGAGCAGTACATGCTTCTTTGCGAAGTGCAATTCAGTTAATAAGACAAGGATTCTCATGACTGCCACCTTCACCGACACCACCTACAACTTCCCCGCCATCGCTTGCGAATTCACTCATACGACCACCATATCCATCGTAGTTCAGCATGGTGATTTCAATGAAGCTACCTTTCTTTAAAGGCTTGGGTAATGAGTACCCGGACTAGTTCTAATTCATTGTGAAACTTGTATGGGAAACTAAGGGCATCACAAATGATCACATGAAGAAGGAAACATTGGTTAGTGCTTTGTAGGATAGCACACTAACATGGTACATCAAGTACTATAATGATAACCCAAACACTGTAGTAGTGGACATCAGACTGCACTAAATAAAGAGTTCAGTAGGCCTAAATCAGAGGCACAATCAATTGTGGGGTTCAAGGAAACTTCGATGGAACTAGGCGAGACACCTTTGAAATTATATTAGAGGTTGAAGTGTAAAATCCGCGAAGCTTATATGAACTGAACAAATGGACAACATAGCGAGTGGTTTGTGGCCTCGCTCCTGCCACACCTACGGGTTGCGCTGTCACAACAAAATATTATAACTTAGGCAGAGGCCTTGGAGATTTTAATGAGACTACATGAAACACCGATGCAAGATCTGAATCTTGGGGTTCAACACACCCATGCGTAGTTGCAATATCTTTGCCTTGAAATGCAAATTTTAAATTGGGACAGAACAGTTCGATCAGAGGTGCGTGAAGAGGTATAACGCTTGAAATGCAAGGGTCTGGGACATGAAAAATACCATTTCCCGGTATTTTCGAACTATATTGCAGGAGGAGGAACGATGCCTTTGAGGCCAGAATATCAAGCAAGACAGAGCACGGGACCTGCATTGTGGTGTGTTATATGTCATGTAATAGGAAAACATACGATGAATAATGGTCATTAGCTGCAAAAGTTTGTACAAACACCACAACAATTGTTCTACAACTTCTACAGGTTGGTAGGGCATGATGAGCACAAATGTAGAAGTTATGAATTGATGATGGATAGAACTCTTGCCTATAGGGTTCAGGGAGAAACACGCCCCCCTGACCAGAGCATAGGGATGGCGTGAACAGGATTTCAGGGGCGCAGATGAGGCAGAGGCAAGGGAGGACCTTGCAGAGGTCAGAGACAGCTAATCTACTACAATTTTGGAGGACTAGGACACTATGCCCATGATTGCACTAACCCAACGCGTCTGTCATGCAAATATTTCACTCTGTTTGATCATGAAATGAAGAATTATTCTACGCTAATAGCGAGGATATATGGCAAAAGGGTGCTACCTCGTCAGCCGACTCATAACCTATAGATGATGAGGTTTGAGCCTCGTGAAGAGGATCTGAATGTGAATATAGTGCTCCAAAGTGGAATTGCAACAGGGGATGATAAGGGGAAATAACCATAAGACAACACATGGGTTCTTAGAGCTACGGTGAAGGAGGTTGAATTTGATTTAGAGCGCACATACGAAAAGTTCATGGAAGAAAAGAAGAGCTTCACTGAGGCCTCCACCTCAGGGAGCAAGGATAAGTCGAATCAGGAGATGGACCCTTCTATGCTTATGGCCTTTTTAAAGACCTGCATGAAGCTTTTGCACGATAGCAAGGTCGTGAAGGGATTACAGGAGCTTATAAATAAATGTGCTAGAAACACTCTCGGTGAACTGTGTGTGGTACAAAAGATTGGTAAGCATAAAACAAAAATAGGATGAGAGATGAGGCTGAATATGCAGATATGAGAATATGAAATGGATTAGGTTATTTTGGATCTAGGGTCAGATGCAAACGTCCTACCAAAGCAGACTTGGGAATGGATGGGAAGACCTGTGCTGTAGTGGTCTTCGATTCAGTTAAGGATGGAAAATAACCAAAATATCATCCCCATGGGGCAGCTACAAGGGGTGACTGTAGATACTGAAGGTCTAAGAGAATTAGTTGATTTTCAAGTAATAGAAATTGTGGATGAAAACAACCCCTACCTTGTGCTCCTTGGCATTGATTGGGCTATTGATATGAACGTGGTAATCAACCTAGAGAAGTGAAAGATGATATTTGAGAGGAAATCACTCTGCATAATACTACCCCTAGATCCTTTTGAAGGATTGCGCTATACTAAACCGGTCCACGATTATGAGAGAGACGACGATTTGGACTGTATATATAAGATAATAGGGCAAGACCAAGATTGGGTGAATCCAACAGCGAATGGATGAATTACATGGGATCACGAGAGTTCCCGCAACTCAGACTCTGATGTAGAATTAGAGCACTGGCAGAATCGGTTACATGAAGTAACCACGCTAAGCTGTAACATGATGACTCGGTCACTGCACTGTGTATCATCAGAGGTAACAATCTGCCCACTTATGATGCCCTGAATGATGTAAATGTATTTTTGGATGCATTTTAGAGGGAGGTACCAGAAAAGCAGCGCTTCCAGGATTTGGACTGCGCAATGCACGATATACCGACAAGATGGTGGGGTACGAATGACAAACAAATATGATGGGAGGGATGATCCACGTGCACACTTGGCCAAATGGGCTGAGGCTTATGGAGGGAAGCCCCAACTTGAATTGGTGCACTTGTTTTGTCAGACCTTGGATGTCATCCTGATGAATTGGTACTTGGAAATAGAGCTCTACCATGTAATAGGTGAATGGGATATTTTGCGGGAAGGATTCATCATGAAATTTAGCTTTGAAGATGGGTTTGACTGTATTGACGAGGCATTACAAGAAGTGAAAGCAATAATCTTTAGGATACTTGAGGATTCTTTGGACCTGATTCAACCCGATTGGAATGCTCAGTTGAGCCACACGCTGGAATTGTATAATGTCACTACTGAAGAAGAAGACGAGGCTCTGTGAAAGGTTAACATCCTTGAAACAGAGGGTCATTGCGAGGTTGAGGGACCGCAGATTGAGAATCCTTATATAACTGTTCCACTGAAAATGAAATAGGTAAATATCGGTACAGAGGCAGAGCCCAAATTCGTGAATATTGGAGATTACTAGGATGACATGATGGTGGATAAGGTTGTTGAATTGCTCCATGAATACTAGGATTTGTTCCCTAACAAATTTAGGGAGTTGAAAGGAATAATAGGAGACCTAGGTGTTATGAAGATCGCATTACAACCCGACATGAAGCCGGTTAGGAAAAGACCTTATCGCCCCAATCTAAATTATAAGGAGAAGGTCTACTTAGAGCTAGACAAGATGCTCGCGACAGGCATCATTCAGCTGGTAGAAGAATCTAATTGGGTAAGCCCAATGGTGGTACAGGAAAAGAAACAAAGGGATGAAATAAGGATATGCGTAGATCTCAGGAAGTTAAATGATGCTTGCGTACATGATCCTTTCCTAACTCCATTCACTGATGAGGTGTTTGATAATGTAGGTTGCTAGGAGGCATATTCCTTCACTGATGGGTTCTTTGGGTACCATTAGATCAAAATCGCGCAGGAGGATAGTAAGCATTAAGTATATTTCATTAGAAACTGTGTGGTGTTTTCATGAAATATTAAACACGAAATATTTTGTTTCTTGAACTATATTTTAATATGCTATTCATTAGAATAGGGTTCTTCATATTGAGTATTAAGTATATTTCATTAGGAACGGTGTTGTTATTGGTACGATCATCTTTAGTGTAGTAATGGGTTAAAGGGTTAATCATTTAATTAATTAGAGAAGCTCACACCTCAAAGGTTATAGGCAATTCTGGTGCATGTTAACTTTATTTGTCTAGTTTCACACCTTTTTATTTCTTCTACACACATATCATTCCAACAGTGCAAGAAGCACATCAATCGTAGTTTCTATGCAAAATTTATGCCACTCAGAAGTTGACTTTATTGTTTTCACACCCATAATTCGGGAGGATGCTATGATAACCCCCATTACTCATGAAAAAGGGGTTTTCCATGTGATTATGAGGTAAAATACTCTATAAGTGTCTATATTGTAACTCTAGTTAAGATTTGAGGTCACCAAACTTAACCACTAGTAGGCCATCAAATTGTGTTATCATTGGGCCTCTAGGAGGAAAAGGGATTTCATTCTTTCGAGTGAATTTGTTGCATAACTGAGGAAAAGAGGGAAGAAAGCTAACATATTCTTCGATGATGCAAGGGAGAATGTGGGAGCACCCACTTCTCAATCCAAGTAGAGGAGGTCACCTGAAAGGTACACTGGATACATGGGTATTATGGGTGAATCTATCGCGATAGATCCATCTTCCTTTAAGTGAGCACTGTACCATCTGGTTTGGTTTGATGT